>JAJTUV010001079.1:740000-905756 GCA_021653895.1 Mastomys natalensis
TAGCTCTGTGCGTGTGTACGTGTGTGTGTGTGTGTGTGTGTGTGTGTGTGTGTGTCGCGGTGTGTTTTAAATCACACTTCACATATACAGATACTACAGGAAAATAGAATAATTCACTAAATCTTTCTGCTTTTAGAAATAAGCCACACAAATTTAAGTTGATGGACTTTACCAAAAAGGTATTTACAATTTAGAAATGGTAATGGATATGTTTTAGTAAGTGTGACCTAAGACATAACAGACTTAACACCAGGTGTTATATAACAGAGTGAGCTGGACTTGGTGGCATAAACCTTTAATCCCAGCACCTGAGAGGGAGGCAGAGACAGATGGATCTCTGTGAGTTTGAGAGTTCCAGGACAGCCAGGTCTATGTAGAAAGACCCTAGAAATTACCAAGGATGGTGGTAGTGCATGCCTGTAATCCCAGAACTTGAGAGGCAGAGGAAGGAGGATCTCTATGAACTCAAGGCCAACCTGATCTACAGAGCTAGTTCCAGAACAGGCAAGGCTACACAGAGAAACCCTGTCTCAAAAACTAAACAAGAAGGAGGGGGAAGAAGAAGAGGAAGAGGAGAAAGAGGAGAAAGAGGAAAAAGAGGATGAGGAAGAGGAGGAGGAGAAGGGGGAAAACCCACAAAAGGCAAACAGAGTAGGTAAGCAAGTTAACAAGAGAAAGGCACTCTATCTAAGAATCCAGAGACCCAATGTTCCCCACCTCAGTCACCTCATCTGTAAAATGACGGTGGCCCAGTATGCTATTTTTTTTATTGTGTGTCTGTGAACATACTGTCTTATTGTAAAAACTAATTATAAATAGGACACCAAAGTAGATTACATGGTGACTGTCACTGGAGACACAAAATTCTGGTTTTACTAAGCTATGGGAAAGAGACTTTAGACCATAGAGGATTTCAAGAATCTTGCAGAAAGATTTTCATATTGACATTAAGGAGAAAGGATCAAATTTGTCTGAAGGATAGAAATGTACTGTTAACCAACATTTATCTGGAGAATTCAAGGCCATTGGTAATTATTTTACAAAATGAGACACAGAAGTTTAAGGCTGTAAGCAATCAAGAGGAGATAGGGATAAAAATAGAAACTCAACTATTTATGTCTTGTAAAAAAAAAAAAAACAGTAAAAAAAAAAAACAGTAAATATTACACAATTACAAACAAAAAGGAGAATAATCAAAGAAGCAAAATCTAACAAATGTCTAGAGGGTATAAATGAATGATGAGCTTTGTGGGCAAAGGGGATGTACTTTTCCCTTCCTTAGCAAGTAAAGTAGATAAGCTAAAAACTCCAAAATTCCAAGATACAAAAAGCAAGATATCTTGGGAAAATGACTTACAGAAGGAGGTGAAATCTAGGCTGAGGCTTAAAATTCTAAAAGCCATAACATTGGTTAAATGAAAATGTAGGCAAGGTTATTTTAATAGGAAAAAAGGGAATAAGTAAAGGCAAATGTGAAAAAGATACTTTATATAGGGAAATAAGGCTGTCTCAAACAAAAAAAATTAAAATTTACGTTTATATACTTATTAAAGCTTTATCTTCATTTTACTTATGTGTATACATGTATATGCCATAATTGTGTGAGTGCCTTTTGAAGGCAGAAGAATAATGAGATCCTCTGGAGCTAGAGTGACAGGAAAATTTGAGCCTTCTTTTTTTTTTTGGTTTTTCGAGACAGGATTTCTCTGTGTAGCCCTGGCTGTCCTGGAACTCACTCTGTAGACCAGGCTGGCCTCGAACTCAGAAATCCGCCTGCCTCTGTCTCCCAAGTGCTGGGATTAAAGGCATCCGCCACCACCATCTGGCAAATTTGAGCCTTCTGACATTGGTGCTGAGAAGCAAACCCTGGTCCTCTGAAAGGGCATCAAGTGCTTTCCATGGCTGAGCCATCCTCCAGCCCTCTTTTGTGAAGCTTTTCTTATGAAGGCATCACACAACAACTTCTTGTTTTCTAAGTTACACCTAATAGTCCAGATCATTTTATTAGCAACTTGCATATATATACCCATTTTCTTACTGCTTACTTTATAAAATTCTCTTATACTAATATATAACATTATAATGTTATCTTTCACCAGCTAATTTTCAAAAGTTTATTCAGTTCTAAGTGGAAAACAAATCTTGAAAACACAGTAGATAATTGATAAATATTTAAATTATTGTGTTACAGAATATATATATTTGGTTTTTTGAGACAGGGTTTCTCTGTGTAGCCCTGGCTGTCCTGGAACTTGCTCTGTAGACCAGGCTGGCCTCGAACTCAGAAATCCGCCTGTCTCTGCCTCCCAAGTGCTGGGATTAAAGGCATCCACCACCACTGCTCGGCTCAGAAAATATTTTTAAAAAAGCATTTAGAGATTCTTGAAAAATTACACCTGTGAGTAAGTCTTATGAGGGGCAGAGATTTAACATGAATTTTAGAAATTTAGAGATAAATATAAAATCTGAGATGTGTGCAAATATGAAGGAGCTGAAAGCTTTCTCCATATCATATGAACTGTAAAGGTACTGTCACATTCCTAAGCCAATACTGTGAGAATTCCAGTCTACAAAACCGTTCAATTTCTTCGTTTCACTATTGGCCTGAGTTGATTATATAAAATAATTTCCCAATAAATAACATTGTCCTCACTTATCTATTACCACAACTAACATCATTTGCTTCCTTCAGTGTAATCTTTCATACACTTTCCAACATATGTTCCATCCATAAATACACACACACACACACACACACACACACACACTCAGAACCCTACAGTGCAGTAAAGCTGCAGGGTATGAGCCATTCATAAGTCAAGAAATCAGTGTAGGCAGGTAGAAAGATGGCTCAGAGGTTACAAGCACTGGCTGCTTGTCCAGAGCACCTGTTTTCAATCCCTAGCACCCTCATGGTAGCTTACAGAGTCTGGAACTCCAGTTCTAAAGGCATCTAACCCCCTCTTCTGGCCTCTATGGGTACTGCATGAACATGGTACACAGACACACATGCAGGCAAAACACCCACTTACAAAATAAAAACAAATGTCAAAAACAAAAATAAAAATAAATCATTGTAATAGGCCTTAATAATACTTCTTTTAATGAAATACTGGACTACATAAAAATAAAATAGAAACAGTGGCCTGCATATAACGAGGCTTTTTGGTGTTTTTGTGGCTAAGGATACAAGCTTCTACCAAAGAGCTAAGCCCCCAACCTCTAATGGTACATTTTATTTTTTTCTTTCTTGGCACAGGGTCTAATGTAAAATAGCCTCAAACTCCATATGTAGCAGAAACTGGCCTTGAACTCCAGGGCCTCCTGCCTCAGACTGCTGAGACTGCAGGTATGTGTTACCAAGCCTGGCTCTAAAGTATATTCATTCATTCATTCATTCATTCATTCATTCATTGGGACAGGGTCGCTCTACATCCTCATTGTCCTGGAACTTGCTATGTAGAAATCCACCTATGAGAATTAAAGGCATGCACCAACATGCCCAATCCTAAAATATATTTCTTAATATAAGCTGTAATCTACACAATTTAGGAAAACTGTGCATTTGATAAGAAGTTGGGTTCATTATGTTCCTTTACTGGAGAACATCTTAGAGCCTTTGGTGACTTCTGAGGACTTTTTATGAAGCATCTCACTGGACTAATGCTCCTTAGAAGACACATAACTGTCTTGGGGCACATTAAACAATGCTTACCTCACACTTGGTTCAAAAATAAAACAAAAGTGAGAGAATTGCCAGAAGAGTCAAGAAAAAAATCTAGAAATTTAACTGGATATTTATACACTTCTATGAATTTCTGCAATCTGCTTAAAATATTCTGCAAAAAATGACATTTGTACAAATAAGTTTAAATGTTTGTACCAGTCAAGATTCTTGCCTTAATTAGTGTGGAACTTCAGAGTTTGGGTACACATGACAGTTTTAGTTAGGCTAGCATGAGTAGTGTTTTAAGCACATGAATTCCCATTCTGGCTATGAAGTGCCAATAAATGGTCTTTGTTGTTATTTAATCTTTTTCCTCTTGTGGTATAAGAAGAATAAAAAGCAACGTCCTAAGGCCTAGAATATTAATGATTGAGATATGTACAGAATCATCCAGTCAGGTCATGGCATGGTAAGAAGCATTCAGCATATAATATTCATTACTGTCAGATTAACACTAGCACAGATTCAGTCTGCTTATATCATGCCGAGCTCAAGAAACTGAAAACACCATGCTGCCGCCTAGTGGGCACTATGATTTAAAAACCAATGCATGAAAACACTCTTCATAAGTCATCGAATTATACAACTGATTTTTCAAAATACATTAACAACCTCAGACTAACCCATAAACCAAGGAGTACTGTCAATAGTCAAGCTGGCTGTAGAGAGTACATTCTACCACACAGTGTTTGCTGATTTTGAGGCTCAGGTGTCTTTTCTCCTTAAGGTATAAAACAAAGGTAGTCATAGACTGTCACAAGTAAGACAAAAGAGAAAATAATCAAATATTAGCAAAGTCCAATTCCTCTCTAAATGGATGACTCCTAATGGACGAAACAGAAGTTAGCAATTAATACCGGTTTTCTTAAACTCTATGACAGGTCACACTCACTTTTTTCTAAAATTCAACATGAGGTAGAAGATCGAGATAATGTATGAATAATTTAAACCCATAATTCAATTTGGCATAATAGAGATTAAGAAGACAGGGTTTTTTTTGTTTTGTAGTGTTTTTTTTTTGGTTGAGGTTGGGGATGTAGTTATTGTTTTTGTTTTTCAAGACAGGGTCTCTGTAAAGCCTTGGCTGTCCTCGAACTATTTCTGTAGACCAGGCTGGCCTCGAACATACAACCATCTGCCTCTGCCTCTCGAGCGCTGGGATTAAATATGTGTGCCACCACTGTTTTGCTGAAGACAGAAATTTTATTCCCAGCAAATTTCCATTTAAATCTGTCTGTAAAAAGCACACATGAAGAATAAATAATATTGTCAAATTGCTGCATTCCGAGGCTAAGTAAGGCAGGAGGATAAGAGCTGGATGTCATCCTGCTCTACAAATCAAGACCTTGTACGAAAACTCAAAATCTAGCAGAATAAAGTTACCAGAAAAATAAAGGAAAATCTAAAAATTTCCTTGAATATTTATGTACTCCCATGATTTGAAGTTATAATTTTTGCCCTATGCTTGAACTGTTTTGTAAAGTAAAACCCACCAATTCACGGAGTTTTCAAAATGTGACAAAACTCTGAGCAGCCGACTCCATTAAAATTTTTGACAAGAGTGTCCAACATTATAACACAGTATTCATAACATAAAAATGGCTCCAACAAAAGCAAACACCCTAAAGCATACAACCCTATTAAGAAAACGCAAAAATCATATTACCAACCAGCAGACCTGATGGGTAGCGGCTTGTGGTGGAAGATTCTACACACACCTGACAGGAGACTCGAGGCGACCAGGCCCGGGAAAGTCAGCACAAGGATTTGGTGGGACACCTGAGGTCCAGGGCAACCGGGTGAAAATATTAGAGCGACTTGCTAAACAGCGCTCAACGCTGTGGTTGAGTTACCTCAGCGAAGACCGGAAGACGGTTCATGCCCAGCACTTCCGGGTTATCTTTTCCTACCCAAAGGTGCTTCCGGTTTTCAGTCCGCAATTGAACTGCCTGCCACCTTTAAGGATTTGTAGGGACTATATTCGACGTTTGTTTGTTTGTTGTTCTTCTTTTTCAAGACAGGGCTTCTCTTTGTAGCCCTGGCTGTTCTGGAATTCACTCTGTAGACCAGGCTGGCCTCGAAAACGGAGATCCACCTGCCTCTGCCTCCTTACTGCTGGGAATAAATCAAATACCACCACCGCCACGCGAATTATTTGGGGGCAGAGGAGGAGTGTTAGGACAGTGTCTTACTATGTAGCCTTGACTGGCCTGAAATTCACAGAGATCTACCTACCTGTCCCGGCATCCAAAGTGCTGGAATTAAAGAACTGTGCTACCATGTTCTGTTATGTCCATTTTAAACAGTCTTTGGAACTTTTTTTTTTTTTTTTTTTGGTTTTTCGAGACAGGGTTTCTCTGTGTAGCCCTGGCCGTCCTGGAACTCACTCTGTAGACCAGGCTGGCCTCGAACTCAGAAATCCACCTGTCTCTGCCTCCCGAGTGCTGGGATTAAAGGCGTGCGCCACCACCGCCCGGCGGAACTTTTTTTTTTTTTTAATGTTATTTATTAGGAACAATCAACGCTGTGAGAATAGGAAGTGGCAGTTGCCTATCCATTTAATACCTTATGATTTTGGATGTTTAATGTGTTTGATGTGCATAAATGTGTTATTCATCAAGAACACAGTGTTGTTTTTTATTTGTTTGTTTTTTATGTGAAATATTACATAGGAAAGGAAATGTAGGGAGCAACATGATGGCTCTGCAGGTGAAGTCACCTGCTGCCAGACCTGACGACCTCTTAGGGCTATCACAAGTTGTCCTCTTACCTCTTCCTGTGCCAGGGAGAACGGGGACAGGAAACAGGAAGTGGGTAGAAGAAGAGAAGGGATGAGAGAGGGAGAGGGAGGAAGGGACAGAGATCATTTTTAACTTTAAAGAAAAAGAAATTCTAATCATAGTGATGATTGTGCCTCTTCTCTATTCTGAAACCTAACAATATGGTTCACCGTTGAGAACCATACTATCTAAAAGGACTCTGATCTTAAATTTCTAACCATACTATCAATAAAACATATTTAGGAGTTGGAAAAATGACTCAGTGATTAAGAGCACAGACTGCTTTTGCAGAAAATCTGAGTTCAGTTCCACATGCAGTGACTCACAACCAGCTATAATTTCAATGCCTGGGAGATTCCATGTTTCTGGCTTTCCCAGGCACCTGCACTCATTCACATATATATGCACCGGTAACTAAAACTAACAACAAATATTGAAGCTGGAATGTTGGCTCAGTTGGTTAAGAGCACTGTTGCTCTTGCAGAGAACCAGAGTTCGATTCCCAGCATCTACATGGCAGCTCAAAGTTGTCTGTTAGCTCCTCCAAACCCAGGGCATCCACACTTCTGACTTCAATGGACATCAGACGTGCATACAGTACACAAATATACATACAGGTCAAAACGCTCATGTACACAAAATAATACTAAAAAACCTGGGGCTGGAGTTACAAGTGGTTTAAGCCACCCGGTGTGGGTACTGGGAGTTGACCTTGGATCCCCTGGAAGAGCAGGGCATGCTCTTAAACGCTGAGCCATCTCTCTGGCCTATGAGCTTATCTATCTTTAGTTGTAGCTCCCTACTGGTATCTGGAGTTGGCTCTTTTCTGGTAACCTTGCAACATCCCCAAACTGAGCCAATCTCTCTGAGATAAACTCTGAATTTTCTCTCCTACTTTGTAAAGCTCTCTGTTTCATGTTTGCTGTCAAATCTAGAAGTGTTTGGCTGTTGCCATCTCTTCTAATAACTTCTATCCATGTTTCTCCAGATTATTTCCAGGATACCATGCCTGAGTGTTGTAAGCTAGCATCCTGCTCTCTGAGCTTTACATTTTCAACTTATGACTATGTGTTCTTGCTTTAAACCATGTTTGAATTTTTTTCTTTTATATTCAATGAGAGAACACAGAAAACAACTATCCTTATAGCTTCTCAAGGAATAATAAGTCAAACTAAACAAGTTATAACATGGGATAAACTGTATTTTTTTAGTCATTCAGAACTGATAAATGAGTATAATTATTCCTGCTGCAAAGAATATTTTAATAGCTTCATGTTAGCTAGCAATGCCAACAAGGAAGCTTCCTAATCATTATTATAACAGTTTTCTGCTTTATTTTTATTTGTGTCTCATAAAACTATCCAAGTTGAGAGGCAAGCTAAAGACTCAATAAAATAATTCAAGACTGGAGAGATAGCTCAGTGGTTAAGAATACTCACTGCTCTTCCAGAGAACCGTGATTCAATTCCCAGCATTCATATGGTGGCTTACAACTATCCATAACTCCAATTCCAAGGATCCTACCGCCTTGTCTTAGTAAGGGTTACTATTGCTATCATGAAACACCATGATGAAAAGTAAGTTGGGGAGAAAAGGGTTTATTTGGCTTACACTTTTACATTGTTTATCATTGAAGGAAGTCAGGGCAGGAACATATTTTAGGTGCCCACAGAGCAATCCAGATAAAAGCCTAGTTAGGCATGTTGGTACAAACCTGTAATCCAAGCACTGAGAAGACTGAATTAGAAGGACCACAAGTTCAAGCCTAGCCTAGTCTGTAGAGCAAGACATTATTTAATAAAAATAATCAAAGAGGTTGGTGAGTTGGCTCATCAGGTAATGATCCCCTATCTAAAGGTAGTATCTCCTTACTTACTCCAAAAGGCTGTTCTCCAATCTCTATACATGTGTATTCAAGAAGGTAACTTCAAAAAGCTGTTCTCTGACTTCTATATATGTGCTCACACATAGACATCATTTATAAACACACACACAACTAAAATCTTCAAGATAACATCTTGCTTTTATCTTGGCTGATATAAAACTCACTATGTAGATCAGGCTGGCCTAGAACTCACAGAGATCCACCTCCCTTTACCTCCTGAGTGTTGGGACTAAAGGCATATGCCACTGTGCCCAGTTAATAAATAACAAAATCTTTTTAACTCCACCTAAACCCACATCCAGCTGATGAGAATTCTTCATCTTTTCAGTGTTCTTCCCTCTTTGTTTCCTGTCCTGTTTTATCTCACAATTTAATGAAGTCTTACATATATACAGTTAAGAGCTTTCTTGATAATAAAAATCTATGGATTTGTTTTTGTTTTTTTTTTGTTGTTGTTGTTTTTTTTTTTTTTTTTTACAAATACAAAGTAAATACTGGTTATAATGCAGACTTATTTCTGTACTTGATATAGATTAAAGTCTCATACTATCTCAATCTAGTTCTTTCCATAATTGTCAAAGGTATGAAAAAAAATGTTGTTTTTACTTGATGTAATAAAGGCAGAAATGATCATATTTACATGTCTCCCAAACTAGTCTCTCTCACATCACAGTTTTCACATCCTACATAGCTAGAATGTATTGTGAATAAACACAATGACTCCCTAAGAGAATAACAAGAGATAATATCTATATAAAGTAAATGAGCAGGTTTCTACAGCCTACATACACATGGCAGTGAAACCACGAACTGAAGCTTGTTACAGTTACACAACTGTAACACCCTTCATTATAGTTATTTACGTTTATGCTTGTGAACAAAGTTCAATTTTTCTCCCCCCTTTTTTTCTTTCTTTTTTTTGGGGGGTGGGGGGTAGGGGTGGGGGATGGTCCTTGCTGTGTTGTCAATAATAGGTCTAAATGCCTAGTTCCAATTAATCATCTTACCTCAGCCTCCTAAATTGCTGTAACTATAGGCATGCACCACCAAGCCTGGCAATCAGGGATTGAGTCTCAGTAATTTTGTGCCTATAACCCAGCCCAGTGCTTGACATATAACACACATTTAGTAAATACTTACAGATAAGTAACTGAAGTAAAAGTTATGTATAATTCGCAACCTTTCATGTAACAATTAGTAGAATCAACTGTGGCTAAAATCTCTCCAAAAATTACTGGTTTTGTTGACTTTTTACTCTGATGTGTTTAACATGTCAATCACCTATAGATTTTAAGATACCATGGAGGAATCTATTATAAGACATTATCTAAATTATGAGCTATATATGAAAGAGGATCTACTGTGAATTTATAATTTATTGATTACATATATATTACACATGGATATAAAAATGAAATGTGGGGCTAGAGATGTTTCAGCAGGTAAGAGCACCCATATTGGGTGGCCAACTTCCATCTGTAACTCTAGCATGCCTCTGGCATCCTCAAAAACCTGAATTTGTGTGCATATGCACATATGAACAAACACATAATTAAACTTTTTAAATCTCTTTTAAGTTTTAAGAATATCAAAATGAGGTGATGTGGATAAGAATAGGCCCCATGTACTCATATATTTGAATGCTTAGTTACCAAGGAGTGGAACTTGTTTGAAAGGATTAGAAGGATTAAGAGGTGTGGCCCTTCACTGATAAGCGGATATTAGCCCAAAAGCACACAATACCTAAAATACAACGCATAAACCTCATGAAACTCAAGAAGAAGGAGGAAGACCAAAGTGAGGGTGCTTTTGTCCTTTTTAGAACGAGTATCAAAAGATTCAACCAGAGCTCCCAGGATCTAAACCTCCAGCCTGAGAACAGACAGGGGCAAGTTGTCCTCTGAGAGGCTCTAACCAGCAGCTGACTCAGACAGATACAGACATCCAGAGTCAAACAGTGGATGGAGCTTGTGGACTCTTATAGAAGAATAGGCGGAAGGATTGTGGACCCTAAGGAGATAGGAACTGCACAGGAAGATCAACAGAGTAAACGAACCTGAACCCTTGGAGCTCTCAGAGACTGAATCACCAACCGTGGAGCATACCTAGTCTACACAGATCTACCTCCATGGGCTGAACCTAGGCCTCCCTGCACATATGTTGTAAATGTGCAGCTTGGTTTTCATGTAGGTCTCAAACATCTGGAGTGGGGGCTATCCCAAAACATGCAGCCTGTATATGGGGTATGGTCTTCTAGCTGGGTGCCTCATCTGGCCTCACCTAGCCTCTCAGAGACTTAAAGTGGCAGGGTGGGGGATACAGGAGGAGGGGGTACTCAGAAAAGAAGAGATGGGGAAGGATTGTGGGAGGGGGTGACTAGGACGGGTTATATAGTGAATAAGCAAAAAAATAAAATTAAAAAAAAAAAAGAGGTGTGGCCTTGTTGGAGGAAGTATGCCACTGGGTGGGCTTTGAGGTTTCAAAAGTCCATACTAGATTCATGCTTGCTCTCTGCTTGTGGATCTGGATGTAGCTCTCAGCTACTTCTCCAACACCATGTCTGCCTGCTGACATGTTGATATGATAATGAACTAAGCCTCTGAAACACTAAGAAAGTCCAGTTAAATGATTTCTTCTATAAGAGTTGCCTTGGTCATGGTGCCTCTTCACAGCAATAGAATAGTGACTAAGACAGAATTGTTCTGCATATTACTTTACTCTTCTAGATCCCTCCTCAGACTTTGGCTTTTTTCCCCCTAACATAATGATCCTTCTTTGTTGGTGTTCTATCTGTTTAAACTTCTAAGTCAAATGTAATAAAGGAGCAGCAAGAAGACTCACTGCATAAAGTGCTAGCCACCAATGCTAACAACATGAGTTTGATCCCAGGGACCCACATGGTATAAGGAGGGAACTGACTCTTTAGTACATACACATACACTTATACAAGCACACACACACACACACACACATGAAAGAGACAAAGAAAAAGAGAATAAACTTTAATGAAAAATTAATAAAGATGTAGAAGAGTAACAACCGTTTTATAAATGTACTTTCTTGGCACTCTGAACTAAATCCTCATTCTGACTTCTTTACTGGTGTTTTAATAACAACATCAATTTCCCAGTTAATCAGAAAACCTCACAGTGATAAAATAGGTCTCTCTCTTAGTCATCTCCAAGTTACGGGTCTTCCTCATAAGTAAAGGAAAGTGAAATAATGGGTTCTAAGATGGCTTGATGGGTTTCCATTTAATAAAATTAAAAAAACTTTAATTCAACATTTTAGGGGTGAATTTTTTAATTACTATTAGGGTGTTTTTTTTTTTTTCTTTACTACAGATAACAGAAAAACTCTATATAAGTTGAGTTAATCAATTAGGAAATATATTGTTCCAGACCACAGGGAGGCAGGCAGTGAACTCCACGTGTTGCTGGATCTTCTAAATGATCAACTTTGTTTTGCCCTCTGAGGCAGGCCACATCTTAAAATGGCTAGCATGACAGGTTTTGTGTCTGAAGACTGGGTTTAACATCCAGGTAAAAAATACAAAAATGAAGAATAAGACCTTACTGTCTGGTGACTATTCAGAAGAGAGAAAAACCTTTTCCAGAAACCTCCCAGCAGATATCCTGTCACATCTCATTAATGCAAACTCATTCATTATATACAGATCTTAGCAACCACACTGACCATGCTTGTCCGGGGGTCTCCAAGGACCCGCCTCCATGTCCAACATGGCAACACAGAGAGAGAGAGAGAGAGAGAGAGAGAGAGAGAGAGAGAGAGAGAGAGAGAGAGAGAGATATTCAAATACTTTTAAAAATAATCATCACAGGGGCTGGAGAATTGGCTTAGTGGTTAAGAGCACTCACTGACTGCTCTTCCAGAGGTCCTACACGCAATGCCCAGCACCCACATGGTGGTTCACAACCATTTATACCGGGATCCAAGGCCATCTTCTGACATGCAGTTATACATGCAGCAGAGCAATCACACATAAAATAAACAAAAATAATAGTTAAGAATTAAAATAATAATCACCAAATTGTAACATATGTTGCCACGATGAAGCAGTGTACATGAATTAACCAGCCAATATAATGAGGCATGATGCCACAGACTTTTCTATTTGAAAATTAGACTGCTAATAAGGACTGGCTCTCTTTAATTCTAAGATGTGACCCTAAAGTTTGTGGTCCTGTCAGATTACAGACTGTCATTTCCACTTACCTTTTCCTTTATGCTCAGGAATGTTTCTTTTTTTTTTTTCTTTTTCTTTTTTTTTTTTTTTTTTTCTTTTTTTCCGGGCTGTAAGACGAACTCACTGTGCCGCAGCAAAGTGCGGCGACTACAATGACTACAGCGGTGCGCCACCGCTGGCTGGCTAGGAGTCTTTCTTTACTAACTAGAACTGGTTAAAAATACCAGGGAGAGACTGGAGAGATGGCTCAGTGGTTAAGAGCACTGGCTGCTCTTCCAGATGACCCAGGTTGTATTCCCAGCACCCATATGGCAATTGTCACCCATCTGTAACTACAGTTCCTGGGCGAGCTAACATCTTCTGGTCTCTAAGGTTACCAGGCACACATGTGGCCCACAGACATAATTCAAACACAAAGCTCATATGCATGAAACAAAATAATAATAGCAGCAATAACAATAATTTAAAAGGAAATACTAGGGAGGGCTGGAGGTTGGAATTTGTTCTATCTGCATTCACGCCCTGTTGCTCCTACCTTAATGCCTGGGTGTTCAAATATTGAATTACCATGCTGTTCAATTAGTTAGGGGTTTTCCCAGAAAGTGAACAGCTTGTGCTGAACCTCCCATCCTCCCTCCCTTCTTCCCTTTATCATACCTCGATTAAAGAGATAGACCACAACCTGGAAAACAAGGTTTACTTAAGCCCTGTCTGCATATCTTTGATGAATGAAGTAAGGGTATTCATTTCCTACTAGATATTTGCTTTCAGAAAAGAAAGAGCCTCCACTTAGGCTAAAGCATGCAATGTGTGCTCATCCCTGGCCAGATGATTCCCTCCTCTTCCTTGAATATTAGCTACATAATGTAGATAAAGCACCTGATTGATTTAGGACCCCTGCTCCCCCACAACCCCATTGCTCTAACTGTTGAAGAGAGGAGTGGATATAGCAACAAACCATCAAAGAACAAAATCACTCAGCAAAAAAAGAAGTTCTATCATTGGTATCAAGGACACAGTAATGCAAATATACAGAACCTTTTTTTTTTTCCATTTTATTTTCTGTTGTTGTATGTTTTGCCTACATATATGCATGCATACCACATATGCATCTGGCACCCAGGAAGGCCAGAGGAGGGTGTCAGCCCCCTTGAGAGAGACTAGAGTTATAGGTAATTCTGTGCTGCCATGTGGGTGTTGGGAGTCAAACACAGATCCTCAAGGAAAGCGAGCAGCCATCTCTCCAGCCTGAGTAGAGTCTCAAATTTATAGGAAGCAATGAGGTAGCTACACAGATAATTTATTTGCCCCTCCAATTCTGTTCAATTGCTTAACTAGACATATCCTCAACACCTTGTTTGTCTTCAAATGATTTTAACTCCTACACAATGTTTATAAAAATGCTGTACCATTTTTACACCAAAGCATTACTCACCAACTTTTCAAGGACAGACTCTCTTCTTTCAGTCACAATAAATCCATGTGACATTAATAGGAATTCCACACGAGAAGGAAAAGGTTGAAAGACCCCTTAAAACTTACACTGCTAAAAGCTCCTGGAATGTTTGCCGACTCCTCTGTTCCCAGGATTCCAAAGGGCAAATCAAGTGCAGGAAACCCAAGTGTAAGTCTAACTTACACAACACAATGCCAATTTGAGTTTATCAAAAGTCTTGCACTTGGGAGGCAGAGGCAGGCAGATTTCTGAGTTCGAGGCCAGCCTGGTCTACAGAGTGAGTTCCAGGACAGCCAGGGCTACACAGAGAAACCCTGTCTCAAAAAAAAAAAAAAAGAAAAAAGAAAAGAAAGAAAAAAGAAAAGTCTTTAGTCTGATTCATCTGGCATGCAAAATCAAATTCTAGCTGAATGGAATGTCACCTAAAACGCTCGATAGGAACCAGCAAGATCTTGGCTCAGAGGGTAAAGGTATTTGCTATTAACAAGCCTGGAAGCTTAAATTTAATCCTCAGAACACACATAAAGATGGAAAGAGAGAATCACCTCCACAAAGTTGGCCTCTGACCACCACATGCACACTATAGCACACACATGCACGCATCCACATCATGCGCACATACAGACAATAATAGTAATTAATAATAATTTAAAACACCCATCGGGAGTAAGTCAGCAGCTTGACTCCAGGACGTAGCAAGCGTGACCTGGAGCACGACTGAGAAAAACCATAGTATCACTTCTCATTTCCCACCTTCTTGTACTGTCCACCTTACTCCTGAGCTGCCTGTGCCACCAAGGGCCAATCTGTTGGAGTCACTAGACCTGACCAGTGTCAGGCTCATCATCTGCACTCAACTGTAACACCAAAGATTTTAGAGCCAAAAGGAAACAAAATCTCAGTTCAAACATCTGTGCTACAGCTAAAGAAAAAAAAAAAAAGAATAAAGAATAGAAAATCAGAAGGCCACAAAGTTCAAACACTCTTCCCAAAGTCAAATAAGCTCATTCCAAATGTATGTTCATCTGAGCTTCCTCAGGGTTGAAGACTTACTGAGTAAACCTAACAGAATAAACGTTTAAATCATTGTGCCCTATATAAATTCCCTGACTGCTGTGTATAGAACCAATTCTGTGAGAAGAAGACCAGAAAAAGTTTTTAAATGCAAGCTTATTTCCATTGCTAATTGTAGATATTTCTATCAAACTAAAACCTCTTAAAATAACGTTTTGTTTCTGACCCGTTTGCTAACATAGAGAAGTAACAAGATTATATAAAAAGAAAAAACTCCAGTCTTCTAAGTAGACTTTTCCAAATTAATTAGCTCCACAAAGTCCAAGTCACAGAGCAGCCCAGAAAGTCTGAAAAGTGCATGAATCTTCTAGAGATCATGGACAGGCCAACCAGAACCCAAGAGTAACAGGTGGCAGGCTTAAGAACTCTCACTTGGTAGGTCTCTGAATTCTACCTTAGTAGGTCCAAACAGGCAAAATTGTAAAAAGGCACCATTCGATTCTGGTACTTACTCTTATTAATAAACAATGGTATGCAAAGAAAGAAAGTCTCCAAGGAGCTGGAGAGATGACTATAACTTTGGTCAGCTCCCACTTCCTGTAAGTCCAGCTCCAGGGGATGTGATGCCCTCTTCTGGCCTCTGCAGTAACCTACGCTCACATGCACACACCCATACATATACACACACAGATATATTGAATGTAAGATAAAAATACGATATTTTTCAAAGAAAAAATTGGGGCTGGAGAATTGACTCAGCGGTTAAGAGCACTGACTGCTCTTCCAGAGGTCCTAAGTTCAATTCTCAGTAACCACATGGTGGCTTACAAACATCTGTAATGGATGCAATGCCCTCTTCTGATGATTTGAAGACAGCTACAGTGTACTCATATACATAAAATAAATCTTTAAGAGAGTGAGGGAGAGGGAGGTGGGAGAATTTCTTCGGTTGAAGATGCAACTCAGGTAGCAGAGTTCTTACCTGGGACGCACAAGCCAATTCCCAACACTTTGTAAAGCCAGGTATTTTGATGACTGCCTACAATCCTATCACTAAGGAGGTGAAAGCAGGTCAATCAGGAGTTTAAGGTTATCCTCACCTATATATGGAGTTTGAGGTTAATATATGAAAGCATTCTGAAACTCAAGAATGAGAAAATGGTGAGGACAGGCGAGAGAAGTTGACTAGACAGGGACGCTCACTGCCAGAAGCAGGAAGTGTCCTGGCTTCTCTGGCCAGGACTACCAGAGGGAGCGGTTACTTCTTACCTCCTCCTAAATGAGTCCTCCTGCCTGGAAACTAGAGATGAGGGTGGGACTGAATTCAGTCCAGACACTGATCTTTCTGATAAACAGCATTGAGATTATGTCACTGGGTTTTCATGGTGGAAATGGGTTATATCTATTCACTAGCTTCAGCACATCTCTCAAATGATTTTAGGATCTCCAAGCTTAGGGAAAATGTTACAATAGGCTTGTGGAACATCGAAGTTATCAATACTCAGTTGAGGCTATTTCCTCTTGGTCAACAGAATGGAATCTACATTTGACCTTGGGTGGAGACTTGACATTATGATCTGCCCTAAAGATTAGAACATTTCCTACTGTTGTCTCCTCCCTGAAGTGTTAATCCAGTTGGGCATGTCAATCACCTGGCCCAGAGACTACCCCTTAGAAAAGCTGATTCATCTTAAGCTGTACTAACTAAAGAATGGGAGGATTAATTATTCCCTTAATGAAATAATGTACTTTTCCTTTTCCGAAACCCCAACCTTGCTTACAGAGCCTTTGCTACACAGTTAGGCCTGCTGGATTTTCTGAATTTCTCTTTTCTTCAGAAACTGGCCAGAGCCAGCCTGGACCCATTCTTTCTGACACTTTGGAAGTCTCTCCCAGTCTCCTACCACGTGGCTGTTTGCTGGGTCCCGTGCCTATCTCAAAAGGCATGGCTTTTTTCCTTTTCTCCACCACCCTCCTGATGTTGCCAAATGCTGTGACTCACCTGTTCTGTTGTTCTGGTTTTTTGGTTTTTTTGTTTGTTTGTTAACTCTAATAAAATTGTCCTTGGGCTTCCTTCTGGATCCATTCTTAAATTATTTTATTAAAAAGACATAGTACCCACAAAGAGGTCCCCAACTTCCCCAGTAACATGTAGAATCCCAAGTAGGGCTCCCCAAAGTTTTTGGTAGCCAACTCACACAGAAAAGGAGCAACAATGTTTTGGTTTTCTGTTTGGAAGTAGAGGTTGTTTTGTTTTGTTTTGTTTTTGTGGTTTTGTTGTTTTTTTTTGGTTTTTGTTTTGTTTTGTGGAGGTTGGTTATTTTGTTTTTGCTTTGTTTGTTTAGTTGGCTGGTGGTTGGTTTCTTTCTTTTTTTTTTTTCCTTTGTCTTTTTTTTTTTTTTTTTTTTTTTTTTCTTTTTCTTTCTTTCTTTCTTTTTCTTTTTTCTTTTTTTTTTTTCTTTTTTCGAGACAAGGTTTCTCTGTGTATCTCTGGCTGTCCTGGAACTCACTCTGTAGACCAGGCTGGCCTTGAACTCAGAAAGGTTTCTTTTTGTTTTAGGATTTTATTTTTCTAAAACAGGACTCGGTTTTCTCCTTCTGCCATGTGCTTTCCAGGGGACTAAACTTGCTGGCAGGCCTTTACCTACTGGCTTCATCTTTTTTTTTTTCAAGACAGGATTCCTCTGTGTAACCCTGACTGTCCTTGGAACTCACTTTGTAGCGCCTTGAGCTCAAAGACCCAACTACCTCTGGCCTCTGAGTGCTGGGATCAAAGGTGTGCACCACCACTTTTTCAAGGCAGAATCTCATGAAGCACAAGCTGGCCTCAAACTCTCTAAGTAGCCGAAAATGATCTTGAAATTCTGATTCCCCTGCCTCCACCTCCCAAATGCTAGGAGTATAGGTAGCAGGACTACATCTGGTTTATGTAGTGCTGGGGATTGAACCCAGGGAGGGCTTCATGTATTCGAGGCGAGCCCTCTACCAGATGAGCTACAACTTCATCCCAATATTTTGGTGTCTGTTGGAAGGCAGGGAAATGCATGCTTACGTGTGTACCTCAGTGTAGAAGCCAGAGGTCAACATTTCCTCAGTCTTCTCCCCCATATTTTCTTAAGAGTTTCTCACTAAATCTGGAATTCTCCCATTCCAGGAGGTTGACTGGCCATAGAGCCTGAAGAGTCCATGTGTCTCTGTCTCCTCAGGGCTGGGAATATAGGCCTGGTTTTTTATGTGGATGCCAGGGATCTGAACTCAGGTCCCTGTGTTTTCATGGCAAATGCTTTACCAACTAAGCCGTCTCCCCCTTCCTCCTACAGTTTAACCTTCTAAATAATGAGAACCACACCAGCTTTGCTAATATGTTTTGAAGATACAATGACTTACTCTCTGTAAACTACAGCAAACAGCTTTGGGAAAAAAAGCGTGATGGATACAAGTTAAACTAAGAGGAGAGACTTTAATTAGCAAAGATTCTAATGGTTGCTATGCTTCAGACACAAGAACGAAATCAAACATCATGAAAACTGAGAATATTTTGCCCTAAGTACATTACTCAAGCTTGAGTTTTTAAATTGTGTTAACTTTCAGTTAAGTTTTAAAACTTTGTTTATGCAACAGAAAAGGCTCAGAGCTTTAGATTGGAGAGAAGAAGAAAGATGGTTCAGTTGTTTGGATCTGTTACATTAATTTCTCAGTCAGTGAAGGGGCGGCTTGCTCCTTGAATGGTAATGGGAAATTAGTTTCTTTATTTCTTCATTAAGACTGTGGGAGGAAAATTAATACTCTCTTCAGCTTTTCCAAATTAATAGAATATATCTTTATTAAAATGATGAATGGATGTGCCTTTTTTTTTTTTTTTTTTTTGATTGAGAGGCTTTTTAACACAAGGGATGATTCAACTTAAAGCTGAGCCTTAGCAAGCATCGTGTCCACAAACTCAAGTTCAACGAGGCCTCATGATTTATTCAAGGTCAAATACTCAGGACACAGTCAAACAGGAGACTCCATCTGTCTTTTTTTTTTTTCAATTTTTTTTTCTCTTTGGTGTGTGTGTGTGTATGTGTGTGTGGTATTTGCTCACGCTTGTTTATGAATACATGGGTGGGAAGAGGTCAGAGGAGGACACTAGGTGTCCTGTTCTACCATTCTGTACCTTATTCCCTTGAGAGAGGGTCTCTCATTGGACCTGGAGCTAAGCTGGCAGTCAGGAAACCCCAGCCATCCTCCTGCCTCTGCCTCCCATGGCACTGGGGTTCCAATCATGTGCAGCTTTTTATATGAATGCTAGGGATTAAGTCAGGTCCTCCTGCTTGGACAACAAGCACTCTTTTTTTTTTTTTTTTTTTTCTTTTATAGCATTGCAATGATCTGACTTTATTTTTTTATACTAGGTGGGGGCACAAAGCAATCCTCTTTAATAGAGTTGACAATTAAGTCTCACTTAGAACATTTTAATAATGCAAATTTTAAAAAAGGGATTCATCTTACAAATTGTTCTGTAATCCAAATACACAACAGCTTGGAAGATAACATTTAGAAAACAAAAGCCAATGTAAAAAGATAGATGAAAACAGCTACAACAATGTAGGCTCAATATGGCTCAGATTTTCCAGGTTCCTTACTGCACCATCTCTGTCAGAGATCTGTCCCCTCGGCTGGCTCATTGCACCATGTTTAAAGAAATTCCTTTTCCCCTTGGGTTCATTTCGCCTTCTGAGTCCATCCAGTATTCTCTAATGTCACTTAGAATTTTTCTTAAAATTGCAAACACTGACATGTCTTCCCAATCTACACTGCTCCTCTGCCTGGAAGAGGCCAGAGTTCTAGAAGTGTCACCAGGCCTTAGCGTCTTCACATGTTTTTCTGGAACAACTTGCTTTTTCCTTTTTAACTCTTTTTCACCTTCGCTGTCCGAATCACTGCCTGAAGAGCTTAAAGAAGCAAGCTTCTTTGGTTTAGGAGTTATTTCGATCCTGCCAGCCAACAGCCTCTAGATGGCGTTCGCTTGCTTGCTCGCTCCGGACTACCGCACGCACTCTACTCCTTCCCCTGCACCCAAAAATGATTTATTTTTCTCTTATGTAAATGAATGTTCGGCATGCATATACATGTATGTACACTGTGAGTGAACAGAGCCCACAAAGGCCAGAAAAAGAATGAACAATCCTATGGAACTGAAGTTACAGGTGATTGTGCCTTCGGTGACCTGACTCCTGACTGCAGATGGATACACCAAAACATCTCTATTTATTCTTCAGTTGAGAATCAGCCCTCCTTTCCACCATAAACAATGCTAATGAGCGTGTTTCCCGGACCGTCTCCTGCAGGATAGGCAGGTTGTCTTCAGCTTTTCAGTAGTATCAAATTACATTCTGGGAGCTTCCTGCCACCTCACAGTCATCATTAGTTCCCTTTTATACATGTCTCTGTGAACACTTGAGAATGTCAGGTTTTCAGTTCTTCCAGTTAGAAGGTTATTTTATATTTATCTGATTAATGCTGGCCGACCGTGTTGTCATGTCCTCCCTGGCCACTCTAATTTGTCTGCTGACCATTTTTGTTGAAATACCTTTTTCTTAGCAATTTGTGAGAGTTCTTTATACATTTTAAAGGTTATCTCTCAGTTACCTGCTTTGAGATTTTTTTTTTTTGAGATTCATTTTCAATTTTTTCACAGGTATTTTGCTGAAAAAAATATTTTTTATTCATTTATTCTGAAAAAGAATCTCACTATGTAGCCATGACTGTCCTGTGGCTTGCTATGTAGATCAGGCTGGCCTCAATCTCAAGAGATCTTCCTGCCTCTGCAGCCTGAGCATGAGATTAAAGGAGTTTGCCACCATGCCCAGCTATTTTCAATTATCTTTCATTTTTTTGTTCACATATAAGCCTTTAAACAGCCCAAAATATATTTTCATATATTGTGTTGAGGATCTTTCCATGTAAAACATGAGTTGTCTGGTATGATATCTGAAACAGCCCTTTAAATCCCCAGGAAAGTCAATGTCAAATCTATTGAACTGTGTTTTAAAGTCATGAACTCTGCGTGTGTCTGTTGTCAGGCCTGTGGTCCATCCCATGAATTTCATCAGTCTGGTATCTTACCTAATCTTAGTTGCCGAAGCTTTGTAGTCACGTTATCACCTCATCAGGCAATCATCCTTTCACCACGTTTTCCTCTAACAGAGCCTTGGTTATTTTTAATCTGCTTTCTCCAGATCAATTTTAGAATGGTTAATGTCAACTTTCCACAAGTGATCCTATTGAGATTTTTATTCTATCATATTGAATTGGACTATATTAGGAAGATTCCAACTTTCCTGCACTTGGACATGTTATTTCCCTTTATTGATGCCAATTTATTCCTTCAGTAAAGTTCTCTAATTTTCCTCATGGAGTTTACATTGTATCTAACTCTGGTTAAATTTACTTCTAGGGTGAATTCAGTACTTGAATTCAGTGAACTCAATCAAGTTATGGCGAATGATTTTAATCAGGAGCTTTGAATTCAATTATCTGAGGAGTCCATATAAAGATATATGTAGAACTGACAAGAAGGTTCAGCAAGTGGAGATGTCCACAGCCAAACCTAACAACCTGAGTTCAGTCCTTGCCACCCATGGACCTACACGGTGGGAGGAGAAACGACACCCATGAGGGTTTCTCTAATCTCCATGTGAACGCTGTGGTACACATACACAATGAAACATAAAATGTTGGTTAGTTTTTTTTGTCAGGTTGACAGAAGCCAGAGTCATCTGGAAATTGCCTCTACCAGGGTGAACTTTAGGCAAGTCTGTGGGCACCTTCTTGGTAAATGCTGATGTGAGAGTACATAAACCACTGTTGGCAGTGCCACCTCTGGGCAGGTAGTCCGGATTGTATAAACAGCATTCCTTCAAGGCCTCTGCTTCAGTTCCTGCCTCCAGGTTCCTTGCTTGAGTTTCAGCCCTGAATTCTCATTGTGATGAAGTTTACACTGTGCAATGAAGTAAACCCTTCCCTTCCCAAGCTGCTTTGGGTCGTGGTGTTTATCACAGCAATAGACACCAAGTTAATACAGCAGTGCAGGAGTTAGCAGAAAGAAATGCATGTTGGAGGCCTGTACTTATCATTAGCTAACTATTATTGTTTTGGGTGCCTCTGATATTCCAGGCTGGTTAGAAATGCCCTGCTTTTTAAAACACTGTGTAGGTTGCTAGTTTCAGTCACCCACGATGATTTGAAATACACAATGGAAAGTGAAGTGTCATTTGTCTGGTGGCACAGCCTGTAATGCCAGTGACTCATTACCTAAGATACTGAGGATAGAGAGCATGTTCAAGGACTGCCTCGGCTGCACAGTGATTTCAAGGCTAGCCTGGGTCACTTCCAAGACTATCTCAAAATGGAAAAATAAAGAGGGCTAAGGCTAGACTCAGTGAGACAATTCGCCTAGCATGTGGGAGTTCCTAGGTTCAGTTCCCAGGGGAAAAAAGGAAGAAAAGAGGAAAGAAGGGAGGGAAGGATGGAAGAAGGGAAGGAAGGAGTTAGGGAAGAGGGAGAGAAGAGGGAGAACAGGGTGTGGCAGCAAGTGAGGTAGTACTTGGGAGAGCAGAGAAGAAAAACTACCGTTGCTGTGTCCATAACAGCAACTGCAAAACAAAACAAAACAACAGATAACGGCTTACAAGGGTATGAAGAAATTACTGGTGGGAATATATGATGGTTCAGTCACTTTGGAAAATAGTAAATAGTTCAGCAGTTCTATACAAAGTTGGGTTTGTATGAACCCAGTTACACAGCAAATCCAGAACAGTAAATCATAGAGACAGGAAATAGAGTAGTAGTTCATAAGAACTAGAGAGGACAAGAGTAAGACTGCTAAGCAAGGGGATTCATCTGAGAGTGCCAAAAATACTCCAGAATTAGATTACTACAATAGTTTAAAAATCTTGACAAAATACTAAGACGATGGAATTGTAAATACTAAAAAGGTGAATTTTGTGGCGTGAAAATGCTATCTTAATTAAAATTTTGACACTACATTTTTTACATCTGTGTGTATTCATGCATGTGCATGCGTGTGTGCAAGTGCCAGCACGCCATGGTGCACATGTGGTCAGAGCGCAACTTGTAGGTGTGTTTCCACTGTCTAAGCCCTCAGAGCTGAACTCAAGTCGTCAGGTATGGCAGCACTCTTAATTAAAAAGTTTCAACACGAGATGGGGAAAGCACATAAATATTAGGTTTCTTCTGAAAGTTTAACTCTGTCAACATAAACTAGTTTTAACTTTGAGATAAGATACATTCTCCTATGCCTCAAAGAGATTGTTTGTGATTAGATTCTTGCTTTTCTCTCTTTAACGATTTATTATTTAATTATGTGTATATGTGTGTCTCTGAGTGGTTTTGTGTCCACTGTCCCAGAAGCATCCTGCTGAGTAGATTTACAGGTCATTGTGAGCCACCGGACTTGAGTGCCGAGAACTGAACTCTGGTCCTCTGTAAGAGTAGAAAGTGTTCTTAACTGCTGAGCCATCTCCTCAGCCCACGGATTTCTACCTTTCTAATAAGTGCTTTAACAGAAACACCTTGAGTCATATAAATTTATCGAGACCTGCATTCTCAAATAATAGGGAAAAGATTAGTCATTGTTTTACTTCATAAAGGTCTGAAGCTGAGGGGCCTGGACAGATAGCTAAGCGGTTAACAGCACCTGCTGTGTACTTAAGAGAACTGGAGGTCAGGGCCTGGCACGCATGGAAGAAGGCATCCTGTGCAAGCTTGGAACCACAGCTTGAAGGAGGATGGAGACAGAAGGATTGAGGGGTTCTGTGGCTTCCAGCGCAGCTGAGAAAACTTAAGCTCCAGGTCAGGGACAGACCCTGCCTCAAAAGAATAGGAAGATGATAGGAAAGGATACTGACACCTTCTTCTTGTCACCCCGTGTACACATAAACATGCAAATCTATACACACATGTGTACATGGCCTTACATAGACACTATCACAAATAAATTAATGAATCTTTTAAAAAATCTTAATTAGATCATTTTATTTTATTTTGTGTGTGAATGTTTAGCCTGCATGTATACATACACTACATGTGCTTGGTACCTTTGGAAGTCAGAAGATGATATTAGATCCCCGGGGTGCTAGGAAGTGAACACAGGTCCTCTGCAAGAGCAACAAGTGCTTTTAACCAATAAGTCATCTCTTCAGCTACTCTTTAATTTTTAAAAAAAAAAATCCTTCTTTTATGGGTGTTGGCATTTTACCTGAATGCATCACATGTGTGTGTTTGTGTGTATGGGTTTGTGTGTGTGTGTCAGTGCCTGAGACCAGAAGAGAGTATCAAATCCCAGAAAACTGTAGTTACAGATGATTTTGAGTCCCTATGTAGATGCTGGGAATCAAATCCAAGTCCTCTCCCCCCTCCCCAACTCTTCCTTCTCCCTCTTGTTCTCCCTCTCTATCTGCTTTCTGTTCTCTCTCACTCTCTCTCCTTCCCCCCTCTATCTTCCCCTTCATAGGTATATGTATATATGCATGTATGTATGTATGTATGCACACATGTATGTATGTATATATGTATGTATGAAACTGACCATGGTAGCACATGTCTATAATCCAAACATTTGAGAACATGAGACAGGAGAATGGAGAACGTTAGCATAGGCTGGCCTTCTCACAAACCACAAAGAGTTTATGCCTTGTGTTGCCTTGCATCCATATGATCTCTTCTTCACTGCTATTTCTAGAAAGAGAGCCTATGTTCTTCTTCTACATCTTGCAAGCCTGCCATCTCTACTCTTCAACACCATCCTCTCCATCATCTCTGTATGAACCATTCTGGACTAGGGATACAGGGAGGGGTTGAGGACTATATTGTGGTGAAGTCCAAACAGTTCATACAGAGATGATCATGAATGAAGGCACAGAGACCTACTATGGTCAGGTTGACTGAGGAATGGCAAGTGGTTTACAGTAGGAGATGAGAGTGGGAAGAAGGTACCCAGAGAGGTTGGATCCTCAGCACCATGTTGCAGCTTATAAATGTCTGTAACTCTGGTTCCAGGGGATCCAATACTCCTTCTGGCCTTTGGAGGCACCAGGCAACCATGTGGTGCACAAACAAAACACCTGTACACATAAAATGTAAAACAATAAAACCATGGAAATGGAGCTGGGCCTATTAATCCTAGCATTTGAGGAGAGGATGGCAAGTTTAGAATCAGTTTAAGGAAAAGTGAGACACTGCCTCAAATTTTAAACAAAGAAACAAACAAATATAAATAAATGGAAATAAGCAAAATGACCAGGAAGGAAAAATTGTCCATGAAACCACAGTAAATTCAGGTTGTAACAAATTGTTTCCAAATTTGCTTAAAAAATCTCTCGTTCATTTAGTTTGCGATTTCTGAGACAGGATCTCACTACAACTACCACCCTCTTTTCTCTTTTTCCTATCTTCCTTCCTTTCTTTCTTTGCTTAAACAGAGCCGTATGTATTCCAGGATAGCCAAGAATGGCCTTGAACATGTGTGTGTGTGCCTGTGTGTATGTGTGTGTGTGTATACAGATACATATGTGTGGATGTGCACATGTGTAAACATGTGGACGGAATCAGAGGTTTCTCAATTGGTCTCTACCTTTTTTCTTCCTTTAAGTTAGAATCTCTCACTGGGGGGTTGGGGATTTAGCTCAGTAGTAGAGCGCTTGCCTAGCAAGGGCAAGGCCCTGGGTTCGGTCCTCAGCTCTGGAAAAAAAAAAAGAATCTCTCACTGTGAACCCAGAGCTTGCCAACTCAGCTAGACTACTAGATTAGCTGGCCCCCAAGACTGAGTGATCCTCTGGGTCCTGCCTCCTCAGTGCTGAAATCATAGGTGTACGCTGCTGCTCCTGGCATTTTCACAAGTGCTGAGCATTGAACATGGGTCCTCCTGCTGCAAGACAAGCACTTTACCAACTGAGTCATATGTTTGCCCCAGACTTTGAACTTCTGATTCTCCTGCCTTTATCTCTCAAGTATAGGAATTACAGGCAGGCATCCCTATTCCAAGTACACCTGTTGTGCTTTGTTTTGTTAAGCTTGTGGATGTTCCAATTATTTTTTTACAACTCCTTTGTTTTAATTTTATTGAGACAGTTTTACTACATGGCTATGTCAGTCTTGAATTTATAAGGCTTCTGCCTCAAACTCCTGAATGCTGAGATTATAATGGGTGTATGGCCCTACACACTGACCTTGTGTCATTTTTAAATAAATTTTACATACTGTATGAATATTTATAATAATTTCCTCAAGTGAAACCAACTGTTTGTTTTCAAGACAGGGTTTCTCTGACAGAGCTGTCCTGGAACTCGCTCTGCAGACCAGACTGGCCTCAAACCTGCCTGCCTCTGCCTCCCAAGCGCTAGGATTAAAGGCATGTGCTACCATCAGAAACCAACTTTTAAATGAGTCCTGCTAAGACTAGACTCTGTACATAAAATCAAATGAAAAAAAATCCTTAAGTTAAAAGCGATAATGAGCAGGACAGTGGTGGCACACGCCTTTAATCCCAGCACTTGGGAGGCAGAGGCAGGCAGATCTCTGAGAATTTGAAGCCAGCCTGGTCTACAGAGTTCCAGGACAGCCATGGCTACACAAAGACCCTGTCTTGAAAAACCAGCGGGGTGGGGGCAAGAAAAAAGGGATGAGAAGGCGGTGCTGTGTGGGACAGAGTCACAGGATCATGGATTCTTGCCCCGAATAAAGGCAGAGAGAAAACACCCAGCTGCATGTTAGCTACTTTTCTATATTTATTTGTTCGCTTACTCCTTGTATTACTGAGATCTAAGCCATATGCTAAACTTTCACTCTACAACTAACCAACAGCATCCCAATGTGTTGAAAAAAGGTTTTTTCATCTCTCCTTTAAAATTTTTAATAAAGCCAACATTGCCAGTTAAATGATTTTTCATCCAGAGTTCTATAGGTTTGGGTCCTGACTCAGTTTTACTGGCAGGAGGCAGAGATGCACAGATAATATCTGGGTTACATCTTATTTTCTAACTGTTGCTTGGGTTGGTCTGGAACTCCTGAGGTTAAGCTACCCTTCTGCCTCAGTCTCCTGAGTAGCTTGCTGCATAGCATAAGTGTTACTTTAATTTTTCAAATCCTATTTTTAATGATGGTTCTTAAACGCTTTAATCTTCCTTGTAACCCACCACCCACCAGAGGTAGTTGAAAAGAAGGATATGGAGGAGTGGCCTGTTTAGAAAGGTTCTTTGGAGCAGCTCCCATCTGTGTTGTCTGGAAATTGCAGTTCAGTTCACAGGTTAGCAGGCAGCCGCAACTCGACCCACTTGAAAACACTTCACGGATACACCAGCAGTCCAGTTTGATAGAGTCAGATTAGCAACAGCAGTGGCAACCTAGCAGAGACAGCCTTGAGTAAGCAGGAGGGATCAATAGGAACACCAGAAGCTCTCAGCTGTGCCTCTCTCAGGGAAGTGAAGATCAGTGAAAACTTGAGACCCACAAGCGTTGCGCAGCTAGCTGTACCGGCAAACCGAGCTCTAGCTCCATCACTCCATGGAGTCCTATTTATACCCTCCAGACATCACGTGTCTTCCATGTGCCTTGCCTCAGCATGTGCCTTGCCTCAGCACGTGCATCCAACCAGCTATAGTCCTTGGAAGCACCAAGAAACTGCAGTACACCACCAGAAGTTTTTTGGTGCATTTCTCTCTATGGAGTCCCAACAAATGCAGCTCAACTATGCAGTGTAAGGCAGACCAATACATGCGTGTTGTTAGCAAAGACTCCTTCATCGCAAGTCGTCTCATGTGCTTGCTTTAGCAGGACATCCTCTCTCCTGTGTCTACTTCAGCAATACAATTCCTTCACCAGTCTGCCTTAGCCTTTTTCACACCTGTGTCCACTTTAATGAAACTTTCCATCACATGTTTGCCCCAGCAAACGAAGAACCCTTAAGTTTCCACTTCACATATGTTTACATTTGTTTCAATAGTGACATAATAACATCTTTGGACTGTCGTCTGTATATATTTCCAAGGCTACTCCTATAACACAAATTTCTATACATTAAATTAAAAGGAACAGTTTTGGTTTGTTTGGTTGGCTGGCTGGCTGATGGTTGGCTGGTTTTTGTTGCTGTGACACAGGTTCTTTAATGTGAACTGGTCTTGAATTCACCATGTAGAACCCAAGCTGTCCTTGAATTTGTGACTGTGGTCCTACTTCAGCCTTCCAAATGATGGAATGACAGGTATGTGCCACCACATAGCAGACATGGGCCACCACTCCTGACAAGAATAAATCATAATAGATCATATTTTAAGGCTTTGTATACATCATTCTAAGTTGTTCTTGGGGAAAATTGAACCACTAGCAGAATATTCTATAGGCTTTGACGTTTTCAAAACCTACTTTATTTAGGGTTCTTTAAAGCTTCAACCTCCCTTCTAACCCACTGACCAGAGGTAGTAGAGAAAGAAGGTTAAAAGGAAAAGGGGATCATGGACCTGTTTAATTCTTTGGGGCAATTTCACTCTTCATTGTCAAGATATCAGCAGTCCAGTTCAATAGCAAACACCAAACACAGATCAGTAGCAGAGGCACTATCCAGCAGAAATCACAAGGCTCCGTCAATCAGCACAAGTCAGCAGAATTGGCCAGAATCAGCTGGAATACCATGAGAAGTTCTTCGGTCATTTCTCTCTACAAAGTGAAGACCAGCGAGGATGTAAAACCAGAGAAACAATACACGGCATCACAAGGTAAGAGTGACCTCTCACTGTTTATGGGGTTCCATTATACTCTTTCCAAAAATCATGCACCACTCCAGCTCTCTCATGTGCCTGCTTCAGCAAAACATCCTCTCATTAGACAGCTTCCAGAAAAACAACATGTAACACAACAGAGTTTCCAATGAAATCAGAATTTCCACTTAAATATTCAATATTCATTTCCTCATATTTACATTTTAACCTCTATCAGATTCATGGAAGAAAGAGTAACTCCCCCATTCGTGGGACTTTTCTTCAACCACTAATTATTGTTTAATAGTATTATAATAGTATTATATTACTATATATTATGATAGATATGTATAATATATTATTATACATGATATATAATATTATTCATAATATATATATATAATATATCATAATATATAATATATATGTATATTATATCATAATATAGTATATAGTATATAGTATATTATATATCATAATATATTATATAGTAATTATATCATAATATATAAATATAATATATGTATATTATATATCATAATATATAATAATTTTATTATTATTATTTAATAATAACTTTTTCCCTTGTTTTTAATCTTTCTCCATATCAGTTCATCTTACATGTCCCCAACAGTCCTATATCAGGGCTCCTGTGGTTTTTGTCCCCTGTTCAGAAAGCTTCAATTTAATGTCTGGGAACTGAGTGTGAACTCTTTGGCCTGTGACATAATACACTGGAGCATGGCCTCCTCGCCCATCTCTGACCTCAGCTTCCACTTTCCTACACATACTGTAGGCCCTGGTCCAGGTCACAGGATCATCATTGCCTTCGAGAGCATGACTCATAATTTCTCATCTTTTTGTCATCAGTCAGTGATGAAGACACCATCAGAGTGACGCATGGCCCTTCCCTCACCTATGCAGACACTGCTAATTAATCATCCCATCCTTCACACACACCCCCAACCCCAGCAGGGATATAGCGTCTCAATATACAGCCACAGGCTGCCTGCTATGATGGAATGAAGTGAGCACTTGAGGTGAAACTAACTTGCCAACTTTCCATGGTCCTTTCACCTAGTTGGCATTCACCCTAGTACCTCTTCTGGAATTTGTTGATTGAGATTCATTTCAAATGCTCCTGAGAGACCAGATCTTTTGGGTTCAAACTCCAGCTTAAAGAACCTGACCCAAGGTTGAACTCGAGTTAACCAACAGGCCAGTACCTAGCACCAGTTTCCAGGCTACCCCCAAACAAGACCTGCCTCTAACACCAGTTTCCAGGTTATTCCCAACAAATCTGCACCCCCAGGTTACAAGTCTGCCCCTGACACTTCACTTCCTAACAATCACCAACCAGGAGGAAAGCAGAAGTTAAGTTTATGGTTTGGTTCCCAGCATCAGCCAATTATGTTAAAGGCCATAACGGCCCCCCAGTCAGATGTGTGCCAGAGTAGATACCCACTTCTTGCCTCTATAAATATTTGCCTGAAACTAAGCTTAGGGCTGCCCCCTCCTGTTCTACTGCATCATTGGTAATGTAGCCCAAACTCGAGCTTGAATAAGGAGACCCCAGTGCGATTACATCAGAATTGGTTCCTTGGTGGTCTTTTGGGGTTCACGAACGCTTTCTGGCACAACATTCCCTCCCTTTCATATTCTCTAAACTCACTACACAGCTCTTGCACTTCTGATGTCACTGAGTCTTTGAAACACTGAAAACTGCATGCTGTCTCATGTGTGTCTTAAAACAGTAAGAATAATAACATCTCAGGTTCTGGAGCCAGACTACATGAGATTGATGCTGGAGCTGTTATCCAACTGCGAGCTTTTGAACAAATAGTTTAATATCTTCGACCATCAGAATCCTCTTCTATACAATGACAGAATGATGACACTACTACAGAAAGTTGTGAGGATTCAATGAAAAAAAAAAATGTAGGTCAAATGCTTACCCAAGTAACAGAGAGAGAAAGAAAGAAAGAAGAGAGAGAGAGAGAGAGAAGAGAGAGGAGAGAGAGAGAGAAGGGGGAGAGAGATTAAGCCTTGAAAAATGTTAACATAGAGAGCAGAGGCATGATGAATCTCTGTGAGTTCAAAGACCAGGGTAGTTTCCATAGCAAGTTCCAGTTCCAGGTTAGCCAGGACTGTATAGTGAAACCTATCTTAATAAAATAAAATATACAGATTTGGAACTGGAGGGGTTAATGAGTATGTCCATGACCCTACTTTGGTTCCCCACACCTGTATCAATCAGCTCACAACTGCCTGGAAATCTGACACCCTCTTCTGGACACTGTAAGCACCTGTACTCATACACACACACACACACACACACACACACACACACACACACGCTAAAAATAGAAATAGGAGCCAGGCATGGTGGCAGACACCTTTGATCCTAGCACTTGAGAAACAGAAACAGGTAGATCTCAGTGGGTTCCAGCCTAGTCTACAAATCCCAGGCCAAACAGAGCTGCATTATAGACAGAGACCTTGTCTCAATAAAATAAATAAATATTAAAATAGGGGCTGGAAAAACGCCTCTGAGGTTAAGAGCATGAACTGTTCTTCCACAGGGCCCAAGTTCAGTTTCCAGAAGCTATGAACCCAGCACCCATGTATTTCTCAAGAACTTAATCATAGGATTACCATACAACCTAGCAACCAATTCCTAAATGTATACCAAGAAAAATTAAAACACAAGTTCACACAAAAACTTGTACATGAGTCTTTATGCTCACATTATCAATAATAAAACAACCCTAACGCCCATCAACTGGTTATCAGATAAAGTATGGCAATCCAGCCATGCAAGAAAATTGAAACATAACAAGGAAGAGTGGTCTGGGGATGTAGCTCATACTACGCTCGAGGCCCTCAGCTCTATCCCCTGTACAAAAAAAAAAAAAAAAAAAAAAGAACTTTATAAACGTTGCAATGAACACCAAACAAAATAAGTTACTAAGGCCACATATTACATGATTCCATTTATATGAAGTCAGCAGAAAAGGCAAATCCATACAGAAAAAAAGTAAATTCAATTGTCGTCAGGAGCTGGCAAGAGTGGGGATGGGAAGTGGCTGATTAATGGCTATGGCTATGGGGCTTCTCTTTAGGGAACTTGAAATGTTCTAGGTGATGAGGGTAGCCTTGCGAACAGACTACAGTCTCTTGAATTGTACATTTAAAGTGATAAAATGATGGTTTTCAATGTGTAAACTTTGCACCTTGTCACCACATGCCTATAATCTCACATTAAGAGGCTGAGGCAGGAGGAATGGAAGTTGATGCTCACCCAAGCTACATTCACAAGGCTCTATTTCAAAAAGACAAGGGGTATGGATGTAGCTCAATGCAGCACTAACCTAGCATGTACAACCCTGTGTTTGATTTCCTAACACTACAAAAAAAAAAAAAAAAAAAAAAAAAGAAAAGAAAGAAAAGGAAACCGGGCGGTGGTGGCGCACGCCTTTGATCCCAGCACTTGGGAGGCAGAGGCAGGCAGATTTCTGAGTTCGAGGCCAGCCTGGTCTACAGAGTGAGTTCCAGGATAGCCAGGGCTACACAGAGAAACCCTGTCTCGGAAAAAAAAAAAAAGAAAAGAAAAAGGAAAAGAGTGTCAGGCCTCCAACCTAAATATGGAGACTTTGTCTCAAACAACAACAACAATAACAACAACAACAAAACAAAAACTAAATAAAAATTTTAAAGAAAAGAAAAAAATGTAATTCATCCTTATGTCCCACAGAATGCCTAAGGAGTTTTCATTTTTTAAAAAGAATGATTTTTCAGAAGGGAACTATATTTAATATGGCCTTAAATGCAAAGATGAAAGTATTTAAGTAAGCCATCTAAATAATAGATTATAATTTGCATACAACAAGTCAGGAAGACGATAATTTATTTATTCCTCTACAGATATTCCAAGAATAGACTAAACCCCAGAAGTGCCATCACGAAAGCTAAGGCTAGCACAATGTACTCGCCTAGCATGTACAAGGCGCTCAGTTCAGTCGCGGATTCCCAGTCCTAGAAACGAAAGCGGTCGGGAGCAAGCGTGGGATCAGAGCAGGCAGAATGCCATTGGCAGCAAGTGCTGACGGAGAACTCAAAGGAGTACCACAAACAGACACTGAGTCTGTGTAAAAAATAAATATCAGCAACAACAACAGACTGGCATGTCCCAGGCCTTTGCGTTCATCCACAGCAAAGACCAAGTGGCTACTTAAAGCATCTTCTCTCATAACTCCACACATACTTATAACATACTTCGATTATATTCCTTCTAGTATCCTCTTGTATTCTCCTCTTCCTCTCACAAACCCCTCCTTATCCACAAGTTCTCCTCCTACTTTCTCTTTCCCTCCCCCGCCTTTCTCAATCTGTGTGTCCCACTGCATTTAATTTAGGGGTACTTTCGTGAACATGAATGGGGTGCATTTACTGGAACAAGGGAACTTTACTAGTGGCTACACCCTGAAGACTATGGTTCCTCTTCCCTGGCCATCATTAACAACTGCTTACCACTGTTCAGGGATGGGTAGTGTAGCCATGGAAGTTCCTTGTCTCTGCCCCAGGAATGCTGGCTGGCTAGACTAGCTGGAATTGGTGAGCTCTGGATTTGAGGAGACAGACACCTTGCCTCAATAAAACAGAGAGTGATCTAGGAAGACATCATGTGTCCACTTTGGTCCTCAGCATGCATGCACTCACATGTGCCCATGCAAACTTATGTGTACACACATATACACACACAAAAGTAAAGGTGTTGATGTCCCGCATTGACATGGAAAAGCATGCCTTCCTATGTCTTTTTTTTTTTTTTTTTTTTTTTTTTTTTTAGCTGCATAAACCTTTATAATCCTTTCTGGAGGTTAATTTGATAGTATGCAAAGTATATACACATATGATGAGGAAAAACCCAAAATGATCACCTCCAAGTAGGTAGTTAGATTTGCTTTTATAATGATAATAATTTAAAAATGACTGTTTAGTTTTTGAGTTTTGGCGTTTTAGAGTTAAGTTTTCTTGTTTGTTTGTTTTGAGGCAGGTCTGTAGCCCAGGCTATCTTGGAGCTTGCTATGTAGATCATGCTAACCTAGAAGTTGTCACTTCTAAGTACTGGGATCTCAGCCTTTGCCACCAAGGGAGGCTGATGAAAAATATTTAGGGTTCTTTTTTTTTTTTTTTTTTTAATGATTCATGTAGGCCAGGATTGAGCTAGCTCAATTTTATTGAGATCACTCTATAGTCTTTTTCTTCAATTAGTGAATAAAGTAGAACAATTTTGAGCTTGTGATCATATGCTTAGAACATAATGAAGATGCAAAGTACAGAAGGAACTGAAGAGACACTGGGCCTATAATTAAGCCATGATTCATGAGCTGCCTAAGGAAACCATCACGCAAGTGCAAAGGGTACATTTACGGGAATGGATGAGGCAATGCTGAGTGTCTAGGAGCAGAATCCCCACAGCCACTGAAGTGCACAGCTGCTTTCTGAAGTACTTGCACTAGCAGTGAACCGGGAGTGTCCTGTAGCCACGCCCTTCCCAGCACTGAAGGTGCCACCTTTTTCCCTATGCCAATCAAAGCAGTAAACATGAATCTTAGTGTTCCACTCTTTTGTTACTACAGGCTAACAATTCCCTAAGATTATTGACTATTTCTACTTATTCATTTACGAGTTTTCTATTTGTAAGCCTGGAACTTCCTGTATTGACCAGGCTGACCTCAAACTCACAGAGACCCATCTGTCTCTGCCTCCTAAGTGTTGGGATTAAAGGCATGTGTTACAATGCCTGGCTTGTTATACTTTTTGAGATTTATTTTATAATTTGTTTATTTGTGTGTTTATGTCATTTGTGTTTTTATGTCATTTGTGTGTGTGTGTGTGTTTGTGTGTGTGTGTGTGTGTGTGTGTGTGTGTGTGTGTGTGTGTGAGGGAGTGCCTATGGAGGCTAGAAAAGAGCATACCCGGGAGTTAAGAGTTATAAGTAGTTTTGAGCCACTTAACATGGTGCTGGGAATAAACCTCTGGTCCTCTGAAAGAGCAGCAAGCTCTCTTAACCACTTAACTTGTTGGTTTAAGAGTAATCAGCTTAACCCTTTATTTCTCATATATGATGCTAATATTTTTCTACTTGTCATTTGTTTTAATGGCTTATGCTTAGGTAATAATACCTAAGCATATTTGATTTTTATGAGGTAAAAGCCATTATTGCTTTTCTTAATAATTTTCTCTTGATTTTATTATCAGAATTCTTCCTCTCTATACATGAAGGATAGTAGAGACTTTCATTTTGGATGCTAAAATTTCTTCCTTGGGGGAGATGTAACAACACTTACCCCTTTCCCCAGAGTCCCAAACCAAGTACAACTCCACCAGAGTTTCCTCTGGGAAACCAGTAAATTTCTCAGGCTTACCTGCACAGTTTAGACTGGATGACGTACAAAGGTGTGGATCCTTCTTTCCCAAAAAGGCCACACCTAAAAAACCATTCCACAGGAGAAATGAGAGCTTCCGTGTTACTGCATAGATGGACACTGTCCCTAGTCTGTCTAGCCTATCTTCTCTACCACACCCTCAGGCTTCTGCAATTAAACCAAAGTTACATAAAGCAGGTGGCAGGGAGCGGCTGGATCCTCAATGAGAGTCTTGTGACCCTCCCCACCACCATCCTATAAGGGATAATATAAACAGTCAACCAGACCAGCTGGAATAATTCTTTATAAGGGGATACACCTAAATGCCCCAAAAAGGTAGTTGCTTGGCTCAAGGGATAATTTTCTTCCAGTGTTTCATTTATTTTATTTTATTTCATTTCATTTTAAATATTTTTATTTTTTAAAATTTCATTTCTTTATTAAATTCTTAAAGCCTTCTAGAATTTATTTTGAAGTGGCTACTAAAAATGTGTCTTCAAACACATTTAGAAGGGCTGGAGACAGTTCAGCAGTAAGAAAACTGGCTATTCTTCCAGAAGACCTGGTTCAGTTCCTAGCACCTAAATGGCAACTCACAATCATCCAGGGAATCCAACCCCATCTTCCAGCCTCAGCACCAAGCACAAAGAGGTACACAGATATCTATGAAGGCAAAACATCCGTTCACATAAAATTGAATGAAAAAAAAAAAGAAATAAAAGGAAAGGAAAGAACATGGGCTGGATAGTTCAGGGTAGAGGGTGGAGTATGCTAGCCATATCCTGTAACAGGTAGGGACTGAGGGATGCTGAGAGAACCTGGAGGCCAGGTCTGATCTGATATGTTAGATAGGCACCACAGACATTTGTCCCAGATTTGAAACTTAACGAAAATAAAACAGTAAAACAAACAAACTGAAATTTAGAACCTTTGGCATTGCAACAGATGCTATATAAAAAAAAATAATAATAATTACCATATTAAGTATCCAAGAGATAACAGAGCAAATTTTCCTCTAACAACCATTTTAACCCTTCTTCAGCCAGGCCTGATGAGCAGGCCTGCCTTTAATCCCAGCACTCAGGAGGTAGAGGCAGGCTGATCTCTGTGAGTCCCAGGCCAGTCTGGTCTGCATAGCAAGTCCCAGGCCAGTCAGAGCTACATAATAAGACCCTGTAATAAAACAAAACAAACTGGTTCTTCAGAGTTAGTTTACTTTAAATGGTGGAAGCTATGCAAAAAGTCTCCTTTAGGGCTGGAGGAATGACTCAGCAATTAAGAGCACTTGTTCTAGTGGATGCTCGAGGTTCAATTCCACACTCAATGATAGCTCAAAACTGTTCACAATTCCAGTTCCGTGAGGATCCAACACCCTCTGTGGACACTAGGCATGCATGTGGTACACATAGATACATACATGCAGGCAAAACACCCACAGACTTAAATAAATCTAAACAGAGTAAGTTTTATAAAACTTACTTTAATAGTTTTATTTTAGGAAAAGTATCCTTCTAATAGTCTTTCTATATTATTTGATGTCTTTCAAAATATACAGTTGCTTTGATATCAAATTCTTGAGATTTTCTTTCTAAAATGAAAATATAAAGTATGTCCTTCACTGCTTGAGAAGGTGATGCCCACATCAGAGTTAGAGCTTAAATTTCACCTTTTTGTGACTGAAAGGGAACAAAAGCCTCTCTTCATGACTCATGGAGCATGAATCACAAGAGCAGTTACTGAATGATTAAGTAGAATTCAAATGCCAAGAGAGTGAAGTCAAAATCCTACTGAGGTAGAAACCAGAAACCTGGTTTCATTGCCCTCCTAATTCACTAACCCTACTTCCTTAAACTAATCTCTCACATCTGCACCTGTTTGCCAGTGCATTAAGCAAAGATCTCATTTGATTTGTTAGAAGCTCCGTGCTTATGAGTTGCTTGCCGTACTAAAATACTAAAAGCATCTTGAAGTCAAAATCTCTGCAGACAGGGTCAGCAATTCCAATCATCAGCAACTTGGGAGACTTCAAAGTTTTCCCTAATTAGGAAGTCTCGTTTTCAAGCCTCTGTCATTATTTTGATGCTCAAAAGTTCTGAGGCCCATTGAGGGTAGCAGAATGCCAGAGGGAATGGTTTAGGAATCATAGATACACCAAATTACTGCTAATGAGACTGAAACGTAATTCATTTAAAAAAAAAAAAAAAACACTAACTGTCTTTCTAACACCTATGATATGTAACAAGCCTTTTATCTCTTTCCTACTATTTCCGCTTTTGTGAGATGCTAATGTGTATATGTACTTATGCAACTGCTCACAAGAAGATGCACACATTTTTTGTTTGGTTTGGTTTGGTTTGGTTTTTGGTTTTTCGAGACAGGGTTTCTCTATGTAGTCCTGGCTGTCCTGGAACTCACTCTGTAGACAGGCTGGCCTCAAACTCAGAAATCCACCTGCTTCTGCTTCCCAAGTGCTGGGATTAAAGGCGTGCACCACCACCGCCCGGCGAAGATGCACATATTTAACTTTGTTCACTGCCATTCAAATATGTAGAGACTACCACTGATGTAGGGAACCACAAGACTATCCTGAGCCAAAATAAAGGATTCTGCATTCACAGTTGATACAAAGTTCCTCTAATTCTGCCTCAGACTCTAAAGGACAAATTCTGTAGACTAGTTTGATCAGGAAAGGCTTATTTAGTCATCCATTCCACAAATTTTGAGTGCAGAGGAAAACAACTAGGTTAAACCGTGTGAAATTACAAACATTTGGCTGTCGTATGGTTTTTACTTCCAATGTACAAATAATGGTAGTTTCAGGTGACTCCCCCTAAGAAAGTTACACAAATCCTTAGAAAGGGAAAGAATGTAAGCAAAAGAATTGAGGTGCTGGATGTGCTACTCCGTGGTAGAGCATATACATAGCACGCATGAAGGCCTGGAGTGGACCTCCAACATCAAAACCGACAGGCAGGCAGGCAGGCAAGAAAGGAGAGAAACAGATTATAATCATAGAATGTTTACAAGGGCAAATCAAAGGAATGAAAGGAGAAAGAAAAGTTAGAATTGAGAAGAGAGAAAAGGAATATACAAAAACAAAAAGGTGATATTAAAAACAACCATTTTGAGATTGGAGACATGGTACAAAGATTAAGAGCACTGACTGAGGCTGGAGGGTGGCTCAGTGGTTAAGAGCAATGGCTGCTCTTCCAGAGGTCCTGAGTTCAATTCCCAGTAACCACATGGTGGCTCACAACCATCTGTAATGGGATCAGATGCCTTCTTCTGGTGTGTCTGAAGATAGCTATTCACATACATAAAGTAAATAAATAATTTAAAAAAAAAAAAAAAAAGAGCACTGACTTTTTTCGGAGGACCTGGGTTCTATTCCTACTACCCACACGGCAGCTCTTAACTGTAACTCCTATTCCTGGGATCCAGACACCCTCTTTTAGTATCTACAGACATCAGGCATATGTATGGTGCAAAGACATAAATATAGGCAAAACACTTATAGACATAAGATTTTTTAATTTAAGACAGACAGTGATGGTGCATGCCTTTAGTCCCAGCACTCAGGAGGCAGAGGCAGGCCAATCTCTGAGTTCTGGGCCAGCCTGGTTTACAAAGTGAGTTCTAGGACAGGTAGGACTAAACAGAGAAACTCTGTCTCACAAAACTTTAAATAAATTTGAAAAAAAAAAAAAAAAAAAAAGGTTTGGTTTGGTGTTTTTTTTGTTTTGTTTTGTTTTTTGTTTTATTTTGTTTTTTGAGATAAGACCTCACTGTGTGGTCCTGACTGGCCTAGAACTAGATATGAAGACCAGGCTGGCCTTGAACCTGCCTGCCTTTGCCTCTCTAGTGTTGAAGTTAAAAGACTACACTACCATGCCTGGCCCAAGGGTAATTTCTTTTTGGAGGATGGTTTTTTGAGTCAGGGTTTCCCTGTGTAGCCTTGGCTGTCCTGGAACTCATTCTGTAGACCAAGTTGGCCTCAAACTCAGAGATCGGCCTGCCTCTGCCTCCTGAGTGCTGGGACTAAAATTGCACCACCATTGCCCAACTGACATTGTTCTTTTGTTTGTTTGTTTGTTTGTTTGTTTGGGTTTCTTGGTTTTTTGAGTTTTTTGTTTGTTTTGTTTTGTTTTGAGACAGAGTTTGTCTGTATAGCTCTGGTTGTCCTGGAACTCACTCTGTAGACCAGGCTGGCCTCAAACTCAGAAATCCACCTGCCTCTGCCTCCCCCGAGTGCTGGGATTAAAGGCGTGTGCCACCACTGCCAGCGGACATTGTTCTTAAAACTGACAAATCAATATGCTCTGTATTTTTAAATTCTAAATTCTTAAAAGGAAAGATAAATCTTTTTATAAAAAGGGAATATTAGAGAAGTCAAACAGAAAAAAAAAAGTAGAAATTCTCCGGATGTAGTGGTGCTTGCCTATAACCCCAACATTCATCCAGGGCAGGAAAATGACTTTGGTGTTCAAGGCTAGTTTTGGTACACAGTAAAATCCTATGTCAAAAGAGAAAAAGAAAAAAGAAAGAAAGAAAGAGAAAAAGAAAAAAGAAAAAAAAATCTCAAAGTTACAAAAAAAGTTGGTGATTCAAGACTCTCCAGACCAGGAAGAATCAAACTATATGTCTCAAATATTTGAGAGCTTGGAGACAGGATGTTAGGTGAAATAACACAGGACTAAGTAAGAGAGAACAAGGGGATCCTGTTTGTACATTTCCTGGGAGCACGGCCCCATAACATGTATTTTCTCTGTGTGTGTGTGTGCTCGTGCACATGTGCAAGTACACACAAATGTGTATGTATGTGTCTTTCCATCAGCAGCAGCATTATTACGCTGTGCAGCCATGTTGCCCAGGCTGGCTTCAAGCTCATGATCCTCCTGCCTCAGCTTCCAGATTAGCTGAGATTATAGGTGCTTGCTATGTTCTTTCTTACTCACTTTATTGATGCTGAGATTCGAACCCAGTGCCTTTCAAAAGGTAGACCAGTGCTCTACCAGTGAGCTGCACTTCTCACCCATGCTAGCACATCAACGGTGTCAGTTATAGGTAGAAATGCATGATTGTTCATTTTTTTTTTTTTTTTTTTTTTTTTTTTTTTTTTTTTTTGGTTTTTTCGAGACAGGGTTTCTCTGTGTAGCTCGGGCTGTCCGGGAACTCACTCTGTAGACCAGGCTGGCCTCGAACTCAGAAATCCGCCTGCCTCTGCCTCCCAAGTGCTGGGATTAAAGGCGTGCGCCACCACCGCCCGGCTTGTTTCATTTTCTATAGGTGTCATATATGGGAAGATTGGTTTTGCAAATGACTCTGCATAAAGTTTGCATGGAAAAAAAAAAAAAAACCTCATTTGGAATACTATGATTACTTAAGCATGTGTTTACAAAACAAGCCAGAAAAGTTGTGTGGTGAACACCTGAAATACCAGCTCTGAGAGGGTAAGCAGGAGGAATGAGATAGGAAGGGAAGCTCTGAGCAGGGTTGTACACTGAGACACAGTGAAAACAAGCAACTCACAAACAGCCGAAGGAAAGGAAATGGTGGAGCCCACGGTAAGATTATGATAAGAAATGAGGGATGAGGAGTGAACTGACTACAGCTGTAAAAAATGCAAGGTCCACATGCACAGTGACAAGCTCTGTGACAAACTGTGACAGAAGTCCTTGTCACAGGGCCCTGGGGGGAGCACAGAACCACACCATTTCAGGTTCCTAGGTGCCTTGAAAGGACTATAGGATTTTTTTTTTTTTTTTTTTTTTTTTATTGGAACATAGTTGTCATTATGGCTCATGAGAGGAAATAGATGACATTTTCAGGGTTCTTGATTTTTATTGAAATATTTTGCTATTTATAACCACTGTTCTTCAATGATGAAATTAAATCTATACTCTGTTAAAAGTTTCCCAAGAGGGCTTCTGGTAAAGGTTTAAAATAGAGTCTTTAACCCCTATGCAATAACTCTGAGATACCTTCACATGGCTACACAATTAACATTGAGGAGTAGGAGTCAATTCTTTTCTGCTTACTGATTTTACTGGGATAAATTAAAGCAGCAGCCAATTGCTGTTGAAATGTCAAGGCTAAATGTCACGGAAACGTGAGTTCAGTTCCTTTCCTATCCCAGAGCTACAGTCAGCCATGGGTCTCTAAGGACAGGAATGTGACCTTACCTGGGAGAGCTCATGACCATGACCTGAACACTCTCCACCACAGTCCTTGAGTCCATCCTCAAGCCCACATGGGAGCCGGTTTCCATTTCATTCTTGAATTCACACAGGTGAGTGGGTGTGTGTGTATGTGCTTAACCCAGAGATGTGTGGACACACCATCCAAGTCTATTAATCTCATTGCTCTGTTTTCTTTTTTTTTTATTTCCTTTGAAATTAAATAGTTCTTTACCCATTGGCCTTCATTGCTTAATAATTCAAAGGCTGGAAAGACTCGAGAACCCGGCTCCTATGCATTCACTTCTCCATGCTTCACTATCCCTCTGTGTGAAATGAGAATTACAGCATCTGGCCCAGGTCCACAGATGGCCAGGGAAATGCTATCTGGAAGGGAACTTAAATACTTTATGGTAAATAAAAGTGTAAGGATATTATGGTTATAAAAAATAATAATAAAATAAGAAATCAAATGTAGAAAGTAAGTAAATAACAGAACAAATCAAGAATCTGCTACTAGCTCTCTCCCTCCCCTTCCCCTCTCCTTTCTCCCTTTCCCCCTCCTTCCCTCTGTCTCTCTGTCTCACTCTGCCTCTCTCTCTCTCTCTCTCTCTCTCTCTCTCTCTCTCTCTCACACACACACACACACACACACACACACACACACACACACACACACCGACTATCTTTCAGGTCCATAGTGGTTGTGTATGTGTCCTGCCAAATGCTATACCATTCTTAGGACCCATATCAAAAGGAAACATGTAGCTTGTAATTCACCACTGAGAATTCTGACTCCCCTCACAGACAGTCTACAAATGCTGATATTTGATGTGAGCACAAAGCCTCCTTTGTTCAGGCCCAAATTTCCAGCGAAGTGGGAAGGCTCATTCTACCAAGGAATGCTATCAGATTCCCATCTGCTGACTTCACGGCAGGGAGCTTCTCACTATTTGCCTCTCCCTAAAACAGTGTGAAGCTGACAACAAGCACAAGACCTTCCTTCCACAGCTCAAGTCAGAGCAGCCCAGCACTAGCTGAGAAGCAATTAGCATTTGTCAGCTTCCTTTAAAGACTTGTGGCTCCTGATAGGGTAGGAATTGTCGGACAACATAAACTGGATTAGATGGGGGAGATGGGGCCAAAGTTGGGTGGGTAGAGAGTTGAAGATAGTTATGGGAAGAGTTGGGGAGGAGAGGTGTATGTGATCAAAACACATGGTATGAAATTCTCAAAGAATTAATAAAATGCTATTTTTAAAAATAGTGTGGCTGGCCGGGCAGTGGTGGCGCACGCCTTTAATCCCAGCACTTGGGAGGCAGAGGCAGGCGGATTTCTGAGTTTGAGGCCAGCCTGGTCTACAGAGTGAGTTCCAGGATAGCCATGGCTACACAGAGAAACCCTGTCTCGAAAAACCAAAAAAAAAAAAAAAAATAGTGTGGCTAGATGGTGTTGGTGCACGATTTTTATCCCAGCACTCTGGAGGCAGAGGCAGGCGGATCCCTGAGTTAGAGGCCAACCTGGTCTACGTGGTGAGTTCCAGAACAGCCAGGGCTACGCAGAGAAACCCTATCTTGAACACACACACACACACTAAATAAAAGTGTGAAGCATTGACAATTAATAGCTGTCACCTATCAAAATGCACTGAATATAATAACCTGGAAGGGCCTTTTCTGAGTACTGGGAAGGAAGTAAGAAAATCTGCCCTTGCCCTAGTAGAACTTGACAGTTCTACATTCTTAGATACAGATCTCGGGAAGATCCAGTTCTCCCCAAAGCAAAATGGTGTTTATCCCTCTGTTCCCAGGGCTCCCAGCCATAGGTTGACTAAATGAGTGAGCAGAAGAATCAGTCTTCTGAGAAAGATATTTCCGATTCCTGTGCTCAGCTGTAAGGTATTTCTAGTTTCTCCACGGTCTGTTCCCCACTACTTAAATAAGGTGAAGGAGCAGACTCCCTTATCCAGATCACTTAAATCTCTAGGGCTTAGGGGTACGGATAGTGTTTGGAAGGAAACGAAAACAATGTCTGCAAAATACCTGGAAATTTTTACTTGACTCCATTAATCAGAATAAAATAGATAATAGCCTTTTGGGGAAGAAAATTTGGTGAAAAGTGAATCAGCTGAAGACTACAAAAGAGTGGAAACGTATTTTATCCAGGCTACTCTGGCCAAAGAGCAAAACTTAAATATCGTTCCCAAGAGTAACAGAGCATGCTGTTTGACACGAAGGGTGTGGGGATACACTGTCCCCCTATCTTTTCACACTGTGAGCTCTGGGCCTCTTGAATTATTTCTAATTATATCGCTCACACAACATTTTTAAGTAGAGAAATTTTCAAAATTTAACTTCATCTCATGACAATGAAGGGTGCTTATTATTCTTGCCTTTTCAGAAAAAAAAGAAAAGAAAAAACTTCAATGAAAAGTTCAAGCTCTAAGATTACTTGTTCAAGACGGATGAACTTATTAGCTGTCCCTGTAGCTATGACCAAAGGTAACTAATAAAAGCAGAAATATGCTGAGAACAAACATAATATGTCAAATGCTGTTTAAATTTACACACCAACACTAATCTAGTAGTATGGAAGATCCTAAACATCACAGATATTCATCCACTGGAGTTTTATTAGTTAGCAGAGTGATGATATCATTACATGACAAATAGCTTCTGGAAATTTCCACTGTAAACTCGAAGGGAAAAAAAACGAAAGTAAAAGAGGTGAAACCTTGCATTGTTATCGTGGAAACAATTTTGACTCGGAGACATACTGAAAATATTTTGTAGAAAACCCAGACCTGGTGAAACACATCTGAGAACTTTGTAATTGTTTTAATTAATTTTTAGTCATGTGACAATGCAAATCGCGAACAAAGTATATTTTCTCGGATGAATACTGTGTTCTCATCCCTGGACCACCCTGCAAGAACAACTGACCGAAGGTAATCTCGGGAGCCCAAGCTTCGGGTCTAAGTTCTAAACTCCCGTTGCGCCTAGGGTGCTCTGTTTAGCCGCTGAATTGTGAGCGTCCGGGTCGCGGTCGCGTAGGACAGGGTACCGAGAGAGGGAGGAGGAGCGCGGCCAGGTGACACGCCTCTCCTCCCTGTCCCGCAGCGGTGGGAGTGGCCCCAGCACACAAGCTGGGACCCGTACAGCGCACGTTCCCCGAGCGCCCCTGCGCGGATCCTAAGCGCCTCCTCTGCGCGTCGGTGTCGCTTGGAGCCGCGAAGAGTTAGGCTCCGACTGTCGCTGAGATCCAGACGGGTCTGCGACACAGGGCCAGGCCACCTCGGAGACAAGCAGAAAACTCGGCTCCCGCCCTGGGGCTGCTGGAACATGTGCCGGAGGACACAGGTGCGGCGCCCGGGGCGGGGTGGAGCAGGGAGGAGTGGGAGAGTCACCCAGAGATGATGCCTCGACGGTGACATTCCAGCACCTAGCTGCCTGTCTGCGCAGGCGAGAGTCGGGTCTGCCTGGGCCAGTGTCTGAACTCTCTTCCGCAGATTCCCGGGAGGACCTTTTGTTCCCAGGCGCTCCGGGGTGCCACCTGCCCGAGCGCCTTGGGTCCTTTAGATTAAAAGTGGCGCGTGGGGTACAACAGGTCGTTGACTCAGTTCCTACTAAAACCCAACCAGCTTAGACTCGGGCTGCCTTCTTTCTTTCTTTCTTTCTTTCTTTCTTTCTTTCTTTCTTTCTTTCTTTCTTTCTTTCTTTCTTTCCTTTCCTTCCTTCCTTCTTCTTCTTCCTTCCTTCCTTCCTTCCTTCCTTCTTCCTTTTCTTTTCCTTTTCTTTCTTTCTTTCTTTCTTTCTTTCTTTCTTTCTTTCTTTCTTTCTTTCTTTCTTTCTTTCTTTTGTCTTTTAATATGTCTTTGTCACTTTTGTTTTAGTTTGTTTGACAGTTGCTAGACTATGTTTCCACTTCTGATCGTACTCAGCCAGCTGCCCAGACTTATCCTCGCAGTTCCTCATTGTTCAAGAAGCCTAAAGGATTCCGAAAATGCCCCAGAAGAAAGTAAGTAAGCATGGCTGCCGACTGGGGGGAAAACCCTTCTGAAACCAGAAAACCAGAAGCAGTATACTATATAGATCCCAAGCCAAAGTGTGTGTGTGTGGCGGGGGGGGGGGGTGTTACACGCTCCCGTGAACCACAGAGCAGCAGCATATCCTTTGTTTTAATTTGTGGCTTTCTTGTTTAGAGATGTGGGTTTTTAACTATAATATGTACAAACTTATCTCCTTAGTAAACAGATGTTTAACACCTGGTTTGTGGTTAACTGAATTGAAAGCCTATTTCGAAGTCGAAAATCAGTGAGTTCCCTTTTCCTAGATGAAGCTGTGTGTTAGTAATAAAGAGCAAGTCTCTTGGAAAGACTGACAGGGAGGCCAGACTCTTGTCTGGACTTGTTTGTGAACTGCTGGGAGTCCCCATGCAGACAAGCGCTCTACCGCTGAGCCACATCCTGTCCCCTAGTCTGGATTTGTGAGATCCTGAGCAAGGAGCTCTACCCTCTTAGTCTTGACCGACTTCCTCGGTAGAATGATGGGACTGGAAGGCAGGATGACCCTTCTGGTCATTGTTCCAAACGTTGTGTAGATAAAGGCAGATGCTTGAGAGATTAAATGTAGCTTGCTGGCCCAGAATTTTCGGTTACAGGTCACAAACGAATTGTTCCTGCTTCCATTTTTAAAAGCTAACCTAGCAAAACCAGAAGTGAGAAAGAAAGAAAAAAACAAAACAAAACAAACAAAAAAAAAAAAACCATAGGCTCTCTGAATCCTTCTCCCTGCTTAGTCATTGGGTTTTGCCACCAGCACCAGCACTTTGGATTTACTCAACTCACACATTCCTGTCCTCTATTGTTCCTTATCCCCTTTATCAGATCCAGTTCTCAGTTCATTTTCACTTGAGTAGGATTTGTTACTAATACTCCTGACAGACTTATTAATGATTGATAAAGTGTGATCCTCTCTCTCTCTCTCTCTCTCTCTCTCTCTCTTCTGTGTGTGTGTGTGTGTGTGTGTGTGTGTGTGTGTGTGTGTGTGTGTAAAGGGCAATACTTTGGCCTAAAGGAATCACATTCTAATTGAAAGTTCTAGGCAATTGGGGTAGACAAATTTGAAACAGAAAGAGGTCGTTAGAATTAAGGGGATCCTTGTGCTTTCTGAGCCACCCATTCTTCAGTTGGTGCGTTTCCACAACCACCACTGTCACCCCTACCCCGCCACCTCCCAAGCCTCCACGCGCCATCCCCACAGATGCCTGAAACCTCAGATAGTACTGAAACCTGTGGATAAACCTGGCATGCCACCAGACGTGCTCTGTTCAAAATGGCTATCGGGCAGGTAGTGCATACATTGTGGATGCATGGCTATCGGGCAGGTAGAGCATACATTGTGGATGCTGATGCTAACGGGCAGGTAGTGCATACATGTGGATGCTGTGAACAAAAGTGTCTGGACAGAACTAAGTGGGAGGAAGGAGCAGTGCCAGGATGCCGTGCGATTTCATCCATATGTTTAGGCATGGTTGGCCTAGCGTAACTGAAACTGTACAAAGCGAGATTGTGAATCTGGAAGCAATTATTACTGAAAATGAGTTGGGAAGGAGCCCCTAGAAGTCTGCAAAAACCTAGGAACGTTTGAAACAGAGAATCTCATTTACGAAACCTAAGAGAAGAAGGAATTCAGAGTGCATTGTAACAATGGACTTATGGACAGGCAACCTTTTAGGAACATTCAGGACAAGAGAACATAGGTCAAAAGCCAGTACCCCCCACACACACACACAAAGTGCATAGGAGGAAGCAGCAGCCTCATGGAGCCGAGCATTCAGGACATTGTTGCTTCCAATAGAAGCTTTCAGTGTTCTCCTGAGAGCATGGAGGGGAGCTGCCTTGAGGTTATGTAAGGTCAGCCACTGACACAGCTGATGCTTTCACACTTGGATAAGTGGCGAGCTGCAGGTCCCGGAAGGCACATTTAAGTGAAGGTCAGTTACAATGTCACAATTAATCATAGGTTATATTTATGACATTATCATAAGTATCGTTTCAGGAAAAGTAAAGCTCGTTCTCTTTTGTTTTCTACTTAAAAGTAGTTTTAATAGTCTAGTGTGGTAGCACACAACAGCATTTGGGGGAATCTTTATGGGTTCAAAGCCAGACTTGGGTACATGTAAGTTCCGGGCCACCTTAAGACACAGAGAAACACACTATCCAGAAAGAAAAGTAGTTTTACTGGGTCTCAGGGTAAGGTGGATGGGTATTCTTGAGTCAGATGATAGACTGTCTGTGAGAAAGTTGGCAATGATTGTTACTTTGTTTTGCAATGTAAGATATATCTCACTCTATAGCCCAGGCTATCCTACATGCATGATAGTCCATCTTTGCCTCAGACTTTCGAGTGCTGAGATTGGAATATGAGCCACCATGCCTAATTGGCACTGTCTCTTTAGCCAGTAAAATGTGAGAAGTAGGAACACACAGCAGGCTCCTGTGGTTGAGCCGGGTAGGCTCTAAGTCGCTTCCTCACAGGTTTCATCTTTAACCCTCTACCGAGTTACACAAGCTTTCCCTATGAACGGCTTCTACCTATAGAACGTAGGTCCAAGTATAAGAGCCAGAAAGATGGCTAAGAGCACTTCCTGAAAAGTCATGAGGACCTGAGTCTAGATCCTAACACTCTGCACATGGCTGTAACCGGAAGCACTGAGATGGGCAGATGGGAGGAAACCTGAAGAAGCTTTCTGGCTTTAGGCAGAGCAGAGAAAAAAAAATCCGCTGGGTTCACACATTGCTGTGCATTCTTGTTCTCTCTCTGTCTCTGTCTCTGTCTCTCTCTTAGGTAGAAAGATAAGTAGTTAGGTAGATAGATAGACAGACAGACAGATAAAAGAATATAGATCCCACAGTTAAGAAAGGTAAGTTTGTTCACACTACAATTTTTTGGCCTCTCGTGTGCCAGGAACCAGCACGTCCCTTTTGTGGCTCCTTCCCACTAAAGCAAAGAAGAGAACTTGGAGGCTGAAGTGGTGGCTTTGTGGTTAAGAGCACTTGTTGCTCTTCTAAAGGAACTCACATGGGATGTCAAAACTGTAATTCCAGTTCTGACACCGTCTAGCCTCTAAAGGAACCTACACATACACAGTGCACTTAGACTCACCTAGGCACACATAATTAGATTTTAAAAGTTTTAAAGAGAGAACATTATGGTAACAGATAAGTAAATGGACACGTGAAAAGTAAATTGGGGCTGAGTGCTGTCAGGAAAAGCAGAACATGGCAACATCTGCTAATGGTTAGGACAGAGGTCAGATTAACATTGAGCTCCATCCCAGGGAAGATGAAAGAGCAGACTGAAGGAAGGAAGCTCCACTCCAAAAACCAGCCGACACACAGGAGGACCCAGTGTGGAGGAAGTGAGGACCTGAGTCTAGATCCTAACACTCTGCACATGGCTGTAACCGGAAACACTGAGATGGGCAGATGGGAGGAAACCTGAAGAAGCTTTTCTGGCTTTAGGCAGAGCAGAGAAAAAAAAAATCCGCTGGGTTCACACATTGCTGTGCATTCTTGTTCTCTCTCTGTCTCTGTCTCTGTCTCTCTCTCTTTAGGTAGAAAGATAAGTAGTTAGGTAGTAGATAAGTAGTAAGCTGCCAAGACACAGCACAAGGGTAGGAGGGGTAAGTGGAGGGAGCCTGGCCCAGAAAGGTCATAGGAGAAACCCCAAAGGAAGAGAAACATTGGGTCTTTTTTTTTAATTTATTTATTTATTCACTTTACAACCCAGTATCAGCCCTTCCTCTCCTCCCAGTACCCCTACACAAGTCCTTCCCCCATTGTGCCTTTTCCTTTTTTTTAAGGAGGGGAAGCCCCTCTCTGGTTGTCCCTTCCCCCATTAACCCTCCCCTCCCCAAACACTGGGTCTTTCTGAGGGCTTTGCCTTTTTTTTTTTTTTTTTTGTGGGAGGTCGGATTGCCATTAGGAGGTTTGGGTTCTTGTTTTTTTTCTTTTTTTATATAATTTTTTGTATTACTCTTAGAGAATGCCATTAGGAAATTTCGAAAAGCCAAAATAGGAAAAAAGGGGTTTGTTGTTGTTGTTTTAATCTTTTTATTATTTTCTGATAGGGTCTCAATATATATCTCTGATTGGCCTGGAATTTGCCATGTGAACCAGGTTGGCCTCAAACTCACGGAGATTCACTTGCCCATGCTTTCTGAGTGCTGGGATTAAAGGTCTACCATACCAGAAAAAGCTGTTTATAAATATATCTATATACATGATATCATATATATTATATATATGTGTGTAAATATATCTATATATAATATCATACATATAATATATACATATATGTACAAGGTCTCTCTGTGTGGCCCTGGATATCCTAGAACTTGCTATGTAGACTCCTACATATTGTCCTCTGACATCCATGACCATGCCATGGCATGGGCATACCCACATATACATACACTTATATACAAACATACATTGCACACACATACACACAGGTATTTAAAACTCTTTTTTTGTTTATGTAATTGTTTATTTATTTTATTTTTGAGACAATGTCCCTACATTTCCCTGGCTGTCTTGGAACTCACAGAGATCTGCCTGCCTCTGTCTCCTGAGAGCTGAGACTAAAGGAGTGCACCACCACTCCTAGCTAAAATGTTTCTTAGACAGACTCTGGCTACTGTGTTAGCATCAAGTTGTAAAGGAACCAGGAGACCACTTACAAGCTGCAGGAGTGCCAATGAGAGGTGACAGAGGCTTCAGAAAGTTACCATTCCCCTTTTGACAGAGCAAGAAATTCCAAAAGGACAGGGAGAAAGACAAGTGTTCAAGAATCCTGGCCTCTGCCTTGTGAGATAAAGCAACTATCGTTAGTACTATTTGCTTTTGGTTCCAACAGCCTAGATATTGTTATAACAGAAAAACTGGCACTAGGACTAGGCCTGTGGCTCCATGAAAAAGTGCTAGACTAGCATGTGTGATGTCCTGGCTTCAATCTCCAGCACTGCCAGGAAAAAAAAGAATAAGAAATTAACACTCTGGGATAATAATAATAAGAGAAATATTATGTGAATCACAGAAATGATTTTTTTTCTAATAGACATAATTTAAAAAGCAAAAGAAGTCAGGCGTGATGGTGTGCACCTTTGATCCCAGCAGTCCTGGGATTGTAAATTGAAGACCAGCCTGATCTGCATAACAAGTTCCAGGCCGGCCAGAATTACATAGGGAAACCTGCATCAAAAATTTGTTTTTTTTTTTTTTATTTCTTTGGTTTTTTTTTGTTCGAGACAGGGTTTCTCTGTGTAGCCCTGGCTGTCCTGGAACTCACTCTGTAGACCAGGCTGGCCTCGAACTCAGAAATCGCCTGCCTCTGCCTCCCAAGTGCTGGGATTAAAGGCGTGCACCACCACCACCCGGCATGCATCAAAAATTAATTAATTAATGAAATAAAAAAAAAAAAAACAAGCAAAAAGAAGTAGTTGAAATAGATTTTAATGATGTTTTTAAATTTTACACAATATCTATAATGCTTTTGCAAAATATACACAATCTAAAACTTGCCTGTGCTCTTTCACATACTTTCCAATATGAAATTTAAAATACTCTGTGTTTTTTATATCTGTTAGACTAGGCACTTTTCTAGTGCTTGGTAGCCATATATGGACAGGGACTTCTGCATTGGTCAAGAGCAATCTAGAAGATTCTAACCAACTTAGATTTAATGTATAGAAAAAAAGTTTTAGGCAAAACATGAGTATTCTTAAGACATAATCATGGCCAACCTGAGATTACAGAACATATAAATTGTATTGCTGTCCCCTCCTCATTCTTTGCTATCAACCTTGCTGTATAGGCCATGCTGGCTTCCAGGTCAAGGTCCTGCCTCACCTTCTCACACGCTCCACTATTATACTTTCACTGACTTCTCAGCAAGTGTGGAAGAGATCCCACAGAGTACTGTGGGCATTTATCTGGAGGGTGGGATGATGGACATGAGTTAATCTCCTAATTAGCATATGATTCTATAAACTTAGGAGTATAGAATTCTATCTTTTAGTATAAGTTTGTATAAAACCCTCAACATATAAATGTTAATTTGGGGCTGGGGAGACAACTTAATGAGTAAAAGCTCTTGTTATGCAACCCTGACAACTTCAACCTTGATCCACATTACTTATTAAAAAGCCAAGAATGGCCATTCATGCACCTGTAACCCCAGCACAGGTGGATTCTGGGAGTTTGCTGACCAGCCAGAATAACCAGAGCTATGAGTTTCAGGTTCAGTGAGAGATTCTACCTCAGAGAGTAAGATGGAGAGGGATAGACCAGAACACCTAATATTCTCTTCTGGCCTCCTGATGGGTAGGCACACCAACACATGAGCATATGCATCTCACCCACAAAAAACACACATATGCACACACACACACACACAAATACACACACTCAAACACAAATTCACACACACCAAAAGCACAGTATCTTATTATTAGTAGGCCCTCAGTTGGATCCTAGTACTATAAAGAAAAAAAGAAGGGAAGAAAAATTAATAGGGAACCAACCTTTGGAAATAGAGTAGTCTCATCTGCTATTTACAGGGGGAAAGGTCATCTAAAAGGATGGTCATCCTTTAATAATTTTTACGTCAATAATTTGGGGCATACACATCTCAAGTATGGTCTGGAATTGCCAACATTTTCTAGGAGCCATTGTATGGATGCTACTTGTGGAGGCCAATCTGGAAGTCATCCGGGAGAGGCTGGTACCATTTACCCACGTCAAGAGAATGATTTCTTTTCCCTCCAGTTAAAACAGGAAGTTTCTGCATTATCTTTATTGCATTTGAAATCTTTTTTTTCTTTTTCTTTTTCAGTCTTTGCATCAAAAGAAGCCGCAAACATCTTTATGCACCGCCGCCTCCTGTACAATAGGTTTGATTTAGAACTCTTCACGCCTGGGGACCTGGAGAGAGAGTGCTATGAGGAGATCTGTAGTTATGAAGAAGCCAGGGAGATTTGGGGGGATGATGAAAATACGGTAAGCTGTCTAGTGATGTCAATTATACTTTGAGAAAATGGCACTAAGTACATTATAGACCTGTGTGCTTTATTTTTTTTTAAGATTTATTTTTTATTTTATTTATGAGTACAGTGTAGCTATCTCCAGACACACCAGAAGGGGCATCAGATCCTATTACAGATGGTTCTAGGGCACCATGTAGTTGCCAGAAAATGAACTCAGGACCTCTGGAAGAGCAGTCAGTGCTCTTAATCCTGAACCATCTCTCCAGACCAATCTGTGTGCTTTAAATAAAATCAAAATTGTATGCCTCATTACCTCTTTCCATTTCTTAAAATGCTACATAAGCCTCTTGTTTGTTTGTTTTTGTTTTTTTTGTTTTTTCAAGACAGGGTTTCTCTGTGTAGCCCTGGCTGTCCTGAACTCACTCTGTAGACCAGGCTAGCCTCGAACTCAGAAATCCGCCTGCCTCTGCCTCCCAAGTGCTGGATTAAAGGCGTGCGCCACCCGCCCGACCATAAGCCTCTTTAAAGTTGGCTTTGTATATGTAATTAACTAGGTTTATAGTAATTAGCAAATTGTGGGTTATACTGTAATTTTGTGTTTAACATTTAAAGTTTTTCTTATCTATTTATTTACTTTTTTATTTTGTAACATAGTCTCTTTGTATAGCTCTGGATATCCTAGAACTTCCTATGTAGACCAGGCTGGCCTCAAACTCACAAAGATCCTCCTGCCTCTGACATCAGAGTGCTGGTATTAAAGGTGTGCACCACTACCATGCCTGACCATGTGTTCAATGTTTATTACCCCTCAAAAATAGTCTCAGGGCAGGTGGATTTTAATTCAAGATGTTATTTGAAGATGGCTCAGAGGCTACAGCACTAGATAGATAGCGCATGCCCTTGGTTTCCACCCCCAGCAACAGCACTAAGACATTACTGGAGTTAGTTCTTTGACTAGAAGCATCAATTACTTAAGACTCAGCACAGTTTCTCGTCTTAGTAATCTTACCTTTTTTCATTGCCCATATCTATAGTTCAGCTATTTATTGATAATCCCCTATGTGCAAGCACTGAGGATGTTATGTGGTTTTTAAAAAAGATTAATTTCATTTATGTGTATATATGTGTCTGTGTGAGCACAAGTATCCATGCACACATAGCTAGAAGAGTGTTAGATTCATGGAGTTGGAGTTAAAGGTATTTAGGGGATGTGCTTCTTATTGTCTGAGTGCTGAGATTTGAACTCTGGTCCTCATGATTGTACAGCAAGCTCTCTCAACCACTGAGCCATCCATCTAGCCTCTGGCACTGAGGATGTAAAGTGGGCCCTGTTCTCTAGGATTTCATTGATTGTCTATATCATTTAAGGGAGTATTTGTGTGTGTGTGTGTGTGTGTGTGTGTGTGTGTGTTGGGGGTCTCAGTAAGTGGAGACCCTCCTGCCTCTGCCTCCTGAATGCTGGAATTTAAAACATGTACTATACTTAGCTTAAGTGGGGGGAGGGGGGAGAATACTAGTTTAAAAATGAATTCCCATTTTCTTTTAATATATATGAGTGTTTTATGTCAGATGAGGATTTCCCAGTTCCAGTTATGGATGGTTGTAAGACACAGTGTGGTTACTGGGAACTGAACCTGGGTCCTCTGCAAGAGCAACAAGTGCTCTTAATCCACTGAGCCATCTCTTCAACTCCAAATGTTTTTAAAGTTCTCCACTAAAATATAATTAAAGCCTGCCTGTTAACCTAGGTAATATAAAAAAACAGACAGGTAACATGTGCCTGCAGTAATATGGAATCTTCTAGAGGAATGTTAAGTGCTTTGCTTTCTCTGTATGTAAATAATGCCAGGCCTGCTCTTCTTTCTCCAGCATCCGTCTTTGCTTTTTACTGAATAAGAAGTTCCCCAGGGATCCTTTAATTGCATAGTGAGGGTCCCTAGTTATTCATTCTTCCATAATGCTTCCCAGCCACTCATTTCCTGCAAATATTTACTACATGTATCAAGGTGGGAAAACAAAGAATATTCTCTCTAGCCATGCCTGGGATTTAATGATATTTTTCATAATTAAGAAAAATAGATTTTCTAATTTAATCATGGTTCCTCAAAATAGAAAGCACCCAGAACTTAAACTGCCTCAGAGATAACTTTGCAAGTCAGTAAAGTCAACTATCCTAGCAAACCACATTCTCAGTGCAGAAAATCATCCTCAACTTCCCCATTTGGTACCCTTGCTTCCTCTCAAATGTGACAGTCCCTGTCTTAGAAAGAGCCCCAGCTGGGTAAGGCATGGTAATGGAGAGCTGAAACTGGCAACAATCCCTTCACCAGTTAACCAGACAGCAGAAAGGGCAGAATGAGTCACTCCTTCAACTTGAATGGACTGGTGTCCTACCTCTGTCACATGTCGAGAGCTTACCACCTCCAATCTAGGTCACTGGGAACAAAAGAAACCATAGTAAATTATATAAACTTAAATTTTTCATCTTCCCTTCCTAGATCACATTTTGGCGGGATTATTCAGTTAAAGGACCAACCACAGGATCAGGTAAGGCGAAGACAAGTAGTGCTTTCCTCACCTCTCCCCTTGGTAATCCATTTTAGTTTTGATGTTTGAGTTTGGCTATTGCTCAACATGCATACCAAGCGAGGACGGTTTCTCAATGATATGCTGGGCTGTGTGAGACAGAAGGCTACCTTCATCTGTTTACACACTGAAAATCAAGTTTGGTGAGATAGTCGGGAAATGAGCTAATGCGAACAAAAGGTGTTTTAAGCAGCTCAGCAAAGTTAAAACTTGCACAAAAGTAGGGCTCTGTTAGTTATAAACTAGTATGGCTTTTTCTTTTGTTACTATTACAAGTGAACAGAATACCTATGATAGGTAAATGAGATTGCTGGATAAGGTTGAAGATAGGACTGTGACTGCAGCTTCACTTATGGAGTGAAGACACACACACACATACACCTCAGCTGGAACAGTGCTTACCTGAAGCCTCAGGTTTGAGCCTCAAAATGGCATAAAACTGGATACAGTGGTATACACCTGTAATCTCATTGGTCGCCTTCATCAGCTACATACTGAAGCCTGGGCTCTAGAACACACCACTGACCTTGGGGACAGGGAGAAGAGGATAACAGAAGAACTATCTCAGCAGTAAGCTACAAGTCTAGTGTGGACAAAAGTCGGGGTTCAATCTTCGGTACTAAAAAGAAAAAGAAAAAATACAGGAGGAAAGTGTTAGAATTGAGTAACTTCTGAAGAAGGGAAAGGCTTCATCTTATCTGTGTTGGTCATCTCAAGCTGCCTTCTTTTCTTTTTAATAACATGATATGGAGCTGGACAGATGGCTCAGTGGTTAAGAGCACTGGTTGCTCTTCCAGAGGTTCTGAGTTCAGTTCCCAGCAACCACACGGTGGCTCACAACCATCTGTAATGGGATCCGATGCCCTCTTCAGGTGTGTCCGAAGAAAGTGACAGTGTAATCGCATACATAAAATAAATAAATCTTTAAAAAAATAATTTTAGGGGGCTGGTGAGATGGCTTATCAGTTAAGAGCACTGGCTGCTCTTCCAGAGGTCCTGAGTTCAACTCCTAGAAATCACATGATGGCTCACAACCATCTTTAGGGAGATCTGATGCCCACTTCAGGCAGGGAGATGTATATGAAGCAGAGCACTCATACATTAAATAAATAAAATTTAAAAATGTTTTGATACATAAAATTTGTACCTATTTATGGAATACAGTGTGGTATTTTAGTGCCCATATATGATGTACAGTAATCAAATCAGGGCAATTAGCATATGTATCACATCAAACATTTATCATTCATTTGAGGTAACAATATTCAAAATCTTCTATTTTGAAATATCCAGTAAGTTATCAACAATAGCTACCCCACCATGCTACAGAACAGTAGAACTTCCTGGTCCTATCTGGTTATCATTTTGTTCTTGCTAACCAGTTGTTTTTTTTAATGCCTTTCACCCGTTTCCCCTAGCCTCATTTTGGTCATTTATTTAATTAATCTTGCCCCTGAATCTTTCATTCATCTTAGATAGGCTCCTCCTGTCGGAGACTATTACAAGATTGTCTAATAAATGTACCAAAAACGTATTTAGCTGAGCAAAGTACATGTTTACCCCACTTACTGTTAGATATTATTCACATAGCATGATCTGTTTAAATAAACAAAAGAATTAGGTATCTAAGAAATACCATTTAAGAGCTGGTAAAATGGCTCAGTGGGTAAAGATTCTTACCATGAAACCTGAGTTCAACTCTCAGGGCTTACATGGTAGAAGGAGAAAAATCAACTCTCAAAAATTGTTCTCTGACATCCACACATGTGCCATTAAAGAGCATTGTCATTTATATTTTTTCAGGTAGATTCTCTAGCACTCTAACACAAAGACTTTAAGATAAATCAGTATTGCCTGGCCTTTAATCCTAACACCACCTAACTCAGGTAGGCAGAAGCAAGTGGATCTGAGCTTGAGGCCAGCCTTGTCTACAGAGCGAGTTCCAGAAAAGCCAGGGCTACACAGAGAAATCCTGTCTCAAGAAACAACCCCCACCCACCAAAAAAAAAAAAAAAAAAAAAAAAAAAAAAAACAGAAAAGAAAGAAAAATAAATAAATTAGTTGTCAGTGATGAGAATCTTCTCAATAATGTGTTAAATATATTGAAAGTATGGGTGCTGCTATTAATTTATTTTAATGTTTTTTTTAAAGATGTTAGCAAAGAGAAAATTGATGTTATGAGCCTTCTGACTGGATTAATTGTTGCTGGAGTATTCTTGGTTGTTTTTGGCTTACTTGTCTACTACCTGTGTATCACCAAGTGTAACAGGCAGCCGTATCCAAGGTAAGTCAAAACATTAAACTCATTAGTATGCATTCTGTATTGTTTTTTTTAAGTAGATCAAACTGACAGCTTTTTGTTTTTAGGTCTTTACAATAATCTTAGATAATCAAGAAGATTGCATAGACAGTACAGAGAATTTTCATACACCCTTTACTCAGTTTCTCCCATTATTTCCAAATATGTTACCATAGTAGATCTGTCAAAACTAAGCAAAGAGTGCCAGAGATATGGCTCAGTCAGTAAAGTCCATTCTGCACAAGCGTAAGACCTAAGTTCAGATTACCAGCAACGAGAAAAGCTTAGTGTGGCACCATGAGCTTCAGCTCAAGGAGATGAGGACAGAGACTCCCTAGGACTTGCCAACCTGGCTTAATCAGCACGTTCCAGTTCAGTGAGAGACCCTGCTCAAAAAACCAGTGGAGAGTAACTGAGAAAAACACTGATGTTGACCTCTGACCTACACACACACACACACACACACACACACACACACACACACACACACTGTAACATCATCACTAACTAAACTAAATTTGTATTTTCTAGTTTCTGTTACTGTCCTCTCTACTCCAGGCTCCAGGGCCAGTTAAGGCTCTATACTACACTTAATGATGTCTTCCCAGACTCTAGGCTGACAGATGTTTGGTGTTTTAACATCCATATTAATAACCTGAAGATGCTATTACAAGGTTATTTTTTAATGTATTTATTTATTTAGTGTGTATGTGAGCACCTGTGAGTCATGACAAACGTATGCTAATGATGCTATTTCTAAGAGCCTTCAAAAGAATACAAGATCTAGGTGTAGCTGCTTATAGCTACAATCCCTGCACTTGGAAGGTAGGGGGAAAGGATTCAAGCTCAGTACCAAGCTGGACTACGTGCCGAGACCTGTCTCAAAATTTCAAAGACTGGAGCTGTAGATCAGCGGTAGAGCCCTTGCCTCTGCTTTCCACACCACCGGCCCATCTCAGAAACAGAAACTAACTTAATAGGTCTGTGTGGCAGAGACAGTTTAATTCAGAGACTAGAGGTGTGACTCGGTTGGTAGAGGGTTTGCCTAGTGTGCCCTGGGTCCCATCCCCAGCACCACATACACCTGGTGTCGTGCCACAAGCCTACAAATGACCAGCACGGGGCGGGTGGAGGCAGGAGAATCAGAAGTTCAAGATAATCCTTGGCTATATAACACATTGGATGCCAGTCTGGGACATAGGAGACACCTTGTTTTAAGGGTAGGAGGTGGATGGGAACCTATTATTGATACCTTAAAATTAGTAAAACAAAATTGTTACCAATTAAGGATACATCGTGCATTAACAGAGATTGATAAGGATTCTTAGGGACTGTAATTGTTTGCACAATAATCTTGGTAGGGTTTCTTCTGCTGGGATAAAACACCATGACCAAAAGCAACTTGAGGCAAAAAGGGTGTATTTGGCTTACAAATCCTGGGTCACAGTCTATTGAGGGAAGCCAAGGCCATGGAAGAACATGCTTACTGACTTGATCGCCATGGCTTGCTCTGCCTGTTTTCTTGTAGCATCCAAGACCATCTACGTAGGGCCGGCACCACCTACAGTGGGCTGGCCCTCCCGTATGGATCGTTAGTCAGAAAATGCCCCACAGACTTGCCTGCTGATCAGTCTGATAGGAGCGTTTTCTCAGCTGAGCTTCCGTCTTCTCAGATGACTGTAGCTTGTATTGACGAAAACTAACCAGCACAGTTGCTGATCATCTTAATGATTCAGTGTGAAGACATTTAAAAAGGAATACAAGGTGCTAAGGGAGCTGCTAATATTGATGCTTGTAGATTCTCGCTTACACTTGTAAGTCGGTGAAGAAGCCCACGTTGAGGACCACGTATCTTCTGCCACTGCTAGAATTGAAACCAGGCCGCACACGTGTGAAGCCAGTGCTCTACACTGACAACCCTATTCCCTAACCGGTTACAGATGGAAGACTTTCATTCACTTTAAAAGACGATTATACGATTCAAGGTCTAAATATAGATAATGTGTAGAGGAAGAATATTCAACTAGAAAGCAGAAGGCAAAGGTTCTTATGTTAATTCTGCGACTGTTTAATAGCAGATCTTAAAGCAAATTCTCCCCCTTTGTTATTTGAGACATTACCTCACTAGGTAACCTATGCTGGCCTCAAACTCTGCATGTATCCCACGTGGGCCTTGAATTAATAAACCCTGAATTCTGGAATTACAGACATACCTTTAAACCCCACTAAATTCTACTAAATTATTTTTATTTTTGTGTATATGCTTATTTGCATGAATTTATGTGTACCACATGTGTGCAAGTGCCTGAGAATGCCCAAGGACACCAGATCTCCGGGAGCTGGGGTTATAGAGAGCTGTGAGCCACCTGATGTGAGTGCTGGAAACCAAACCCCAATGCTCTGCAGTAGCAGTGTGCTCTCTTTCTTAATGGCTGAGCCTCTCTCCCGCCCCTTTTGTGAAGTTGATGGTCCCTCTTCCCTTACATAGGATTTGATGGCTCAGATTTATGTCCTCGGGTTTAGTAGCACATGCTTGTCAGATGTCATCCCACTGGTCTGGTCAGGAATGATTGCTGATTGACTGATTGATTAAATGACTGAGACAGAGACTCGGGGAAAATTTTTTTTTCTCATCTCTGAAATTAACGAGAAAAAAAAACCTGATTCCTCTTAAAGTTTCATAATATCTTTTTCTTTTCTTTTGTCAGTTTTCTGACTTTGTTTGTTTGTCAGAATTATTACTTTAAAAGTTACTTATTGGAGCTGGAGAGATGGCTCACAGATTAACAGCACGGGCTACTCTTCTGGAGGACTTGGGTTCAGTTCCCGGCGCCCATATGGTAGTTCACAACCATCTGTACTCCAGTTCCAGAAGATCTGATGTCCTCTTCTGATTTCTGAGAGCACCAAGCACACACATGATGCACACACACACACACACCACGAATAAATAAATAATGTCTTAAAATGTTAACAAAGTAAAAATTAAGTAAATAAACAAAAATATTCTGGGATGAATGCCTTTAATCCTAATACTTGGGAGGCAGAGACAAGTGGATCTTTGTGAATTCAAGGCTAGCCTGGTCTACATAGTAAATTCCAGGCCATCTGTGGTTACATAGTGAGTCTCTACCTTAGTCAATTAATAAATCAGTCTATCATTCCTGACCATCTAATAAACACAGGCTCCAAAAGCCTAAAGACATAAATCTGGCCCACAAAACCTACGTAAAGGTAGAAAGACCATTAACGTCACAAAGGTCTTCTCTGACCTCCACATGTATGCTGTGACATGCATTCCCATCCACATCATACACCTACACACCAGCAGCAGCAGCAGCAAATCTTAATTAAAATTAAAATAAAGTAAAGCCGGCTCGCGGTGGCGCACCGCTGTCATCGCTGCGATTGGGAGTCCGAGACGGCGGGCATCTCTCCAAGTTCTAGTCCAGCCTCTGCTTGCTGCGGCACAGTGAGTCTGTCTCACAGCCCCCCTGCGGGGGTGGGGGGTGGGGGGTGGGAAGAGAAAGAAAAGAAAACTTTGCGGGGCAGTGGTGGCCAGGCCTTTAGTCCCAGCACTTGGGAGACAGAGGCAGGCAGATTTCTGAGTTCGAGGCCAGCCTGGTCTGCAGAGTGAGTTTCAGGAAAGCAGGGCTACACAGTGAGACTTAATCACAAATAAGTACATAAGTAAAAACTTTTTTTAAATCTCATAATTCTGTTTTAGAAATAAACTGGAGAGAGAACTCAGTTAGTAATGAGTATGGAAAACAAAATCTTTCCCTTTATTTGTAAGTAGGTTCAGGTTCAGAATTCATCTCATTCACATGACTTTACAATCATTGTCTCCAGTTCCATATCTGTGAACCCAGCCACTCCCTATCTCCTGCTCAAGTCCCCAGGCCAAGCTCAGCGCCATCCTACCTTCCGCCTGTGTGAATTTTACTCCTGTGACTGCACACAAGTGCAACCACACAGGATTCGTCTGACTGGTTAATCTGGTGCGGCGTTTTCAAAACACTGAGCGTCTCCTTGTAAATTTGCATTCACCACTTGATTTATATATCCTGGTGCATTACGCTAAGATGTCCTTCCTAAAACAACAGCAGTCTTAGACCGGTGTTTGCTTCGGAAGGACACTAAAGTGTGTTGTTATTCCAGTCCTAGACAGCACGTGAAAGCATAGGCGCTGGAATGCCAGTGTTAAGAGTTGAGTGCATAGTTGACTAGGCCTTTGTCCTTGGATGTGTTACTTCCATGTCCATTAAAGCCACTGTGCTGCATGGTTCCATTGGAGCAGCAGCATTTACACAAAGACGTGTGAATGGTGCCGTTTGGTATTGTGCAGTATGGCAGTTGGATCATTGGCATATAGTACTGAATAAGTATTAGCTATTGTCATTATCATTCATTTGCCAACTCAGGTTGTTCCAAAAGTTTGAGAAGCAGTGTTCCTATCTTCCCAGGTAGTGTTGTGCTTTTTTTTTTTTTTTTTTTTTTAAAATAGCTTCCAGATCAGGTATATAGCTCAGTGGTAGAACACCTGGGTAACACTTGTGAGCCCTGGGTTCAATTCCTAGGATATAAATAAATAAGCAAATAAATAAATAGTCCTTAAAGCCCTGAGTTCAACTCCCAGCACCACACAACAATCAAACACAAAACCAGTTCAGAGCTTGGACTGATTGTAGATTTACCTAGCATTCATATGTTCATATGAAGTTAAAATTGAGATATATCATAAATAAGTTCTTTTTAGACTCAGCAGACAACAAAATATTGGCCAATGAATCTGCGTCAGTCCCTGTGTAACTTCAGCCCTGTTGGTTTCGAGCCATGTGCTGCTATCACTAGTATCCATCTCTGATCAATGCGTTCTGTAGTTTTCAAAAGTGAGGGAGACCTCTTCAAAGAAGACGTGGAGTGATTACTATTTGGTTAAGGTTAAGGCAAGAGAGAGTCCAAATTTAGACATATGAAAGGACTGGGTAATTTCAGCTTGGGAAGATGGTGACAGGTGAACCCTCCATGTAGCAAGAGGAATTAAAAGAAGGCTTCTTTTTTGGCAACTGCTTTTGAGAACACAGTAATCTCTTGCATCCTGGGAGCACAGTGCTTGAATAATACATACTGGAGCAGGAAGAACCTGTAGGGTAGAGGAGCATCCATCGAGGTGCCAGCGTGGGATTCCCAGGGAGGTCAGGAGTCTGGACTTGTCTCTGAGAGAAAGAGGGGAGGGGAGGAGGAGAGGGGAGGGGAGGAGAATAAAAGAGAGAAAAGGGAGACTAAGAATTCTACTTAACAGAGAAGAAAGCTATAAAAAAATACAGTGAGGCCAGAATAAAGGAGGCTTTGAGAGGCGGGTTCAGGAGTTCCATAACCATGGAAAGCAAGCCATTTCTATACTGCAAGACAGAAATACTGCTCGGGAAGAGTCAAAGGTCAACCAGGCAACATGGCTGCAGAGACTACCTCTGTGACATTTGTTTCCTTGGCTTGGTGTCATGTCACCTCACAAAGCCTGGATTTGATTTCAGGAGCAAGGAAAAAACAGGATTCACTCTGCTGGAAGCCTTACATCAAACATCCTACTCCGTCCACCCCAACTCTGTGGAGGTAGCTTTATTATCCCCATGTTAGAGAGAAGGAAACTGAGTCAGGGAGCTTGACTTTGATCAAGGATGACTGAATATAGTTTCAGCACCACATCTGACCTGAGACTTCAAAGCTCTTAGAGCTTCTATTAGACCAAGTAGTAGAAAGACTACTTTGGGCTCCCTCATGTAAAGTAAACCCACTGTGACATGAATGAATTGGGTTCTACATTTATCAAAAATAGTTGGGTTTTTTTCGTTTGTTGGCTTGGGGTATTTTGTTTGTTTTGGGGTTTTGGTTTGTTTTCAAGACAGGGTTACTCTGTTACTTATTTTGTAGGCTGATCTCAAACTCAGAGATCCTCCTGTCTCTGCCTCCCAAGTGCTAGGATTAAAAGTTTTTAATACCATGCCCAACTGGATTTTTTTTTTTTTAAATAAGACAAGGCCTCATGCATACAAGACTGGACTTGAATTTGCTATGTAACCAAGGATGGCCCCAGCTTCTATCTTTAAAATGTACAGGCCACTATGCTCAGTTTAGGATTTGTGTCCCCTCAACTCCCACACCATCTCTATGTGTATGTGTTGTTTGGGAGGATGGTTATGGATGTGTGCACATGCGTGTTAGTTCACTCTCATGTGTAGAGGCCACAGTCAACGTCAGATGTCTTTCTCAATGCTTCTCTGACTTATTTTTTGACACAAGATCTCTTGCTAAAAATGGGCTATAGGGAGACTTGTCTCAAACAATCAAACAAAAATTTCTAAACTGGGACTGGGAAGATGGGTCAGTGGAGGAAGTTCGCCATGAGAGAGCATGCACCTAGCATTGCACATACATACATGCAGGCAAGGCAGTCATACACATTAGATAAATATAAATAAATGTATTTAAAAGTTGAGCATGGTAGTGCCTGTTTGTAACTGTGCTGAGGAAGCAGAGACACTGGATCCTGGCTACAGTCTAGCTGAAATGGTGAGTTTTGCTTTCCTTTTCTTTTTACTTGAGACAGGGTTTCTCTGTGTGGCCCTGATACCCTGGAACTCTGTAGACCAGGCTGGCCTTGAACTCACAGAGATACATCTGCCTCTGCCTCTGTAATGATGTGTCTGTCGAGGTTTTGATTGATTGATTGATTGATTTAGGTTTCCCAGACATGGTTTTTCTGTGTAGCCCTGGCTGTCCTAGAACTCACTCTATACACTAGGCTGGCCTTGAATTCAAAGATCTGACCACCTCTGCCTCCTGAGTGCTGGGATTAAAGGCATGTGCCGCCATAGCATGGCTTCTAGAATTTTTTAATTCATATGTTAACCAAGAAATTCACCTCTCTTAGACCTACATGTCATCTCTCTGTTTAGCTCTTCAGCCTCTACACAAGAACAGCCAGATACACACCCTCCATCATTTTCAGAACACCTGAGGAAGCTGTCTTGTCTCCACACCATCTTCAGAGGACGCGGGACTACCTTCCTATGAACAGGCTGTAGCATTGACCCGGAAGCACAATGTCTCACCACCACCTCCCTATCCTGGGCCTGCAAAGGGATTCAGGGTATTTAAAAAGTCTATGTCACTCCCGTCTCACTAAGCCTACCTGGCTGCCTTGCTGGAAGACGTTCGCTCGTGTGCTTGAATACTTTGTTCTCCCTGGAAAAAAAAAAAAAAGATTTGCTTGTTCAGCTTTTTCTGACACAGCACAGGAATAAAGGAATGTTGCATACAGAACAGAGTGCACCGCGGCTCTGCTGTCATCTCGGACCTGAGCGGGCCTGCTCTCATCTGCTGAGAACTTCACTCCATTACCCTGAAGTTAAGAAGAAGTGCCTTTGCGATGGTTCAAAATCTTTGCTGTAGCTGGATAATGGGTGGTGCCTACAAACACTCAGAGCTTAGAGGGAGGATGAGTTCAAGCCAGCCTGGGCTCTGTCAAGCCCTGTCTCAAAACCAGTTTGTTATTAATAGAATAATTAGATTAGCCAACCAGGAACTGTCAATATTAGATCATAGATTGGATCTTCTCTTCCTTAGGATTTCTTTTTGGTTGAAAATACTTCATAGACTTTGATGGTTCCCTGTAATCTGTGGCCTTGATAGAGTCACTTGGGTTTCTGTTCTAATTAGTGTAGAGTATTCATCCAATTTGCAGGTCTTAGTTTTTCACTCACTATCAATCACAGTTCAATGGTGTCAAGAGGTTTTGTTTGTTTGTTTTTTAAAAATTACTATTCATGGACTAAAGGGACGCCTCACTTGGAAAGTGCCTGTCATACAAATATGAGAACCTGAGTTCAATCCTCATTAACCATGTTTGAAGCAAACAAACAAAACGAGCAAACAAGCAAACAAACAAAACAAACTTGAGTAGTTGGGTGCACACCTGTAATCTCAGCACTGTAGGAGTACGCAGGAGCTTGGTGGCTAGCCACAGGAGCTGAACCTCTAAATTCAGTGAAAGACTGTCTCAAAAATTAAGGTAGAGCCACTGAGGTGGGTGAACGTCTTTAATCCCAGCACTTGAGAGGCAGAGATCTCTGTGAGTTTAAGGCCAGCCTGTTCTATTTTCTAAGTCCTAGGACAGCTACAAAGCCTGCCTTAGAAACAAACAAACAGCCGGCAGTGGTGGCGCACTCCTTTAGTCTCAGCACTTGGGAGGCAGAGACAGGCAGATTTCTGAGTTCGAGGCCAGCTTGGTCTACAGAGTGAGTTCCAGGACAGCCAAGGCTATACAGAGAAACCTTGTCTCCAAAAACCAAAAAAAAGAAACAAACAAACAAAACCAAAAAACAAGGCTGGGAGGTAGTGGTACATGCCTTTAATCAGAGCACTCAAAAGGCAGAGGCAGAAGGATCTCTGTGAGTTCAAAGTGAGCTTCGTCTACAGAGCTAGTTCCAGGACAGCCAGGGCTACACAAAGAAACCCTGTCTCAAAAAAAAAAAAAAAAAAAACATTAAAAAAAAAAATTAAGGTGGAAAGCAATTGAAGAAATACCAAATATCAACTTCTGGCCTCTACATGCACAAGCTTGCATGAGTGTGCTTACATGCACATACAATATTGAGCTAAAAGTTAGTAATAGAATGGTAGAGGCAAGTGCTTGAACATTTGCTTCATATATATGAGGCCCCAGGTTTGAGGTCCCCAGAAGTATCAACTAAAGTCACCAGAAAGCCTTTGCATCTTATGTGCATGGGTGGGGTTTTTTGATCTGTTTGTTTGTTGGTTTGTGTGTATTTGTGTATGTGCCGTGCACTGGAGATTGAACCAAAGTATCATATATGCTAAGCACATGCTGTACAATTAATCTAAACTCTTATTCTCCCTTGTTTCTCCTAGTACATCTTAACACACAGAAAACACACCAAGTTTTAACAGATACTTGTCATAATCATATAAATGACCAGTTCTTTCTTAAGAATGTAGAAGAAGAGCTCAGTGGAAAAGCCCAGGCTCAGCATATGTGAAAGAACCTGGGTTAGATCCCCAACGCCATTGCTCGTTTGCAGTCAAAGAACTATACTTTTGAAAATTCAACTGAAAAAAAATGTTAGGGGTTTCTTTGTCTGTTTCTGCCAGACACTTCCCTATTCTTTAAGAGCCTTATCAATTGTTACTGTGTTTAATAATGTTATAGGCTTGAGATTATAATCCTGCTTGCATTTGATGATTCCATCCAAATTAAATATCTAGAAAGTCTACAATGTATTGCAGTGTGTGTGGGTGTGAGTGTATGAGTCCTACTTTTATGCATGTAATCTGCTGGACCTGTGTAACATACCAGCAGTTGTAACATACCAGCAGTCTCAATGCTTGGGAGGCAGAGGCATGAGGATCATAGTGTGAGGCCAGTTGGGCTTACTTAGTTACTTACTTAGTTCAAGGGTCATCTAGAATAATTAGTGAGATCTTGTCTCAGATAAAACAAAACACAAGACAGCATCATCTTCACGAAGGCAGATAAAAGGAAGACATTAGTTGTTAGAGACTGGCAAAGCTTTATTCTTTTACATTTTTAGCCTCGTTGGCTGCTTGTCACAAATAGATCAGCTACCAACACTTTTATGTAATTAGAAGCATTTTTAAGCCACCCATATCACCCCTAAATTTCTTCTCTCCACTGCATCTTTTCCATTATAACTATATGCTTTGCATGTATTTTAATTCTCTTTCAAAAGGTTACTAGAACTGACTGCTTGCTTTGTAATAATCAGAGTTACAGCATGACTTGCCTAAACTGCACTAGGTTGGTAAGAGCTGAGTTTGCAATGAGTGAGTCCATATATCATCCCATCCATACTTTACAGAAATTTTTTTAAAGAATTATTCATTTATTTTATGTATATGAGAGTACACTGTAGCCTTCTTCAGACACACTAGAAGAGGGCAACAGATCCTATTACAGATGGTTGTGAGCCACCATGTAGTTGCTGGGAATTGAACTTAGGACCTCGGGAAGAGCAGTCAGTGCCCTTAACCACTGAGCCATCTCTCCAGATCATCATACTTTACAGAATTATACTTAGGACAAGTAGAGATATTAAAAGATGGGAGGGATGGAGAAAAAACATATGCTGCTCTTCCAAGGGATCCGTCTGTACCCAAGCACTCACATTGGGCCTATAACTCCATCCCAGGGATCCAATGCCTTCTTCTGATCTTTACAGGCACCTGCATTCATGTGGCATACACTCACACAGACATGCGTGTGCACACACACATACACAGACACACACACACACACATAAATTAAAAACATAGTTTTTCACCTTTTATTTTGTTTAATTTTGTTTTTTTTTAAAGCAGGGTTTCTCCCTGCACCCCTGGTTGTCCTAGAACTCACTTTATAAACCAGGGTGGCCTTAAGCTCAGAGATCCACCTGTCTTGCCTCTCAAGTGCTGGCATTAAATGTATGCACCACCACACCTGGCTTTAAAATATATATATATATATATATATATATAAAATATATAATATATTTTTTTTTTTTTTTTTTTTTAAAGAATATAAAGTAGTCTTTAAATTTACAGTGCTGGGGACCAGAGCCTTGCTCTATCCCTGGGTACACACACTTCCATAACCCATATCTCTTACCGAATCCTAATTTGGAATGTTGCATTGACTCTCTGAGTCTAACCACAAAGTTAGTTTCAGGACCTGTGACAACCTCCTATTATCCCACTAGCAACCTTACCTTGGCCATCTACCCTAACTTGAAGTGAACCCAAGTCCACCACTAAAACTGTGAAGTCACTGGCTGGTACTCCTACAGCACCAGTGTTGGTGTCGTGATACTTTGAACACAAAAAGAAAAATGTAATAGAACTGTTGTTAACAAGCCCCTGGAAACTGAAGGGGAATTTCTCAGTGTAAAGCCACCAACGTGGATTCTGTTTTGTTAGCCTTTTTCTTACCTGTGGTGTTTTGGGTGCTGAGTTGTTTCAGGTGATTACTGTAGGGCTTTTGAGTTTGTTGCTTTGTTTTTGCTTCTTCTCCGGAGGATGGATTGGTGCTAAACATTAAATCTGTTTTCATATAGGTTTTATACATGATTAGACCAGTTTTTCTTTCTGTTATGATTGGGAAATGAATGGAATATGTCTCTAATAAGATTTGAAAGAAAAAAAAGGCATGGTTATAAAACTCTGCATTTGGTAGGACAAGAAAGAGCACAAGCTTCAGCTGTGGGAGTCTTGCTTTCCCTCCTGAGGAAGGAGAGCAGGAGGGAAGCCTAAGAACAATTCACAGCTGCAGACGAACATGGTCTTCTATTTGCACCCAGACTTTTCTCTTTTGTGTGATGACGTTGGTGCATCAAACCCATACATACCAAACAAGCACTCGAGCAGCGAGTTGTATTAACGTCCTCTTTCCCTTGTGTTAGTCCCCAAATTTCTAATCAGATTTTTTTCTATGCTCAGATCATTTCTTTGTGGTATTCTCCTCCTAAGTGTACAAGAGAATTTTAATGTTAAAGGCTTTACTTGTGCTTAGCAAAAGCTCATATTATTCATAACATTTTTGCTTTAATTAAATGTGAGTTAAATTTTACTGATTGTTTGATCTGAAATGTTATGTATCACACTTATAGTAGTAGAGGAATGTCTAGTACTTTCATCTTTTTTTTTTTTTTTTTTTTTTTTTTTTGGTTTTTGTTTGTTTGTTTGTTTGTTTTTTCAAGACAGGGTTTCTCTGTGTAGCCCTGGCTGGCCTCAAACTCAGAAATCTGCCTGCCTCTGCCTCCTAAGTGCTGGGATTAAAGGCGTGAGCCACCACTGCCCAGATCATCTTTTTTTTTTTAAAGACTAGATTTTTGGAGACAGGTATGATATCACATGCCCAGAATACCAGGAAACCCAGACAGATTCAAGGCCAGCCTTGGCTACAGATTAAGACCCTGTCTCATAAACACAAAAGAAAGAAAGAAAGAAAGAAAGAAAGAAAGAAAGAAAGAAAGAAAGAAAGAAAGAAAGAAAGAAAGAAAGAAAACCAAAATTAAACAAAATATTACATTGGGTTGAACAGTGGTAAAATGTACACTTAGTTTACACAGTCACCTGGGTTTGATCGCCAACACCAAGTGAGAAGTTTAAATAATGTGCTGAAGAGATAGCTCAGTGGGTAAAGGTATTTTTTGCCAAAACTGACTACCCAGGTCTCACACAGTTGAAGGAGAGAACTTATTCCTGCAAACTGGTGACTTCCACATGTGTGCAGTGGCACATATCCCAATAAGTAAATAAATGCAATTAATTTTTTAATTAAAATAAGATAAAAATAAAAGTCATTACCTTTTGTAGATACTGTCTTTGGTCATTCAAAACATGTATGCTATATGTTGATGCCTTCAATCTGATGGATTGTATTTCTTCCATGTTTTGGGTTTACAAACCTTTCCTTAACAGTTTGAAGTTAACCAGTACAAATGTGTCAGTATTTGTATTATCTGGAAAAAATCCATTTTTTAATGCATAGCCTTCCTAAAATATAACTGTGTTTTATTTTAATGAACTTGTTACATTTACCTTTTATACATGTGAAAAAACTTTATATTAAGTAATATTTATTGCTGATTTTGTAATGACTCACTTATGATATTATGCAGGTTAAACCTGAACAACTAATTTCATGTCTCCAAAATAATGTTTATAGCATATGTACCTTTCATTTGGCTGGGCCAGCAGACTATTTAAACAACTGAGCTGTAGTTGTGTGGGTGTTATTGTTTAATAAAGTTTTAATATCTAATATATAATTTGAAGTAAACATATTTATTACTCCTTCAAACTAAATGTATGTGTGCTGGAATGTAGCCTAGCATGTATGAAACCCTACATTTGACCTTTAACTCAGCCCCAAACCAAAACACACTTCTTCTCTGTACTGCTTAACAGTCAGCTCAGCACTAAAGAACTTTCTGTCTTAGAGTTTTACTGCTGTGAACAGACACCATGACCAAGGCAACTCTTATAAAAGGAAACATTTAATTGGGACAGGCTTACAGTTTCAGAGGTTCAGTCCATTGTCATTATGGCAGGAAGCATGGCAGCGTGCAGGCAGGCAGACATGGTGCTGGAGGAGCTAAGAGCTTCATCTTGATCTGAAGGTAGCCAGAAAGCTGTCTTATTCATTGCCTGAGCATAGGAGTCTTTAAAGCTGACCCCCACAGTGACACACTTCCTCCGACAAAGCCGCACCTTCTTTAATACGGCCACACCTCCTAATAGTGCCATTTCCTATGGCCAAGCACTGAAATACATGAATCTATGGGGGTCAAACCTATTCAAACCACCACACATTCCCTTGTCCGGATGGACCACAATATAACCATTAATCCTGTAAAGAAACATCATGTCTGCTTTCAGATTTGGCAATTATGAATAAAGATACATTTAAATAGCCATTTGTAGGTTTTTATGTGGACATGAGTGTACTTGTGACTTAACCAGGCCAACAACTACTGTTTTATAATTTTTGTGCTCTATTGGCTACATAGTAATATCCCATTGTGGCTAATAATAGGTACCTAAGGTTTGTTCATGTTTTCTCATGACTTGATAACTCAATTCTTTTGAGCATTAAATAATATTCTATATTTGGCCAGCTGGGCCTACATAGTGAGTTCCTGAAGAGCCAGGGCAATGTAGGGAGACCCTGTTTCAAAAGAAACAAAACAATGTGTTGTCTGAGTATACCAATTTACTTATTTGTATTTATTACTTTTCTCCCCGTTGAAAAATAAGTCCCAACAAAAGCAACTTAAGAAAGGAAATGTTTGCCGGTTGTGGTGGCGCACGCCGGTAGGATTTGCTGAAGGAGGCAGAGGCAGGAGGATCACGAGTTCGAGGCCAGCCTGGGCTACACATTTTTAAGCCGGGCGTTGGTGGCGCACGCCTTTAATCCCAGCACTTGGGAGGCAGAGGCAGGCGGATTTCTGAGTTCGAGGCCAGCCTGGTCTACACAGTGAGTTCCAGGACAGCCAGGACTATACAGAGAAACCCCGTCTCGAAAAAAACAAAAAAAAAAATACAAAAAAAAAAACAAAAAAAAGAAAGGAAATGTTTATTTGGGCTCCCAGTTGGAGGATACAGTCAAACCATCATGGTGAAGAAGACATGGTAGAGAGCACAAGGTAGTTGGTTGTCACGTCTGCCTTGACCAGCAATTAAGACACGACAGGGTCGGATCCTTCTCAGTCAGCTTTATTGCAGGAACGACTCTTGACGGGGAACAGGGACGGGACAGGGACTTATGGCCGGGGACCCTCAGCAGCAGAAATGAGCTGCTTATATATCTGCCCAAGGCGGGCTGGGTGACGTGTTCTCTCAGGATAGGTTAGACTGCCAATACCTCATTAGCATAAGCCCGCTCGGGGCATGAGGCCGACGCATGCACAAAGGACTTGTTTACCAGTTTAGCTGAGCTGGTCACACTGGAAGCCAGCTGCTTACATTGTCAGGTGCTAGTCATACGACTTTGCAACTGTCCCAGGTGCTATCTTAAACACGGCTGCCTACAGTTGGTCACATCGAGTCTGTAGTCAGAACATACAGAAAGATAAATGCTGCTGTACTGCTAACATCCCCCACTGGGTTTGAGCCCGTAGGGTAGTGTTGTAACTTTTAGGACAGGTCTTCCCTCCTCAGTTAGGCCTGGCTAGAAACTTATTCACAAGTAAGCCTAGGAATTTGTCTCTTGGGTGATTCTATATCTTGCTAAGTTAGCCATGGAATTACCCAGTTACTTTCTTGATCCCTTCCAAGGTTAAAGATAAAGGCATCACTTTTGAAACCTCAAAGTCCAAGCTTAGTAACATACTTCCTCCAACAAGGCCACACCCACTCCAACAATACTATACCTTCTTTTTTGTTGTTTTTTTTTTGTTTGTTGTTTTTTTGTTTTTTGTTTTTTGTTTTTTTTTTTTAGGTTTTTTGAAACAGGGTTTCTCTGTATAGCTCTGGCTGTCCTGGAATACTATACCTTCTAATCCTTCTCAAATAGCACCATTCTCTGGCAACTAAGCATGCAAATAGATGAGCCTATGGAGCCATTCTTATTCAATCCCCCACAAACATTTTTATACATTTATTTTAACTCGATTTTTGTTTCTGTGTTCAACCCAGAGCCAGTGGAAGATTCAGCAACTGCTTAGACTTGGGGTAAAGCCACCTACAAAAGATATACAGTTAAATTAGACAATTAGAATTAAACCTCAAGCAATAGCACAAACCAAGCTTCTCCAGAAGCAGGAACCCAAGAGAAGGTTTGGGTGTAGGTAGTTTATTTGGGAAGGAACATGAGTAAGCAGGGGAAAAGACAGGCAAGAAGGATCAGTCAAAGTATACATAGTTGAAGTCACTGATGTAACCAACACAGTCCCGCTAACATCGGAACTACTGAGAAGGTGGCAAAGTGCCTTCTATAACAGTCCATCTGGATCTGAGAGCCTAGCACATTTATTTATTGATCACCCTTCTTCAGTGATAGTCTCTCCTGATAGAGAATCACAGGGACTCCCTGGGAGCTCTAGTGGTGTCCAAAACATCAGAAAGACACACTTTGCAGGTTGGGGTAGAAGCCTGTGAGCATAAAGTAAGGAGTCTGCTTCAAAGGGTACTGACCTACTTTTTCTGGTCTGGTTTGGTTTGTTTGTTGGTGTGCATCTACATACACATGCACACATGTATACATATGCATCTGGCATAATTCAGTTGTGTTGGGGTGCACTAGTGAAGGTCATTGTGTTATTCAATTGTTAATTCTGTACCTGCAGAGAGCAGAGCAAGGGCGGATTGTGGTATTGTTATGCTTACGCTTCATTACCAGCCTCAGCAATTTGTAAACGCCTACCTTCCTCACTCTAATTGGCTTAATAAAGATTTAACAGCCAGTAACTGGGCAGGAAAGGGAAGGCAGGACTTCCGCTCTGAGATGGGTTCTCTGGCAGAAGAATCAGAAGTGGGAAGATTCGCCAACGGGACATGAAGGAGGTTGGGCATATTTGGGAGAGAGAGAGGTAAGTGAAGTTGACAAAAATATTAGGGTTAATTAGGTTAGATGAGCAAGCTGGGAGGTAGACCACGCTACAATAAAATTAATGAGTCTGGTGGGTCCAAGGAACCTTGCTGTACTGGAACGTTCCTTTTTTGTTTGTTTTTTTAAAGATTTATTGTGTAGTGTTCTGCCTACATGTATCCTCACACGCCAGAAGAGGGCACCAGATCACATTATAAATGGTTATGAGCCACCATGTGATAATGTGATTGCTGGGAATTGAACTCAGGACCTCTAGGAAGAACAGTCAGTGAGTGCTCTAAACCTCAAAGCTATCTCTCCAGCCTGCTCCCTGCCTTTTTGTTTGTTAATCTTGATTAACAACTTGGCAGGATTTAGAATCACCATGGCAACAAATTTCTGAGCATGTCTGAGGGATTACCTATATTAGGTTGAGGTAAGACTTTCTCTCCCTCCTTCCTGACTCTGGACACAATGTGACCAACTGCTTCCTGCTCCTGATACCATACCTTTCCTGCTATTATGGACTTTATTCTTTGGAACTGTTAACAGTTCTTTCTTTCTTAAGTTGCTTTTGCCTTGCATTTTGTTACAGTAAGAAGACAAATAATGGATAAACTGGTCTTTCATTTAACCTTAACTCTCAAGTCCTCTAGGGGTCCAGCGGATAACATGTGACCCACGGCCCCCTCACACTGTTAACATAAACTATGTGGTGTGGACCAATGCCTCAAGTAAACAAGGATATTCTTAAAATGGATAGAATATTCTAGGCAGTTAAAACTTATAGGCTGGGGCTAAAGAGACCACTCAATAGTTAAGAGCACGTGTAGCTCTTGTAGAAGTCTCAGGTTTACTACCAGCACAGCAACTATGGTTGTTCATAGTCACCCTTAACACCAGTACCAGGAAATCTAATGCCATTTTCTGACTTCTGCAGACACTGGCATGCATGTGATGCACATATATGTATATGGGCAAAACACATAGAAAACAAATACCTAAAGAATAAAAAAATTATAGCCATAGAACCAGCCAAGAGTCAAACTTTCTTTGAAATGTGTAGGGTTCAAAAACACTGGACCTACTTTGCTGGCAAATCCATGAACTAAGATAAGAATCTATGAGTTCATATTGACATAAATAGGATAAGATGGCTCAGTGGTTAAGAGCACTGGCTGCTCTTCCAGTGAACCTGGGCTCAATTCCCAGCACCCACATGGTGGTTCACAACCATCTGTAACTAGTTCCAGATCTGATACTCTTCTGGCCTCCATAGGCACTGGACATATATGTGGTGCACAGGCAAAACATGCATATAAAATAGAATAATAAAAAAAAAATAAAGAAGATTAAAAAAATCAGTTCCTCCTTATAGAAGAATAGTCACTAATGACTGTATGGCCATACAATGATCAAATTAGGAAAACTACTCTGTAACTGTTTTCATTGTTTCTCTATTGCTGTGATGAAATGACATGACCAAGACAATCTATAGAAGAAAGAGCTTATTCGGGCTCATGGTTCTAGAAGTTTAAAGTCCATGATGGCAGAGTATAGGGGACTGGTGCCAAGAACTAGAAGCTGAGAGCAGAAGTTGAGGGCTCACATCTTGAACCACTAACAAGAATGAGAATGGCTCAAGGTTCTGAAATCTCTATCTTTCTTTTTTTTTTTAATTTATTTATTTTTTATTTATATGCGTACACTACAGCTGTCTTCAGACACACACTAGAAGAGTGCATTGGATCCCGTTACAGATGGTTGTGAGCCACCATGTGGTTGCTGGGAATTGAACTCAGGACCTCTGGCAGAGCAGTCAGTGCTCGTAACCATAACCGTTGAGCCATCTCTAGCTCAAGGTTCTGGAATCTCAAAACCAATCCCCAGTGACATATTTCCTCTAGTAAGGTCATACCTCCTAAACTTACACAGTGCCACCAATTCAGGACCAAGTATTCAAAAGTCTGACCCCAGGGGGGGGGAGGGGGACATTCTCATTCAGATCAGCATGGTAACCATAGTATTAATTGCTTGAAGCAAATTATCAGTGGATGCTTTAGTGAGTTGATTGATGACTCTCAGAAGGGTGTGTACTAGTGTACTCGATGTATTAGTCTTCAAGATGTGTGAATATTGACCTTCTTTGGCATAAAGATCCTTGCAGATGTGATTATAAGTCTTGGGGTGAGCTCATCCTGAGTAAACCAGCAAGGTCTACACTCAGTGGCAATTCTCATAAATAACAGGAAAGCAGGTAGACATACAGAGGAGAAGGCAACATGAAGACAGAAAAGGAGTAATGTGGCCACAAGCCACAGAGTGTCACTGAAAACAACAAAAGACAAAGATTCCCCCTTAGAGCTTCCAGAGACAGTATGGCCTAAGAAACAACAAATTTCTATTATGTTAATCCCCCTGGTTTGTATTCATTTATTTACGTCACCATAGGGAACCAATACACAAGCTAAAACGTGAGGTTTGTGGTCCTAAAGCAGCCATGAAATACTGAACTACCAAAGAAAGCACAGTGGATAAGGATATAGCTCAGTGGCACAGCACTTACACCTGTATCTTAGGGAGTTCATGAGGATTAAGAACATAAATCTATGTAAACTCCCTTACTAAGGGATAACACTCATCTTGATTAGTTACTTCTCTGTAGGAAGTTGCTGATTAAATAAATAGTCCCTAAGAAGATTTTGAGTCTCCACTGTCTTTAGAGAATCTCTACTGAGAAGTAGAAGGAGGCTTTCAAAGAAGCAAGTTTCCAGAGGTACCTTTCCTGATTCCATTGCTGTCTCCCTGGGAATTGTAGCAAGCAGCAGAATCATCAAAGTTGATTGATAAGATCAAGCTTCAGAGACAGAGAAAATGATTACATAGCTTCATTCTGATTTTCAAGTTGATTTTTTGATAGAGAGATAGTCTCTATATTCCATAAGCTGGCCTCAAACTCTTCTTTGAAGAGCTCCTCCTACCTTGGTCCCTCATCAGGAACCACAAGTGTGTATCACCTTGTCTGGCTCATTTCCATTGTGTTAATTCCCAACGATGGCCTAAGAGACTGATATAAGAGTTCCCTTAGCAAAGCCAGAGCTGATGGTGCCCCTCAAAACAAGAAAGAAAACAGAACACTAAAACCCCTTCACCATAATCAACCCATTTCTCTCAAACAAACACATTTGTTAAATGTGACTCTTTGAATCTTTTCTATACAATGGTTGGTCTGTTTATTTTTTATTTATTTATTTATTTATTTATTTTTTGGTTTTTTTTCGAGACAGGGTTTCTCTGTGTAGTCCTGGCTGTCCTGGAACTCACTCTGTAGACCAGGCTGGCCTCGAACTCAGAAATCCGCCTGCCTCTGCCTCCCAAGTGCTGGGATTAAAGGCGTGCGCCACCACCGCCCGGCTTGGTCTGTTTATAAAACAGGAAATATGTGGATTTATAGATGTCATTTCTAATTAATCAACTCTAAACTCTGCATTTCTTCCCAACCCCCATCCTTGTATAACTCAGCCATTTTGGTCTCTTGGCCTGGGTCATGGTCGGTGGCTCTTCTCCTGCTCTTCCTCCTTCCTTTCCTCTCCTGGTCTAGGTAGTCTACTGGGCATGCTCAGCCTGGATTCTTCCCTCTGCTTGCTTTCTCCCTTAATATCTATAATAATAATCTCCATACCCTAGGAGAAGTCATGCCCCTCCTTTTTTTTTTTTTCATGTTTTCATTCAGAGCTATAATGCATAGTGAATTCCAGGACAGCCTGGGAAGGACAGTGAAACCTTTTGTCAACAAAATCAACCAACCAGCCAATAAATAAACAAAACACATAGTAGAGATTAAAATCTAGCACCATAAGACAGCTGGAATCCAAGCAGCTGATTTTGCCTGGAGCAGCTGGGGAACCACCAGTGGAAGGGTTATCACTTCAAAAGAGTCTTTAAGGAGTTAAGAGTAGGTGTTTCATAGGCAAAAAAAATACAAAAATAAAAAAATTTTAAAAAAGCTGTGTGGATTTTTAAAAAATCTACCTTTCAAGGCTAGGAAGGTTAAGAGCACTAGATACTCTTCCAGAAGACTTGGGTTCTATTCCAAGCACGCACATGGCAGCGCAAAACTTCTTGTAACTCTAGTTCCAGGCAATCATATGCCCTATTCTGACACCTGCATGTACATGGTACACTTACATACATGCAGGCAAAACACACATACACATAAAATAATAAAAGCCTTATTTTTGTTTATTACTTACTTTTGGTTTTTCAAGACAAGGTGTAACAGCCCTGGCTGTCCTGGAACTAGCTTTGTAGACCAGGCTGGTTTTGACCTCACAGAGATCTTCTTGCTGGGGTTAAAGGCAAGTACCACCACACCCAGCCCAAAACCCTTATTTTTTAAAAGCAAATTAAAAAACAAACAAACTATTTTGCCATATTTACTTTTAATTATTTTGTAGCGCTGGGAATTCTAACCCAGGGTTAGATGAGAGTGATAATATTCATAAGATTCTAACAGTTGAGAAAATACTTGTATTGTTTTTGGGTTAAACAAAATTTTATTCAGCAGGCAAAGGAACATATATAGTAATAGAAATATTATTTCAAAATACTAAAATTTCTCCTTAATATCTTTTTATCTGATTTATGTGGCATAAACAAACTACATATTGGTGTGAAGACTATAAAGGTTTTATTGGCATTTGTTTGAGTTTTGTCTGTAAACTCACACTTCAATACCAGTTTCTCCAACTAAGTTCTATAAAACATTTACAGCATACCATTCCGTTTCCCCCACTTTCCACAGAAACAAAAATTTAGTGCTTACAAAGGTACTTATAAATATATTAGCTAGTTGTGAAGACTTGTTTCATTTAGACTCCAGATTACCTGTCTGCAGGAAGTAAATGTAGAGGGAGGAGGGTATTTGTTGTATCTGTTGGATTTGAGATTTGACAAATTCCTTCCTCAAGAAAAACCACTTTCCAAAGATATCCTTGGTAAATGCTTACTGCGATTAACTTAAAACTGGAAAGGTCTCTTGCATCTACACCTTCGAATTCATTTGTAAATAACCACTACTTTCTTTTCTTCCCCACCGGGGACCGGGCTGCAAGAGTCACAGGTGCAGGTGGGTTTTCACTAAAGACAGCATAGAAACAAAAGGATGTAGGCGCCAGGAGGAAAACAGTCTCGCAGAACAAAATCAGTCTCCGAGGGCAGAGCAGATCTAATACCTGGTATTGCAGAAGTTTAGATAGTCACCAGAGATAGTGTATCAGCTTTATTAGGTCTTCCGTTACGCCTGTCTGATTGGCTTAAACCTTTGTGTTAGTCTTTATCTTGAGGGATCTCTTTGCTAAGCACGTGATAGGTGTTAAGCCAATATTGATTTTTTTTTTTTTAAAGGGAGATTGTCATTAAATCTAAGCTTCACGGTTAGTTTTAACTTTCAACTTATGGCTTAGGAGCCAAACGATTCATATGATCCCTGAATTTCATTACTCATAAGGAGAAACAGTTCGGATAGGCAGGACCTCAAAGTCATTAAATTACACCACACAGCTTAGAAGTCAGATAAAGCAATGCTTTGGTAGAGTCCTGCAGAGATTAAACATCTTGAACAGAAAGCTCAAATGCATAGTGAGTTCAGATGTATTGTAATTAAAGTTATCCAGATGGTAGGTAGTTGGACTAATCAATGATGAGGCAGTATTTATCTTGGGATAGAAGATTCTGAACTCCAGAGTGAGAAAATCCCCAAGGTGGGGGGTGGGGACAGTTAATAAGCGCTCCTGGAAAGGCCCATTCAGCGAGGGCTGGAAAATTCGTTTGAATTTGAATTAATTTGAATAGCAATCTCCCCCCAGGAAGCAGGAACCAGATCCTCTAAACCCAGCAAACTTTGGGCAGGAAGCGAGTACTGTAAAGCAGTAGTCCCTTGTCTGTGGTTAGGGGTGCAGAGAAAGAAGTCACAAGCTGGGAATCGAGTGTTTAAGTTCCTTCAAAGAACCCGGGAGGGTAGAGTAACGAACTCCAGGCACAGTGCTGGCAAGCCTTCCCCTGTCCGCACCCACTCGGGTGCTGCAGCGCGTAGGCCTTCTCTTCACCGCTAGGGCGTCCACGGAGCAACCCTCGTCCCGCCCGGCCCCCGAATCTGCAGCCCCGAGCGCGGGGCGCCGAGGGGGGCGGGGCGATGAGCGGGCGGAGGGCGCGGGAGGTGCATCTTGGGAAATCCAACAACATGGGGCGCCTGGGCTGCGGGCGCTGTGGCCGCCGCGCGTCCGGGCCGCAGGCGCCGCCGCTCTCCTGACGTCCGAGCCGAGGCCCGCCCGCCGCAGCCCGGTTCCCCCGCCCTGGCGCCCCCGCCCCCCGGCCGCGCCATGTGAGGGACCGCTCCCGCCACCGCCTCTTCCTCCCCGCGCCTCCCGTGCGCCCCCCGCTGCCTCAGCCCCCGCCATGGACGCACACTACGCGCCCGCGGGCTTCGCGGAGCCTCCCGCGCCCCCCGCCAGCGCCGCCACGCAGCCCGCTGCCCCCGCCTGGGCCTACGAAGCCCGGGTCCCGGCCGCCGCCTCCAGCCCCAGCTGCAGCGGCAGCAGTCCCAGCCTCAAGGCCAGGTAGAGAGGGTGGGCGCGGGGTCTCACTGGGCCAGGAAAGGCCGCGGATACTCAAGGGCCTGTGCCGCCCCTCTCGGGCCCAGGCCGAGTGGGAGCCTTCGAGGCGCCCTTCTTCGATTTCGAGAGAGGCGGTGGACCACTCCTGGCGGGTGGTCCGGGCTGGGAGGGGGCGCGTGGTGCAGGATTCGCGCCTGGGGCGGGTCAGGGCGCGCGGCAGAAGGGAAGGTTGGGCGGGATGGAGGGGCGCAGTCACCTCTCGGTGCTGGACTCCCACATGGTAAAGTTTAAGCTCTGGTCTGACCTCCGTATCTGGGGAATCGGGATTGACTCCGGGGGAGGCCTAGAGGGGCGCCGCGGAGCCCTGGGCAGTGACATTCCATTGTATTGGAATCTGGGTGGTCGACAATGTGGTGTTGGGGGCCTCGGCGATGTGAAGGTGAGGGCGGTGGCAGGGAATGTGAAGCGGGGCCGTGTCGTTGACACTAGGGGACCTGGGATGACTGGGCTGCAAGGGAACCCCCAGGGCGGGACACGAATGCAAAGCAGGGCTGGGTGACATATGTTTGCAGTGATGGCTGTGTTCCACGCGTTCAAAGTTGCTTTTGGGTTTCCTCTCCTTTTAACAACGGCAGGAAGTCAAGAATCCCTCTTGGCCCTCAGTGCCTGGGGGTGGCTGAGTGTTGGGAAGCATTGAGGACTGGTGGCCAAAGAAGGCTCTAAAGGTCGAAGACCCAAAGCACGCTTCTCCATCTCTGCTTCATTGTATAGTGGGCTTCAAGAGTTCATCTTTGCTCCAGCATGGGCAATAGACCCCAAAATGTGGACTCCTGTTTGATATTTAAGCTCGAGAGAAAGGTGTAGCAGTACCACACTTTGAAACGGTCCCATTCGAATGATAACTGGAAGGCGTGGTCTGGTTTGGAGGCTTTGGGAGCGGGGTGTTTTTAAAGCCGCCTCCCCTGAACAATACTGGATCTAGTAGGTATAGCTTCTGACCCAAGAACTGGGAATTCCTGGCTTGTTAATGACTTCATCCTCAGCTACCGACAGGAAGCCTCATACCTACCTATATGATCTCACCAGGTTTCTAAATGATTTTAATGACACGAGTGAACTTTTATTTGACTTTACACATTATTCTAATTACCTTTGTTTTTATGAAAGTGCCGCTTTCATGATTTAGAATAGATGTGTAAAGAATTAACGAGTCTTTGCCTTAGATTATACCTCAGAATTATTATGAAAGAAAGAAAAATAATAATGCTTCAACAAAAGGGTAATTATAAACCTCAGAAAAATGTTAGCCCTTTTGTTTAAAAAGAGCCCGGATTTTAAAATAGAAAGTGATTTTTTTTTTCCAGTTTCAAGCTAACTGGAGACGCTGAGATCTTTCAGAAATAGCTATACTTTCGTGTTATTGTAAATAAACCATTTAAAGAATTTTTAGGAAGGATATTAGGCCCTTCCTTGGTTATTTTTGATGGTAGTTTAACTATCATTTTACAGAGGACAGTTGCATTATCTATAACTTACAAATTAACTTTCCAGTGAACAGCAATGATGGTTAATGTGTAGCATTTTTTTATATCTCAAATTATTTTTTTCTTTTTGGTGAATAACACTGAAATGCTGCCTAGTTATTGTCTGTTATTTCTTTGAGCAGAATACCTCTGAGGCAAAAAAACAAACACTGGCTGGCCATATTTTCCAAATATGTTATCAGGGTAACACTGAATAACTACCCAAGAATGTTTGAAAACAAGTTTAAAAGATTTTTGTTACTGTTTTTGGATGTTACTAGTACTTAAATGCAACCCCCACCCCTTGCTTTAAAACATTTTGGAGGGGTGTGGTCAGCTAAATTATAGCGTAGAAAATGCAGGCTTTCCCCTCCCCCATAAAACCTGCTTTGTTAACATGTTGTGTTAGGATTAGGCCATCTGTACAGGGCTGCTCACACTTCTTAATTGTAATTTACTTTTCTTCAAACCAGGCAAATGTCGTCTGATTTTAGATATATCAGAAATACTGTAGCTGGAGTGTGCCTTCAGAGTCCTTAAAGACCAAGCATTTCAAAAGCTTAATCATATTTTTATAACATTTAAGAAAACTGTTTTGTAATTCGTGTATCAGTTGAATGTTTTTGTTTCTCTTTTGTGGCAGTTTCTTCTGAAGGTGCAAATGAACACTAGCTGTGATGATGTAATACGGATATTTATCCATAAAGAATTAGCCTGTCTGCCACCTTGTTTCCTGTAACTTACTCAGAAACTGACAGATGGTCATGGCATTCACTTGTTACTGACATGGAATCTAACATTCTACTTTATGTCTTTGCTTGCTCCTAAAATGTGTATTCATCACTCAACAGGACGTGCCTGGTGAATCATGAGTTTAAAACTATTTTCTTTGGTACACCAGTTTCATCAGATGTTAGATTTATTTTTTATTTTTTATTGGTTTCTTTGGTTGGTTTTGGTTCATTGCTTAGTTTTTAATTTTTTTTTCTCGACAAGGCTGTCCTGGAACTTACTATGTAGACCAGTCTGGCCTCAAACTCACAGACTGCCTACCTCTGACTCCCAAGTGTTGGGATTAAAAGTGTATGCCATATTTGATTATTGTAACACTTGGAAAATGATGAGGAAACTGGTTTTTGTTTTTGTTTTCTTTTAAAAGGATTTATGGAGAGGATTTTGGACTCTGAGTGTTTCTAACCTAGCACTTGGTAGTTACTTGTGTAGTTTGGGGCTAGGAACTGGTCTTGTTCATTTCTTCTTGTTTGTGCCCCTCCGTTTTAGAAACCAAATAAGCAAATGCTTTGCTCATTATTATGACCTTTTAGGACATTGTTTGGGGGGTTGTTTGCTTTTTTGTTTTCAATATGGATTCTATAAAAGAGAATAAACTGAAGGGATTAAGAAAAAGGCTAAGGTGCTCTTAAATTAGGGAACCTTATAAATCATGTAAGTGAAAGATAATAGGAGCTTGTATCAGTACAAATTGTAAACAAAGAGAAATGAAGGAATATTTAACAGTCCCAGGCTAGACAGGCATGGAAACTTGCACCTGTAATCCCAGTATAGAAAAGGATTACTTTGAGTTCAAAGCTAGCCTCTTTTTCCAGTGTCTCAGCCCCATTAAAGGCAATAAGGCTTGGTGACTACGCACAGAACTCTCAGGTTTCTGGACTGAGCTACTAGATGGCAGAAGGTGTGGACAAAGATGAATCTGTAAGGAGAAATAGAGGTGAGATGGTATAAAAACATGAGCTCATCACTAAATGACCTTTACTACTCAAGTAAAAGGTCAGAGAGATAGTGGAATATGTGACTAGGTACTCAAGGAGGTTTGAACTGAAAACAAATAAAGTCGTTTCCTTTGAGATGGCATTTAAATACACATCAATCCCAAGCTTTGAGTAAACATGAGGGATTAGTTAGAAGAGGAATTAAAAACTAGTCAAGAACAAGGAAAAGCTGTGGGCCAGAGATGATGAAGGAGAACCAGGAAAGTGCAGTGCAGTTGAAAGAAGAATGTTCAGTCTACAGCAAAAAGAAACCTGAAATAGGATAGTGCATTGTTTCTAGGCCAAGTCAGGAAAGCTTAACTGTCACATGGTGAATACCATTATACTTACCATACAGCAGTTTGGTATTATGGCTAAACAGAGAGGTTCTAGACTCACAATGCCCAAGTTTAAATCTCAGTGTCTTAACTTAGAAGCTTTGTGACTGCAGATGTGTTGCTTAATATGTCTGTGCCTAGTTTTCTCATCCATAAAAGAAACTTAGAATACGTACTAAAGATACAGCTCAGCAGTTAAGAGCAAGGGGACTCAGGCTTGACTCAGTTCCCATCACCCACATCTGTAAGTCCAGTTCCAGGAGATTGGATGTTCTCCTCTGGGGGACACTGTGCACACACATGATGCACATATATACATGCAGGTACACTGATACTGATAAAACTATTTTAGAAAAATCTAGTGCAAAAAAAATTTTTTTTGTGAAAATTATGATGTGTGGCTTTAAAACAGTGGCTAGTAAAAATTAGCTCATGAAATAAATGATAGCTGCAGCAACAATACTGTTTCCATGCATTAATACTTTTTGAACTCTAATACAAAGAAGTGTGGTTGAAATAGTCTTTTGCTCATTTGGGATTGTCTTTACATATAGATTGTAATCTTATTAAGATCTTTTCCAAAAACTTGAAGGACACTCTAGCGTTAAGACTTTAATCCCAACAATCAAGAAGCAGAGGCAGGTGACTCTCTTAAGTTTGAGGCCAGCCTGGTCTATAGAGCAAGTTCCAAGACAGCCAGGATTACACAGAGAAACCTTAAGACTCACTCAGAGACTGGGGATGTAGTTCAGTGAGAGTGAATTGCTTGCCTAACATGCTGTAGGCCATGGGTTCAGTCTCTAGCATCACATAAAAACCAGGTATGGTGGAACATGACTTTGTGTGGGATAAGATGGGTTGGAGTGACGGTATATATGCATCTTATTACCTCTCCACCCTGTAGCAGGGTTCAAGATGAAGGGTTTAGATATTTGATTATTAAAGAATAGGGATATTGGCCACTGCTTGTCATATTTCCTTGCCGAATTCTCTGGAATGAGTACTAAAGAATATCTGCCATAACATACATGTTTTTTCTTTGTTCATTAAATTGGTGTCTGGTTCCTGCTGGATAGATAAGGTAATGTTGCCTTTATCATCACATATATATCTCTTCAGTGAAAGCTCCAGAAATGTAATGACTTGCATTCATTCACTCATTAAGCATCTGAGTTCCCTGATACTAGACCAAGTTCTACATGGTACTGCAAAAATAGGAAAGACACTGTCCTGCCACTTAAAGTACTTGTGATCTACAAGAGTGATAGGGTAATTGATATACCTGTTACTTCCACTTGGTTTCTAAATACTGGCTCGAGCCAGGCTTAGAGTTCTCCATTTGTTCTAGCTGAACTTGATGGGAATGAAGTGACATTCAAATTTATACCTTTATTTTTGCATCTAGCACCTAACGTCTTCATGTGGAATTGAATAGGTGTTTTAAACATACTAATTCTAAAACATGATTATCTTTTCCATCTTAGTAAAGGCTGCCACTGTTTACCATAATCCTCACAGGAACTATTGTAGTTGTTTCCTGTTGCTTTCCTTGCTTCTACTTTAGGCTCTCTAAATTGTGTTTTATTTATTTCATATGTATGAATACTCTGCCAGCGTCCATGCAATGCTCTTAGAGGTCAGAGGGGGGTGCAGGAGGAGTTACAAGTAGTTGTGAGCCACTTGTATGGATACTAGGAATCAAACCCAGGTTCTGCAAAAGTAGCTAGTGCTTTTAACCTCTGAGCCATCTCTGCACCCCTACCCTATTTTATTAGGTATAGAATGGGTAGAGTTAACTTTTCAAAACTCAAATCAGGCGATGCAGTATCTTAATTTAAACCTTTCAGTGTTACTCAAGGTCAGTCAGTCAGATCTTTGGCCTCTGAGGCCCTCTGTTGTCTGAGCCTCAACTAATTCTTAGGTCTTATCACACGTTTCTTGTGTTGCACCATCCCTGCAGTCAGGTTGGCGTTTTTTCTCCAGAATCGTGCTGAGGTTATGACTTCTGCTGGCTGTTCTTTTCACCTGGAGTAGTCTTTGCTGTTTCTGGACATTTCAGCTCTTTCCCAGATGTTTTCTGACTGCCCTGATGGAGGGGCACAGAGCAGGTTAGTAGTTCTCATCTCTGTCAGAGTGTAGTTTTGTTATTTTTTTTTCCTATCATCACCGTCTTTGAATTAGTTTTGCTGGTTTTCCTGTAACTTTTTAGGTTTGTTACTTTTTCACCGTCTCACTAGCCCTACCACTACAATGTACATTTCACAAGACCAGGATTCTGGTAGTGATTGATAGCATAAGCTAAAGAGTAAGAATGTTTGGGTTTGTGTTTTGACTTAGTTTCAGTATGATTTTTCAACAAGTTTCTTATGCCTTGGTTCATTTTATAGAGTGAGGACAGTTTGGATTCTTTTTTCTTTGTCTTTTTTCTTAAGGATTTGTTTGTTTGTTTTATGTATATAAGTATGCTGTCTTCAGACACACCAAAAGAGGGCATCAGATCCCATTACAGATAGTTTTGAGCCACCATGTGGGTGCTGAGAATTGAACTCAGGACCTCTGGAAGAGCAACAAGTGCTCTTAACTGCTGAGCCATCTCTCCAACACCAACAGTTTGGATTCCTAAGAACTAAGTAAAATAACTTAGAAAAGCATCTAGAGCCATGTCAGTGTATAGAACAGTGCAACAGCAGCATGTATTGCCAACACTGATCAATCTGAGTGCCAGCAGACATCTAGGTATATACCTTAGGGGTTTTTTTTTGGGGGGGGGGTGTTGTGGGGAGAGGTACAAATATGGCTGGGGGACTTACAGGGAAATTATTTCTATTTAAGATAATCGTGAATCTTTTGTCAATTAGACTGTACACAAACTGTTAGTGTTGCCTGATAGAAAGGGATTAGCACAAAGAGGAGCTTCCAAGAACAAGTGTCCAAGAGGAAGGACGTGCACTTTGCTCCTCAAGTTTGTGTCTGGTCTTGGAACTGGCATAGCCTGTGCAGTCTCTGGTTAAGTACAGTCATTATGAGAGAGAGACTGTATATAAAGGCATGTTTCATTGTGGCTCACCAGAGTTACATTGCCACAGAGTGAGTTTTAGGTTTTAGAATGCTTTAGAGTTTAATCTCTGTAAAGTTTAGGGAACTTGAAAGGATCTTATAGAAAGTTGATATTGTGAATGAATTGGTTTTATTTTAAGGCTTATTTTTACTTAATATGTGTATGTCTGTGTAAGTGTTTGTATGCCCCTTATGTGAGGAATGCCCAAAGGAAAGTGTCAGATCCACTGAAGCTGGAATTTAAGGCAAATGTGAGCTGGCCCCATGTGAGTACCAGTCCTCTTCAGAGCAGCATGTGCTCTTAAGCTCTGAGCTACCTTTCCCGCACCACCAAATTTAAATAAGTTTTGCTAAGTTTCTTTTTCCTTCTTCCGATTTTACTTACTTTGAAGTGTTTGTTCTTAGATGGCAAGACCAGAGAAGTGTGACTTCAGAAGTGTGTATAGAGACAATAAAGGAATATCAGAGGTAAAAGATTTTAGTAAGTGAAGTATATTTATTCTCAGCCCTTAGCTGAAAACTGTAGCATTTATTAAGTGATAGATGTCAGTGTACTAGCCTAATAATTTTAGTGTATCTACTTACATATATGCCTTTGCACCTTGTGCATACGAGACACCCTCAGAGGCCTGAAGAGGATGTTCAAATCGTCTGGAACTGGAGTCACAGGTGATTGTGAGCTGCCATATGGGTACTGGGAATTGAACATGTATCCTGGAAGAACTGTTCTTAACCATCTAACTCCTGTGAATTGGTTTAATAAGATTAACTTCTTGGCAATTCTTTACAGAATTGGTTAGAATTGGCCTTAGAACTAGAAAACAGGTTGTGAAATAAGAGGCACTGTACGATATTAGACAAGAGGGAGGTGGTAGATGCTGGGGTAGAAAGATGAGGATGATGGGGCAGTGAGGTGGCTCAATCTGTGAAGATATTTGTCAGCCTGGTGACCTGAGTTCAATCCCCAGATTGGCAGGAGAGAATTGACACCATGTGTGCCCTATGCTGCATTTGCCTCTTCCATAAGAAAAAGGAAGGATTCAATGAATGAATAAACAAAAAGATCAAATTACTAGGGGTTGTTGGCAGCAAACGTATTAGAAGGTAAGAGACAGGTATACTTGGATTAATTTGAGAATTTCATACAATGTGTTTTGATCATGCTCATCATGCACCTTCCACAACTCTATTTTTTGAAAAAGGGTCTTACTAAATAGTCTGACTAACCTGGAAATTTCTACATAAATCAGCTGGCCTTGTACTCAGAGATCCACCTACCTCTGCCTCCCAACTTCTGGGATTAAAGACATGTGTCTTTTTTTTAATTTTTTTATTTTCTTGAGACAGGGTTTCTCTGTGTAGCCCTGACTGTCCTGGAACTCACTCTGTAGACCAGACTGGCCTCGAACTCAGAAATCAGCCTGCCTCTGCCTCCCAAGTGCTGGGACTAAAGGTGTGTGCCACCACCACCCGGCACTTTTATTTTTCTAAAGGTATATTTATTTTTAATGTGTGTGCCTGAATGTATGTCTGTGCACCACATGTATGTGGAGGCCAAAGAGAACCCTTCCCTAGATCTGCAGGTATAGTTGCCATATGGGTGCTTTGAACTGAACCTGGGTGACAGAAATTGTTCATAAGTTTGTCAGCATTCAACTAGAGGTTTTGTGTGTGTGTGTGTGTGTGTGTGTGTGTGTGTGTGTGATAAAAATGTTTGTATTCATGTCATTGTGCATGCACATTTGTGTACATGGAAGCCAGAGGTAAATGGTGTCTTCCTCTATCACTTTCTGCCTTAGTGTTTTGAGACAGGGTCTGTCACTGAACCTGGAGCTCATAGTTCAACTATCTGACTGGCCAGTGAGTCTAGGGATCTGCCTGTTCTGCCTCCTACAAAGCTGAGGTAACACATAACATGCCACCATGCTTGGCTCTTGTGGGCTGGGGAATCCAGTTTCTCATACTTACATACCAAATACTTTATCAACTGAGCCATCTCCCTAGCCCCCAGCCTGTTTTGAACTGTGTATACATTGAATAAACAGATGCTGATATGAAACACTTTCTTACAGTACATGCTGTACAACTCTTGTAGGCATTTAAGATTCAGCAGCAGGAGTTGGAGTGATAACTCAGTGGTTAAAAGTACTGGCTACTCTTTCAGAGGTCCTAAGTTCAATTCCCAGCAACTACAAGGTGGTTCACAACTATCTATAATAGAAACTGATGCCCTCTTCTATCTGATGCTGTCTTCTATTGTTCAGGCATACATACAAATAGTGTGCTCATATACATAAATAAATCTTAAGAAAAAAAGATAAAGTAGCAATAAATGCAGAAACAAAAAATCTTTATTCTTAGTCAGTCATGCTTCTAATTCTAGCATGCTTAGGCTTAGGTAGGAGGCACCTACGTTCCAGGGTAGCTGTGCTACATGGATAGACCCTGTCTTAAAAAACAAAATGGAAGTTTTGTTGGGGGGTTGTTTGTTTAATTTGGGATGGGGTGTCATTTAGCTCAGGCTTCCCTCAGTCTGGTTATGTAGCTGAAAATGACCTTGAACCCTTTGATTCCCCTTCCACTTCTTCCACATCTTTATCTGTTACCGTGTGTCTGGCAAAATTCTTTGTCCCTGTTGAGCTTAACTTCCTAGCCAGTAGGGAGGCAAAGGGGCAGTTAAGTAAAAACATTTCCTCTTTGAGAAAGTAGCTAAGGTAAGCAGCCCATGCAAATGTCCTAAGGCAAGGAGTTTGACAGTTACCTTCCCTGATAACAATCTTACTGGTCTCTCAGAATCACCTGAAGGACTTGCTGAACACACTAGCTGCTGGCCCTTCTCCAGAGTTTCTGAATCAGTACATCTGGGATGCAGCCCTATAATTTGCATTCCTAACATATTTCTAGATGATTCTATTGCTGCTAATTTAAGGACCAAGCTGAAAACACTGATGTGAATCTTATCTTTCTTGGCAATTTGTTTTACAGAGCTTTCCTGACCACCAAATTTATTTTTAATTATGTGTAGGTGTCTGCATTGTATGTATGTGATTGCAGATGCTTAAGAGGTGTCAAAACCCTTGGAGCTGGAGTTAGTGTCATGATCCTTGCCTGGTGGTGGTGGCAGCCGCGGTGGCTATGGCGGCACAGGCCTTTAATCCCAACACTCAGGAAGCAGAAGCAGGCGGATCTCTGTGAATTCAAGACCAGCCCAGACTACAGAGTTCCAGGATGGTCAGCCCTCTGTCACTTAAGAACATTATGGCTTTAGAAAACTTAACTTTCCTAACCGTGGCTACACAAAAAAGTAAAAATATGAACAAAGAAATTCAGCTGGGCAGTGGTGGCGCATGCCTTTAGTCCCAGCTCTTGGGAGGCAGAGGCAGGTGGATTTCTGAGTTCGAGGCCAGCCTTGTCTACAGAGTGAGTTCCAGAACCAGGGCTACACAGAGAAACCCTGTCTCAGTATTGGCTCTGGGTTGAGATCTATTTTTTATTTTATTTATTTATATCTTTGAGACTTGAACGTTTTCAAAGTGAATTTGCAGTATACCATCTTAAATTTGTAGTTAATAATTTATTCATTTATGTGAATACAGATTTTTAGGATCTCTTATGTTCACTATTTGACACCTGATAACCTCATAGCATCCTCTAGTAGAAGCATATAGAACTTTTCACAGCTCTACTAGCATGTTGTTATCACTTCATCTCCAGACCTTTGTATATGCTGTTTCATCTTAGGATACTTCTTTCTTTCCTTATATAGTTTTGTCTCTTCCTTTCAATGCTCAGCTACCATTTCCTATGGAAAGTCTTCCCATACAATATTATATTTTTCTGTTTTCTTATGCTTTTTTATTTATTTTTTAGTTTCCAGTCTAACACTTGGCAATTAATAAATGTCCATTGTGTAGATGCAGCCTTTAGGTGTAATAATAATGGCATTGATTGAACATTCATGATGTGTCAAGTATAGAAATGTACATGCTTTTTCATACATCAGCTTTTACTATTACAGTAGCCTGGCAGAAGCAGGGCAGGTGGTGTATTATTACCCGTATTTTATAGTTGTGGAAAGTAAAGCTTGTGTGGTTAGCCTCACATCACAGACTTTGTAAGAACTGAGTTTAAGTCCTGCAGTCTAGTTGCAGAGCATGTACATTAGAAAAACAAAAGCAAGGGGCTAGAGAGATGCGGCATGATGGTTGAGAGCACTGGCTGCTCTTCAAGAAGTCCCAGGTTCAATTCCCAGCACTATATGGCAGCTCACAACTGTCTGCAACTCCAGTTTAAGGAATCCACACATGCATGCTGGCAAAACACCAATGCACATAAAATTTTTTTTTAAATGTGTTTCAAAGGATCTTCGATTTATTTTTCAAATGTGTAAAACTATAGAGCCTCTCAGACTGTGATTAGCCAGAATTGAGTTCTGTGGAGTGTTTGTCTTCTAGAGTACAGCTGCCAGATTAGCTCAGTAGAGTTAGTGTTTATTTTTGTACAGAATTTTTAAAAGATTTATTTTTAAGTGTGTGTGTGTGTGTGTGTGTGTGTGTGTGAATATGTGCATGTATAAGTATGGTGCCCACAGAGGTAAAGAGGAAGTCAGCATCAGATTCTCTGGAGCTGAGGTTCCAGGCAGTTGTGAGTTATCTGAAAAGGGTGCTCAATCCACACTCAGGTCTATGTAAGAATGGCACTTCCTCTTAACACTTGAGCCATCTCTCTACCCCAAGATCTTTTTAAATTAAGGGAACAGTTGTGTGAGTGTGTGTGTGTGTGCCATTTGTGCACCTAATGCCCATGGAAGCCAGAGGACAGTGTTGGAAACCCTGGTTAACTAAAGTTACAAATGGTTGTGAGCAGCAATTTGCTTGCTGGGAACTTAACCCTGGTCTTCTATAAGAACAACAAATATTTTTAACCATTTAGCTGTCTTCTAGTCCCAAATTTTAGAATTGTAAAGAGCTTTGGGCTTTACAAGTGGGAGAACTCATGCTCTAGGAGGCCATGTACTCTGCCCAGAGTTTTGGCAGCAGTTGTAGAATCAGCACTGATACTTGGGCTCCTGACGGCAGTTCAGGACTTTTATCTTCCTCAACCGTGGAAGGATGCTATTGCTAATGCTTTAAAAAAAATTTTTTTAAGAGAATGCTGTTTTCTTTGTATTCTAGTTTGCAGTGGCTAAATTTTTTAACACAAAGTGACATCATTTCTTGGACAGAAGCATTCATTGGTTGCTTTTAGTTATCTTACTACTTACATGAAAGTTCTAGCTTGTTTAACGTATTTCATGGAACTTTTGATTAATTGATTTTTAAACTTGGAATATATTTTATTCCTTAAGCATATAGACAGGGGTAGGCTACCAAAAGAATGCTTTATGTTATTAATATCTGGATATAACCCAAAATGTAGTAGTTTTAACATTATATTCAAAAGCATTTGTTCCTTATATTCATAATTCCATCTTCATGTCAGGAATTGTCATGTTAGATGTGTGGATTTTTTTTTGTTTATTTGTTTAGTTTGGTTTCTTGTAGGCTTTAAAGTAAGTAGTATGTATTTTAATTTTTTTTTAGGAAGTATTTATTGTTATTTAATTTGTGTGGCTGTTTTTAACTGCATCTATTTATGTGTACCATGTGTTGCAGTGCCTCTGCAAGTCAGAAGAGAGGGCATCAGTAGTTTGAAAACTAGTCATCTGGGAAAGCAGCCAGAGTTCTTAATCAGTGAGCCAGCTTCCCAGCCCTTGGCAGCATTTTGCCTTCTTGTTGCTGCTTTGTTTTTAATTTTAAAAAAGATTTATTTTATTTATGTGAGTATTTTGCCTGCAAGTGTATGTACACCATGTACATGCTTGGTGACTATAGAGATTAAAAGCAGATGTTATATCTACTAGTTATAGACGGTTGTGAGTGGATGGTTGTGATTCACCATGTGTGTGCTGAAAGCCAAACTTCTGCCCTCTAAAGTGCTGAGCCAACTCTCTAGCCTTTCTTGTCTACTTTTAAAACTCATCTATTTTGGGGCAGACAACATGATGTAGCAGGTAAAGATGCTTGACTACACAATCCAGATAACCTGAATTTAATTCTGGAACCCATTTAAAGATATAGGGAAGTTGTAGAGAACCAACACCATAGATATTGTCCATTGACTTCCATATAAGTGTTGTGGCATGTGCACACTCCATATCGCATTAGTAGACAATTAATTAATGAAATAGTTTTCTTTTTTTTAAAGCTAATTAGATTAAAATCTTAGGGAAAAAAACGGGTGGTGAATGACTTTCTGGGAGTTTGAGGCCAGCCAGGTCTACATAGGAGCAATTTCCAGAACAGCCAGGGCTATGCAGAGAAACCCTGTCTCAAAAACAAAACAAAAAAACCCAAGGAAACAAACAAAAAGTAGGGAAAGCTTATTGTTTTGTGCATTAATTTGACCCAAGTTAAAGTCATCAGAGAGGAAGGAGCCTCAGTTGAGGAAAAAGTTTCCATGAGATCCAGCTATAAGGCATTTTCCCTCTCTGGAGAGGGCCCAGTTCATGGTGGGTGGTGCCATCCCTGGCCTGATAGTCCTGAGTTCTATAAGAAGGCAGGCTGAGCAAGCCAGGGGAAACAAGCCAGTAAGCAGCACCCTCAGTGGCTTCTGCAATCAGTTCCTGCCTCCTGGATCCTACCTTGCTTGAGTTCTTGTTCTGATTTCAATGATGAATAGCAAAATGGAACTGTAAGCTAAATAAACCCTTTTCTCCCCAACTTGCTTTTGGTCATTGTGTTTCATTGCAGCAATAGAAACCCTAAGTAGGACAATTATTTATACTCGAAACAGAATAGAGAGTGGCAATTTTGATTTGTTTTGATTTTGAGGAAAAAGTCAAATTTTTAAGTTCAAGTGACAGCAACTAAAGAAAAAGGATAGTTTCTCATCCAAGATTCTGGCTCATTTTATCCTAAGACTGTGTTCCTCCCATTCATGGTTGTGTGGATTAGAAATGGTGAAAGTCTGGAACACATCTCTTTGTTCATTCTCTTCTCTGGGCCTTAGTTCAAGGTAGTATTTAGAGTGAGGATGGGGAGGGTTAATAAAGGTCTTAGGAAAGGCTATGTGGAACTTGCACTTTTTTTTCCTAAGCTGGTCAAAATACAGGAATTAGAAACAGTACCTGTATTCTGAAGAATTTTTTACACTCTAGAATACATCTAAAAAATAAATAGATTAGCCATTGTTTAAAACTACTTGGTACCTCCTAGGCTGTCAGCTATGTCAAGATGAAGTTAAAAATCTCCTTCCCTGCCACTGGCTGTCTGACACACATTGAAGTGGACAGTGGACACAAGCTTCGTATGTTCTGTGAGAAGTGCATAGCCACAGAAGTATCTAGTGAATCAGTGGTGGGAATGACAAACAAGGTTTCCCATGAAGCAAGGTGTTTTGACCCATGGCAGAATGCACCTGCTATTGAATACGGGGCAGTCCAGGGAGGGAAATGAGGGAGGGTGCACATGATCAGAAGTGTGCTCCTAGACAGACAGATACCACTGTGCCTTGTCTCAGTTGGAACCTAAAGGAGCTAATAGAATCAGAAAGCTTTTTTAATCTCTAAAGAGGATGATTCCCACCACTGTGTTGTCAGAAGGCCCTTAAACAAAGAAAGTGAGAAGCCTAGCACTCAAGAGTCAGTGTCTTGTTACTCCATGTGTCCTGCAACATGGATGCTGATGTATAGCTTTGAAGAAACAACACACTAAGAAAAACCATTGTAATCCCAGGATTAGAGAGGCTGAGGCAAGAGAGGTCCTAGATGCAGTGTCAGTCTGGGTTGGGCTACATAGTGAGAAGTTGTCTCAACAAGGAATATAGATGGGCAGCTTATTATAATATTTAGCCTTCTAAAACTTATTTTAAAACTATACAGATATACAGAGTAACTAATTTTTGTGATCTGGATTTGTCTTAGGGATTATTCTGTGATAATACACTACAACCAAAACAACATGGGGAAAGAAAGGTTTATTTCAGTTTGCCTGTCTCAATCACATTGCATCTTAAATGAAAATCAGGGCACGAATCTGGAGTCAGTAACTGAGCTAGAAACTGTAGAGAAATTCTGCTTATTGTCTTGTTCCACATGGCTTGCTCAGCCTGTTCTCTTATACAATCCAAGGGTGGCACTACCCACAGTGAACTGGGCCTTCCCACATCAATCATTAATCAAGAAAATGTCTTAAAAGTTCGTCCATGGGTCATCTGATATAGGCATTTTCTCAACAAAAGTTCTTTCCAAATAACTTTAGCTTCCATCAGGTTGAGCAAAAACCAAACAACTCCCAACCCACCCCCAAATAGCAAAGGATTGAACTCAGAGCCTTGCACATACTAGCCATCCTGAGTGACGGCCTCAGCGCTAGGCCAAAGAGTTTTTGTTGTTTTCCCAGTGCTGGTATTCCAAACTAGGAATACATGTGTATTGGGCAAGTACTCTGCAGCTCAGCTATTGTATATCCCTAGTTCCATATAAACATGTTTTAAAAATGATTATGCAGTATATAGAGATGGGCCAGCCACAGAAGCAACAAGGCTGATCTATCATAAGCTGTCTTCTTACTGATAATGTTACCCAGAAAGAGACGTTACCAGTGAGCACAGTTTGGATAATCACAGGTTGCACAAGTCAATACTATCCAATTCTAAAGGATTTTACTCACCCCATAAATAACTACAATCCTCTTCCTGTTGCATCCTAGTCCCAGTCCCTGACAAAATTTCATACAAATGGAATTACATATGGACTCATCTCTTTTATGCTTGGTTTCTGCTAGTATTTTCTGTACTCATCCATTTTGTGTCTGAACAGTGTACCAGTATATGGCAGTCTCACATTCTGTTTTTTGGTTTATAAGTTGTTGGAGATAAAAGTTTGTTTCTACTTTTGTTAGGAAGAAGCTGTCAACATTCATATGGTGGATTCAAATATCTAAGAGTAGAATTACTGGGCCATGGGGAGCCTGGGGTCTTAATTGATCTAAATTCCACAAACTGTTGTTAACTAAAAACTAATTTTATACCATATATAATCTTTGTGCTTTCAAATAGTTACTAAGACAAAACTGTAGACTAGATGTCCTGGTGCACACCTTTAGTACCAAGATTTAGGAGGCAGAGATTGGCAGATATCTGTGACTTTGAGTGCAGCATACTTAGACTCCATCTTTAAACACACACACACACACACACACACACACACACACACACACACACACACACACGGTCAAGTCTAGTGGCCCATGCCTTTAATTCCAGCATTTGGGAGGTACAGCAGGTGGATCTATGTGAGTTCAAGGCCAGCCTGGTCTATATAGAGAGCTCCAGGACTAAATGGAAGGACCTTCTCTCAAACCTTCTCCATCAAGAAAGAAAAAGTAACTTGAAATAATTTGTTTAAACCCACACATAAAACAAACAAATACCAAACACCAAATTAATAAAACTTTGAGGAGGCATTTTTCAACAGTATTTCTTATATTGCTTTCTGTAACTTTTTTTAAAATTTTTATTTTATGTGTTTTGCTTCTATGTATGTGTATACATGCACACGTGTGCCTAGTACAGAAGTGCCATGTAATTAATAGTTTTTATGGATATGAGCTGACCCACTGGGTTAATGTTTGAATTTTAAGTCCCCAGCATTTATCAAGATGCCTGGGTAAGTATCTGCAGTGTGCCAAATACAATCATCTGTGCTGAGGATGAAGCAGTGAATGAAGCAAAGGGCTTGTCCTTGTTGAGTTGACATTTTTATTAATTATCTAATAAGCAAACTAGTTAATATATAGTATGATGAATGTTACTAACCTGTGGAGAAAAATAAAAAAGGGTTGGGGAATGTAAAGAAAGAGGATGGAGGAGGAGTAATATGGCCCTAGCCCTGGGATATGGAGGCTGGAGAATCATGAATGAATTTGAGGTTAATTTAGGCTGTATAAGAGGAGATCTGTCTCCAGAAGCCAAGGGCTAGGAATATCGCTTAGAGGTATCCTGTGCTTGCCTGGTATATACAAGCCCTTGATTAATCAATCTCTAGGTTGTGTTGTGTATGTGTATGGGCAGGGAAATCCCAGCTATTATTACCTTATGTTCAAAAAAGTAACTCCAAGTGGAATCTGAAATCTAGATGTTTTGAACATTGCATTATCTTTACATGCTTGCAGATCTTAGGAGTGTTTAGATTTTGGATCAGAAGATTCTCAGTTTCTAAAAGACTATGCAGATAGACACACATTTTCATAACTTCATAATCTAGACTCACCTTGAAAGAGTCTGAAAATCGAGGCCAGCCTGGTCTACAGAGTGAGTTCCAGGATAGCCAGAGCTACACAGAGAAACCCTGTCTCGAAAAACCAAAAAAAAAAAAAAAAAGAGTCTGAAAGAGGGATTGTCTAGATCTGGTTGGGATGCCTGTGTGTGTGCACGAGTACATGTGTATAGGTTATTTTTATTATGTTAATTGATGTTGAAAGACCAGCCAGTAAGTAGGCAGCACTCACTGTTCCCTGGATCTGGGTCCTGTCCATAGAGGAGAAAGCTAGCTGAGCAGTGAGTAAGCACAATTGCTTTCTGTTCTCTCTCTGCCCTCGACTAGATAGTGACTAGTTGCTTTAAGTTCCTGCCACCTAGACTTTTCCTGCAATAATGGAATTGTGAGCTAAAATAAACCCTTTTCTTCTAAATTATTGGGAATTTTATCACAGCAATAAAAGAAACTATAAATCTTTATATTTTCATTTTGCTTTTTCTTTTAGGAATTGACTAGAGGGCCTCATACATGTTAAATATACTACTTGCTCATCCTCAATCCCTGTTGTTAGAAAGTGATGGGCTTTTCCAGTCGTACTCTTAACATTTCCAGAAGAAAACTCAAAGGAAACAATTCTTGGAGACATTGGGTTAGACAACAATTTTTATTTTAGCCAAAATGACAAACTGTATTTAATAGATTTAAGTTAAGTACTGCTCTTTTGAAGATGTTTTTAGAACAATAAAAGCTATGGATTGGTAGAAAATATTTGTATTTGTCTAAGGAGTTGACTCTAAAATATGTGGGCAAGCCGGGCGGTGGTGGCACACGCCTTTAATCCCAGCACTTGGGAGGCAGAGGCAGGTGGATTTCTGAGTTCGAGGCAGCCTGGTCTACAGAGTGAGTTCCAGGACAGCCTGGGCTACACAGAGAAAGAAACCCTGTCTCAATTGGGCAATTTTGTTGTTGAGACAGGAATTCACTTTAAGCCTTGCTGGCCCAGAACTTAACAAAGATCATCATGCTTCTGCTTCCCAGTACTGGAGTTAAAGGTATGCACCGCCATGCCACCATGGTCAAAAGACTTGAGTAAAACTTTACTTGTTATATTCTGTGGATTTTTATTTTCTGCCAGATGTATATCTCCCATTCCATAGGCTATCTCTTCACTCTGGTAATGTTTCCTTTGGTGTGAGAACTTTTATTTTTATTGAATCCCATTTGTTTAATTCTTATTTCCCGAGTGATTGGAGACCCATTTAGAAAGTCCTTGTCTGTGCCTATAGCCAGATTATATCTGGAGAGATAACTCAGAAGTTAAGAGCATTTACTGTTCTTGTACAGGACTGGGGCACCAAAATAATAGCTCACAACTGTGTATAATTCTAGGTCTAGGAGATCCCACTCTCTTCCTTTTGGCTTCCTAGAGCTTCTGTATGCATGTGATATACATAAATTGGCAGGAGGCATGGACACATACATTTAAAAATAACAAATCTAAAGCTGTGTACTAAGAGATAACCCAATTAATAAATGGACCAGTGAATCAAACATAGCCTTAGCCATCAAAAACACACTGAGTCTGCATCTTCCCTCAGGTTTTCATCAAGAAAATAAAACAGATGCAGAGCTTGATAGAAGGGGAAAAGATCTTTATATATGTGTATTTGTGGGGACATGAGTTAGTCCATATGTTATGGAAGTCATTATTGAGATTTCTCGAAGAACTAAAACTAAAACTGTATCATCCTGCTATAATACTCTTGGGCAGTGTCCTCTAAGGTATCAAGTCAGCATAAGGCAGAAATACCTGCAGTGTTGGATATCTTGTTTAGACTCTCAGTATTCACAATAGCCAGATGGTGATACTGCCTTAGGTGCCCATCGGTGGATGGATGGATAAAGAAAATGTGATATAAATACATGTACAAAAAATGTCATTGTGAAACCATTGTTTTATACAGTATTTTCACCGATTTACATTCAGTATATCCAGGAAAGTATAAGACATAACACAGGAAGGGAACAATGAGTATGGAGGGGGATGGAAGATGGCAATTCAATGAAATATGAAGACACAAAGCGGCATTACTATCTACCTGATATACTAATTTATAAACTTCTTTCTTTTGGCACAAGATACATAATGATTAAGTTATATTAAGCTTAAAATTAGTATATTCCACTATATAAATGATGATAAACTTACTGTTTATTTTAGTGCTAGGAGCCAACCCAGGCTCTTGGTCAGCATGCAACCCCATCCCTGCCTGTGAAGTTTATTCTGTTTTATGCTTTTTAGTTTTTGCTCATTCCATATATTCTTTGTGTAAAGCAACTTATAACTGGTAGTTGCTCTCTGATTATTTCATTGGGGTTTGTGTTTGTTTGTTTTTAATGCTGTTCTCTCTCATTTAAGCTATGAAGATGGACATCCCTCACAGTCTGAATCATCAGATGCTCTTCAAAGACAGACATTCACAGCCTCTCATCAGCTTCCTGGATATGCCACCACTCCTCAAGCAACTGGTAATAGTCTTTTTTTTTTTTTTTTTTTTTTTTTAAGTATTTTATGATTCTGGGTATATTGAGTGAAAGAAGAGAAATCAACTTTCACATTTTGATTTATAAACATAATATAAGACATCTGTGCCATGGGAATGTTAAAATGAAAATGAGGTAAAGTTTAGCTTTAATGATACAGCATCTATGTAATTGGTGAATGACACATTTTTCTTTCCTGCACCTTTGGTGGTTTAAAATATAGTTAGCCAAAGCCAGGCATACTGGCGCAGTCCTTTAACCTCAGTACTCAGGAGGCAGAGGTAGGTATAAGTTCCAGGACAGCCAGATCTACATGGTGAGACCCTGTCTCTAAAACAAAAATTACTTTTTAAGTAAGAGCAGGAATCTAACTTTAACTTTATTTTACTTGGAGATACTTCTACCTTAGGTCTTTTGGGAACGCTTGATACTAAAGCGAGTAGTGCTAGCACTAACACTAAAGACTCTTCTATGGTCAATTTTTGTCCTTTGTTGAGTCTCGAAATACTCAGGCTGCTTCATCAGGAACTCTTACCACAATTCAAGGCTCCATCCTGGCAGTTTAACTTCAAATTAACTCAGTTTCAAATTAAAGGTTTGATAATTATGAAAGATAAATTCAGTTTATATTTTATACCTAAATTAGCTACTTACCAGCTTGACAGGAGCAAAAATTAAGCTTTATTTTAATGTCTATGTGGAAAGGTTGGTAATAAAGTCCCTTAGCAGTTGAGAAAACATGCTACTTTTCCAGAGGACCTGTGTTTGACACATGTCAGGTGGCTCACAACCATCTGTAACTCCAGCTCTAAGAGATCTGATGCTTCTGACCTCATTGGGCACCTACACTCATATGGTTGAGGAACTAGAAAAAATCAGGTGAACATTGAGGCACTTGGGACTCAAATGAAAGAAAAATGTCAAGAAAAGGAAAAAAAAAATTAGGCTCATTCCCAGGAAGGAACCAGAGAGGAGGAGTTTCCCCCAGGTAGAAGAGAGGGGAAGGAGCTATGTCAAAGGGCAGTGTCTTAGTTAGGGTTTTACTGCTGTGAGCAGACAGCATGACCAAGGCAACTCTTCTAAGGACATTTAATTGGGGTGGCTTACAGGTTCAGAGGTTGAGTCCATTACCATAAAGGGCAAGAGCATGGCAGCATCCAGGCAAGCATGATGCAGGAGGAACTGAGAGTTCAACATCTTCATCTGAAGGCTGCTAGTGGAAGACTTCCAAGCAGCTAGGATGAGGGTCTTAAAGCCCACGCCCACAGTGACACATCTCCAAATAGTGCCACTCCCTGGGCTGAGCATATATAAATCACGACAGGCAGTCAAATAAAAGCAGAAGGATGGTCAGATGAGGCATCCCTTTTCAGGAAACAGGGTTAAGCCCACAGCACTTTTGAGAACAGACAGTCCTGGGTCACAAAATTGCCAACAGTATTCACAGCGTTTATCCATCATGTGCCTGCTAATGGAGATAATCCACAAGGTTATGATGAAATAGGATGGTACCCTATAGAAATGATGGACTTAAGGCATTGTGAAAGAAGCAGTGATATCTTATAGGATGCACTTGTTTTGTATGAAACAAACTATAAATAATTGAGCTACTCAAAATAGAATTGTTTACCCCTGAACTAGAGGGAATGGTAACAGCTGTACTAGAGGCTAGCCCTCAGTTGCAATGGTCGTCATGGTGGAGAGAAGAAGCCAGGAATTTGGAACAGTACAAATAGAGTGTGGGGAATCAATATAAAAGGTCAAACTATGGCTAGAGGTCTCAGATATCAAAAGGCCCAGTGCTTTTTTTGTTTGTGTGGAAAGACAAAATTGGGAAACAAGGCATCTCTAAAAGCAATGGTTTTTTTAAATATAAACCAGAAAGAAGGCCTAAACTTCCAGGAGTGTACAAGCAGTGTGGCAAGGGTTGCAATTGGACCAGTGAGTATATGCCCAAGAAAGATGTCCAAGGCAATTTCTTAATGTCAGGAAACAAAATGGGGGCTGGGGGAATGCTCAAAGCCCCACACCAAAAAGTACAAGCTGTTAGCCTCTTGTCAGACAGGAAATAACAAGCAGGCAGAAAAACCTCAACTAAGTATTACAGATTTAATGCATGCTATATAGGCAAATGCTGCTCTAGATTTGGCCATAGATAAACATCTTATGCTATTCCCCAAAAAAATCAATGTAATAAAATAACTACTAGAGTTTATAGTCCTTTGCCTTTCAGGGGCAATAGGAATGGTCTTAGGAAGGAGCAGTTTGACTTCCCATCTAGGAATTAGGAATTATAAATGAAGATTTCAAATAAGAAATTTAAATTATGGCTTATGGTAAAAAGAGAGTTGTAATTTAACAAGTAATAGGATTCCTTCTTTTTTTGTTGTTTTTTTGTTTGTTTTTTTGTTTGTTTTTCGAGACAGAGTTTCTCTGTGTAGTCCTGACTGTCCTGGAACTCACTCTGTAGACCAGGCTGGCCTCGAACTCAGAAGTTCCGCCTGCCTCTACCTCCCAAGTGCTGGGATTAAAGGCGTGTGCCACCACCGCCCGGTAGTAATAGGATTCCTTAGCTGTTACTGTTTCTCTGGAAGGGCAAAGCCTATCCAGTAGAAATATCTGGAGGGTCTGAACTGAAAAATGTGTGTTCTGGCAAATAGTTGTTAATGATCAGAGGCCAAAATTAAAGTTGTAAGTGAATGACATTGAAATAGAAGGTCTGGTGGACACAGGAACTGATGTAACTATCATTTCACAAAAATCATGGAATTCAGATGGCACTTAAATGTTTATACCCAGTTTCTAGGAACTAGAAAGTTATCTTAGGGAAAAAAAGGTGTGTGCTGGCTTAAATGTGTGGGACAGAGGTCAAATAGGAAAGCTGAGGCCTTATGTGGTGCATAGCCATAAATGTATGGGGATGGAATTTTTTACAGCAGTTGGGAATTCAGATTGTCTCAATACCAGAGATAATCCATAAAATAAGATGAAATGGAAGGTGCTTCTGGGGAAGATACTCGGAAATGTCATCCAGAACTACCAACCACAAACTGTAGGTTGTCCAAAAATAGTCACAACAGGGATTCAGTTTCTAAATTCATAAGGGGTGTGGGGATTGCTGCTGAAATTATACCAACAGCCCTACCATGGTTGTCTAAGAAGCCTGTGTGCGTAGAACAGTGGTCCTTAAAATTACAGTCACTTCAGCAGTTGGTACAAGAGCTGCTGGAGGCTCAACTTATAGAAGAGTCTGCCAACCTGTGGAATTCCCCTGATTTTGTTATTAGAAAAAAAAAAGGAAATTGGGGAAATGGGGAATGTTAATAGATTTGAGAGCCTCCAATAGAGTAATTCAACCGCTTCATCCTGTACAGCCTGGAATTCCTCTACCTTCTTTAACCTAAGGCCATGCTAGAAGATAAGACAGTCCTGGAGTACAAAAGGTTCAAGAAGTGGTATCCACGTTACAGGAAAGAGAAGCATTGCTGTTAGGTTTTTATCTCAGTTGTGCATATGCTCCTGAGGGATCAACAGAAAGATCACACCAGACACCTGAGAACCCTGGAAAAGACACTGGAAAGAATGGAGAAGCAGCTTCAAAATTGCATTAGTAGTATCGAAAACAAATGGGTAGAAATATAGTAGGACCTATTTTAATGTCTGGCCATTTAAAGGACCCTATTTCTTTCAGTGTTGGTTTCCTCTTGTAATTCTGGGAATGGGAGAGGATATAAAAAGCCAACAGAGACTGAGAGAAGAGTAGGATTGAGGAGGATCCAGGAGACTATGAATAGGGTCAGAGAGCAGAGTGAGAGGAGAAGACAATTAGTGACCGTTGAGACAGTAGAGATAGTTGAGAATCTGATTCTGAGCCAGAGAAGATATGAGATAGGAGAAGAACCCACACAAAGTAGGGAAAAGAGAAGAAATTAAACAAAAGCAACATACACAAATATTTAGCAAAACACTAAATATTGCCTATATCTCACATAGTAAATGAAAAAAAAAAGAGAGATGTTTTCTCTCTGAGGTTTTCTTCTTGATTTTTGTTTATTTTTTGCCAAATTATATTCACTGAAGAAATGTCTTAACACTTCAGGTACTGACTTCTCATGAACTGTCTAACAATAAAAGAATCATAATTGTTATATAAAAAAAATTGAACCATTAATTCATAAGGTAATGTCAAGAAAAGGCATTTGTTTTTGTACATTTTACTTTGTGTTTGGAATTAGAGTACATTAATTGCCAGAGAGTTACAGTATTTTTTTTTTTTTTTTTTTTTTTTTTTACTTTTTACTGGCTTCTTAATTTTCATATGGCATTTGTCCAATTTCATATATGTAAACTCAACTATTTTAATCATTACAAATATAAATTGCACCTTTCAGAACTTTGATTTTGTTTTAAAAAAGCAAACAATCTTAACTATATATAATTTTAAACATTCATATATATATATATCCAGTTAGACATTTTGATGTCCTGAGATCTGTTTGTCACTACCATGTCAACATTTATTTAAATATGTATTTAATATCTGTGCTATAATTACATAAAGATTTTTATGTGCTCTCTTCATAGGCATGCATTCCTCAGCAGCAGCTGAGCTGTTTGTTACAGGACCCTGCCAACCACTGGAACTCTTCCGCCACCAACTCTGTCTGCTTATCAGCATCCAGCTACGTTTAGCAATAGAAACTTTGCGACCACCTCACCTTTGGTGCTTCAAGATTCATCTTTTAATACTACATCAAATGGAATTTTAAACCCTCATGACCCTTTGCTACAAATTAAGACTTCCCAGGGAACTGTTCCAACTGCTTTGGCATTTGAGCGCCTGGGCAGTTCTGCATTAAGTAACAGCATACCACCTCAGTCTTCAACATATCGCTCAGCTCAAGAGTCAGCACCCCATCTTCTACAACCTCAATTTAGTTTGTTGCCTTCAACACTTGGGGGAGCCCAGCAAACTCCTCAAGCCTATAGTTCAGCTCTTTTTACTAGTTCTGCTGCTTCCATTGAAAGAGCCCTTCTTCGAGAATGTAGTGTCATTAAACACCACCAGCGGCCTTCAGTTACCCAGTCTATTCAGGCACAACTGACTGGTTCACAGCATCCCTTACACAGTTACCTATCAAGTGCAAGTATTGGTAATTTTCAGGAAACATCCAGGCAGTCGTCTTTATCCTGTAGTTCAATTCGAGATTCTACTCAGGTGAGCAATGGAGTATTGCAGCAGAAGACTCCTCCGGTCTCAGCCGAACTTGCTCAGTCTTATTCATCTGTAATTCCATCATCAGGGTATCTTCCTTCTGCTACGAAAGTAGACAGCTGTTCTACAAAACAACCACTAACATCAACTACAATTCCGAAGCCTCAAAGTGTAATTCCTCCTGTGCAAACACTAAACTATTCTAAACCTTTACATAACCAGAGTTCTGTAATATCAGGTCAAGCACAAATTTATTCTACAGCACAGCTACCAAGCCTTTTATCAGTCAGTCAGTCCCAAAATTATGGCTTAGTACAGCCACATAATGTGCCATCTATTGTTCATTCACAGGTTTATAGGTCTAGCAGGGTTGAGAAATTGCCATCCTTATACAAAACATTGACTTTTTCTGGGTCATCTCAGCCTGTAACATCTGAAAATCAGACACTTAGTTATTCATCCAGTCAGCAAGAAGTATTATCTTTAGTTACAAATGAGAATTACCCTACTCAAACAAGAGACCTGTCATCAGTCAGTGAGTCTCAAAATTATTCTTCTGCTCACTCTCAGGGTTTATCACCAGTTAGCCAAACACAGGTCAGTTATTCATCTCAGTCGCAAGTTTTATCAGTTGTTAGTCCTTCAGAAAGCTATGCATCAGGACAGTCTCTGACATTAACAGCCCCTTCTTTCTTATTCTTCTGCCTCTCGTGGTCAGAGCTTGCCAGTTTCTACCCCAACACCAAATTATACTTCTATGCATTCATCCCCAAATGCTCAGACCCAAGGATCTTCTCCTCAACCCCAAAAGTTTTTGCCTGTTGTGCAGTCATCTTTTGCATCCTCTACTCATGGTCAGACGTTACAAAGTAGCATACCTTCCCCTGATCCAAAGTCTTATGTTGAGAGAAAACTTGACTCAAATGTGTATACATCTTCAAAGCAAGATGATTTTCCAATGCAAAAATTACAGGCATTGCAGTCACAAGCATCTCTTGAATCATCAAGCCAAAGGCTACCCGATGGGGAAGTGAATGTTCAAGAGTCAGTTTATAAGACATCAAAGGCAGATGATAGGTATTCTCAGAGTGTAACCAGAAGTAACCCCCACCTTGAAGATCAGGTTGTTGGAGTTGCACTCCAGGGTTCAAAACAAGAAGAAAACATGGTTGGTTCAATGACACAACTTAACCAGCAAAGAGGCCAGCCCAATAATGCAGTAGCCCCTGATCTTAAGAAGGCAACTAATTTAATGCAAACTCCACAGATAAGGTTGAATACTAAAGACCTCAACCAGCAGCATTCTCTCATGCACAAGATGCATGAAGCTAAGGTTCAGCAGCAGCATGATCAAATAATTAGTGCCTCATCCCAGATACAGATTCCCAATCATGCTTTAGGGCATAGTCATCAGGCTCTTCCTAACACACCAGTCCTTTTAGACTCTGCCTGTGACTTACAGATTCTTCAACAGGCTGGGATTCTACAGGCAACCCTGGGACAAGCAAAGACATCCTTGCAAGTACAGCGTGTTCAGAGTCCACAACAGATAGTCCATCCTTTCCTTCAGATGGATGGTCATATCATCCAGAGCAACGGTGAACATCCTCAACAGCAGCTTCATCCTCAGAATTCTGATATTATGAAACTAGACCTGCCTGAAACTTCAAAACCATTACAACAGCTAACAACAAAGGGCCCCTTCAGTGAAACCAATCCACATGATTCAAAGAATCAGTTTGTTACTCTTGGATCAATATGCTTCCCAGAGGCAATGCTTCTCAGTGATGAAAGAAATATTTTATCAAATGTAGATGACATCTTAGCAGCTACAGCAGCAGCTTGTGGGGTTACACCTTCTGACTTTTCCAAGTCAGCTGCAAATGATACCATGCAAGATATTGAAAATAGTGATTCGAAGTCTCATTATCAGCAGTCATTAGATGTCAGGCATGTGAATTCAGATTTTAACTCCATAACAACTACAGTAGGAAAGCCACAGAGTATTAATGATATTTCCTTAAATAGAAATCAGGTTAGTGTAAATCTTTCATCAGTACCCACCCTTCAGTCAGAAACAGTCCTTGATCAACCGCATATGGAAACACCTAGTCAAAATATACCAACTAAAGTACCTTCTGCCATGGTTGGACTGGGTCAGGAAATCCAGGAGCAAAATTCTGACCCATTCAAGAAACAGTTGACTATAAACCATGAGTCTAAAGAAGACAGGGACATTGCTGTTGACAGTGCATTGAATAATAACAGAAATCAAGAGTTTGGCTCTAATAGTCGGAGCATAAGTGGAGGAGAGAGAGTGGTATCAGAGAGTGACTTTACCCTAGTAGGTGATGATAGTGGTATGTTGGTGAACCATAGAAGGAGTACACTTGGACTGCTGGCCATGTCCCAGCCAGGGGATGTAGCCAGTGGCAAGACTGAAGATGAAAAGCAAGATGTAACGTATTTTAACCTTCCAAAGGAAAAAGCTAAAGGAAAAGAACAAGGTAAAGAGGAAGACGATAGTCAAAAACAGCTGAAAAAGTCTGCTCAATCCAAGAGACAGAACCCCAGAGGGACAGATGGGTATTTACCATACACTTCCCCTTCCTCAGAAAGCTGCGATGAAGGTTTCCAGCACCAAGAAAAGATGAGGCAGAAAATCAAGGAAGTGGAGGAAAAGCAGCCAGAGGTCAAAACAGGATTTATTGCTTCTTTTTTAGACTTCCTGAAGTGTGGACCCAAGCAGCAGTTTTCCACCCTTGCTGTTCGAATACCTAATAGGACCAGAAGATCAGGAACCCAAGTCACTCGTACCTTCTGTCCCCCACCATTTGCAAAGACATCACCTGCAGCACATGCACCATCTGAGACTGGAGGGGTCAGTCTATCAGAAAAAGTTGACAATGAACTTAAAAATTTAGAACAATTATCTTCGTTTTCTTCTGATGAGGAAGACCCTGCCACGTGTGGCCACGATATCTATAAGAACACCTCTGTTCCCTTAACTGTGTTGGATGCTACTTCCGATAAGACAAAGAAAACAGGTAAAGTTTTAATCAGTTTACAGTTATCACATCTTACCATTAGTTTTCTGGCTATGACATACATTTTAAAACCTGTACAGTTCTGCAAATATATCTTATGGACAAGAACATCTTGGGGATTTGCTTTTTGACATTTCCTTGCATGTAGGATTTTGGTTATGCTACAAAGAATCATCTTACACAGTCTGTTATCTGCGTCTCTCCAAGCATAGACCTCTTAAGGCAGTTTTGGAATAGGAAGATTTGTATTATATACTCTTGTTTTCTTAATATCCCAGTTTTAACCAAAAGATTGGCATTTTAATATTTGAAATGGTTGTATACAAAATGCATGTGCATCTGGCTAAGAGAGACCTTCAAAATTCTGTGCTGGCTCCCAACCATATTCCCAGATCTTGGGATAGACACTTCACTTTTTCCTTCAATTAACAGTTAACAGGTAAGTATACTTTATTTTATTTATTTATTTATTTTTGAGATAGGGTCTTACTATGTAGACCAGTCTAATTTTGAATTAAGTGCTGAGATTAAAAGTATGAGCCACCAGTGTAGCCACAGTTTACTTTTTTAAGGAACAGGTTAAGGAAACAATATTGCAATAATTTTATATAGTCATGACTCTTTTTTTGCTAGGAATAAGAGTCAGGAGATGTGCATACAAGATTGGGCTAGAGAGATGGTTCCTCAGTTGAGAGCACATAACTGCTTTCTTAGAAGATCTGAGTTCGATTCCTCTAGCACCCATGCTAGGAGTATTACAGCCAATGTAACTTCAGCTCCATGGGACAACTGATGTCTCTGCTTCTTTGGGCATCTGCATTCTTTCAGTTACACACTTACACATCATTCTGGGGGCGAGGGGGAGGCATCCAAGTGATACAACTAGATAGAAAGTGAACCACCAAAGCCCATAGGACTAGTGACTAAGTGACAGACATGCATCTGAATTAGCTTATCTGATTTTAGAGCCTGCATTCCTGCTGAGCTCTTGTATAAACAGGAGTTTTAAGACTTTAAGAATTTTGTGATATACTTCTCCATGTCTAGACTTGAGGCTGTCTTCATTAAGAATGTATTAAATCACTGGTATACTAGATAGTTAACATATATGTTTGATATAACTATATCTAAAGGATTCTCCAGAGTTGTGTGAGACCCTATCTCAAAAACAAAGTAAGCCTTGTGCAGAGGCTCATGCCTTTAATCTCAGCACTTAAGAGGCAGAAGCAGGAGGATATCTGTGAATTCAAGGTCAGGCTGGTCTACTTAGTGAGTACCAGGCTAGCCAGGGCTGCTTGTTATGAGACTGTCACAAAGCCAAATAAACAATAAAACAACTTTTAGCTGGTCTTTGTGGGTTCTTTTTTCTCACCCTTTATCCGTCATACCCTAACACTAGATAGGAGAGAAACAAGGATAGAGGGAAAAGAGGAATGAGGAAAATCCCTAAATGTAACTAATTTCCTTTTGTTTCTTCTTTGACTATGGCTGCTAACTGCAGCCAACCTCCTTAAATGATCAACAACCACCTACCATGCCTATTGGAGCACTGGCATTTATATATACTCTGAAAAGTTCCCAGAATTTCAAACATCACACAATCTAACTATCTGCAGGTAGCAAAACCATGCCTCTGCTAGAGCATGAGACATATCAGTCAGCTGCTGTGGACAGTCCAAAGCAGCCCCATATCCCCACAACCTGGGATTAAAACAAAGACACATTCTTACAATATTTCTGTGTTTTTAAAGTACCAAAATTGTCACTATAGTAACTTATTTTATGCCATAGGAAAATCAGCGTGAAGTCAGATAGTCTTTAGATTTTAAGGTATTATTATGGATATGGTCAAATCCTATTAAGGTTTTAAGTCCCTCCCAATTCAGAATGCTTTGCATTTTGCTATTCTGTTTCTCTTTAGGTTTATAGAACAAACCTTTTGTAATCTCTGGTATAAAGTAGTCTCTACCCTATCTTGTTGCCTCATGGTAAAACCCCATTGCATATACCACATTTCCTTCATCTGCTCCTCCCCCTCCTTGACAGGGTTTCTTCTTGAATTCTTGGCTGTACTAGAACTAGCTCTGTAGACCAGACTGGCCTCAAACTCACAGAGATCCACCTGCCTCTGCATCCCAAGTGCCAAGATTAAAGTCGTGTGCCACTGCCCCGCTGTCTCTTGGTGGACATTTACTCTAGTTTTATCTATTGGCTATTTTAAGTAGAGCTAAAATTGTCATGAGTGCTGATTCCTGTTGTGTTCTGACTGGGTATTTTCAGGCAAGTATCTAGAAGTGGTATAGTAGGATCGTATGGTTCTAGTTTTAGTTTCATGGAGGTTTTTACATATGGTTTTTTTTTTAGGAACTTCAATCTTGATTTCTTTAATGGTTTTATTAACACTAATCTATATTCCCAGTTGCAAAGAACAGTGTAATGTTCCTAACTCCCATTCTAAATCCTCTCATGTGATCTTGTTCATGTTGTTTTCTCTTTCTCTATACCTGTATGTGAGTGTGTGCACTTGTGCATGGTCTCGTGCTCTCGTGCTCTCGTGCTCTTGTGCTCTCATGCTCTCATGCTCTCATGCTCTCATCTGTCTTTGTGTCTCCCTCCATCCCCCAATCTTTTTGTCTCTTAGTTTATTGAGACGGGATCTAGGCATGCTTCAGACTACCAAGTGCTTGGATTCCAGTTGTCCATGTCCATGCTTGGCTTGTTTATGCTCTTGATGGTAGTAGCTATTCTGACTGGTGAGATAGAGTCTCAATGTAGTTTTAATTTGCATTTTCTTAATGGCTAAGGATTTCAGGCATTTTTTTTTTCATATATGGATGGGCCGTTTATATTTTTCAGAACTATCCAGTTCATTGTTTCATTTTTGCTTAAATTTTATTTATTTATTTATTTATTATTTATTATTTATTTATTTATTCTTGGTTTTTTTTGAGACAGGGTTTCTCTGTGTAGCCCTGTCTGTCCTGGAACTCACTCTGTAGACCAGGCTGGCCTCGAACTCAGAAATCCACCTGCCTCTGCCTCCCAAGTGCTGGATTAAAGGCGTGCACCACCGCCAGGCTTTAAATTTTTAATTTTATTTATTTATTACTGTTTATATAATTCTCAAAGAGGGCTGAAGTTCAGCGATTAAGATAACCGGCTCCTCTTCCAAAAGACCTGGATTCAATTCCTAGCAACCATGTAGTGACTAACAACCACCTGTAATTCCATTCAGGGGATCTGATGCCCATGGGTACCAGGCATGTACATGGTACATGAATATATATGCAGAGAAACACCCATACACAGAAAATATAATAAAATAAATTTTTAAATCTTAGAGTTATTTTATATTTTACATATTAATCCCTGCAGGGATTATAGGGATTACTGGTAAAAACCCATTCTTACTCTTTTTTTTTTTTTTTTAACTTATATGATGAATGTTTTGTCTAAATGTATATATGTGTACCCATACCGTGTGTGTGCCTGATGCTCATAGAAGCCAGAAGATGACATTGGATCTTTGGGAACTGGAGTTACAAACACTTGTCAACCACCATGTGGATGCTGGAAATAGATCCTCTGGAAAATCAGCCTATGCTCTTAACTGCTGGAAGTTAAGAAACTGAGAAGATGCTCTTTTCTCATCCTTTAGGTTGACTTTTTACTCTTGAGTTGTTTCCGTGCTGTGTAGTGGTCTTCATTCTGCATTGGCCTGCTTGTCATTTCTTCTCATCTGAGCCCTAACCTGTTTCTGGGTGGTGAAGTGTGCTGTCTTTTTCTCTGGTTTCTTTATTTGTTTAATTACATTTATTTTGTATGTGCATGTTTGGAGGGAGTACACGCATGTCATCTTGCTTCAGGGGACAACTTGTGGGAGTTGGTTGTCCCCCAAGGATTGATCTCAGGTTCCCAGGCTTCGCAAGTGACTTCACCTGCTAAGCCATTTCACCTGCCTTTGATATTTTCCTTATGCTTTATTTCTTGTAATAATTTCAAAGTTTCCTGTTTCAGTTAAGCTCTTTCATCTGCCATGTATTCATTTTTCAATATCGTAAAAAATAGTCATCTAATTATTCTTTCAAATGTGGACATTCAGTTTTCCCAGCACCATTTCTTGAAGAGGCTATTCTTTCTCCAGCGAATGTTTTTAGCACATTTGTTGAAATCAGGTCGCTCCAGCTGCAGGCTTATTCCTGAGTCTATTTTTGTGCCAGTGCCATGTTTTTGTTAGTGTGATCTGAGATCAGGATTGTGTTAGTTCTAGTGTTGCTACTTGTGCTCAAGTGTTGTTTTGCTATTGGGGATCTTTATGCTCTGCATGGATTTTAGAGGTTTTCCATTTTTATTTCTTTGAAGAATATTATTAAATGTTTTGGGGTTTTCATTTTGGTTATTTGGTTTTTAAGTGTGACCTCTTGTATTCTAAGCTGATCTTTTTAAAATTTGCCTTGTATCTAAAGATGACCTGAACTTCTGATATCTCTGCCTCTGTTTCCTAAGTGCAGGAATAATAGGCACCACCCCCAGCAACGTTGAGAATGAAGCCCAGGGTTTTTGTATGAGCTGAGCAAGCACTCTGCCAGCCTGACCACTCCTCAGCTAGACCCTCGGGATTGAGATGGTGGCTTAACAAACTGGGGTTTATCCTGTGTTTTCTTAATTTCAACATCATAATTCTTTCCCTTGTCTTCCTTTGGTATTCTCCTTTTTGGTTCTTGACTTTAGTACTTAATTATTAATTGTATTTCTGTCTGCTGAATGATACTTAAGCTTTTACATTTCTTTGTACTATACTTTGGCCATGTCCCAATAATTGTGCTTACAACAATCTCTTTTTAAATGTTTTGTTACTTCAGGTTAGATTTTTATTTTTATTTTTTTTAATTCTGTGTGTATGTGTTTTACTTGTGTGTATGTCTGTGTATGCCTTTACCTTTCCAGCTTCATTGCCTTTTTTTAACCAGAGATATGAGTAACGGTCAAACATTGTTTTTCTATTAAGTGGTACCTTGTTATTTTATCTAGTTTAAGTTCAAAATATCTACATTAAGATGTTATAAAAAAATTCTTTATTGAGACAAGGTCTCACTATGTAGCCCTGACTGTCTGGAACTCCTTTGTAGAATAGGTTGGCCTTGAACTCACAGAAAGCCACCTGTCTCTGTCTCCCACGTGCTGAGATCAAAGATACACCACCACACCCTTGAGAATTTTATGAATTTTCTAAGTGGCTTGGTAAATATTCCATGACTATAAAGTACAAGCAAATCATACTCTGATTAATACTCAAGTCTTTTACATTTTTTCTAAAGCCAGCATGTAGTGATACACACCTTTAATCCCAGAATTTAGGAGGCAGAGGTAAGCAGATCTCTGTGAGTTTGAGGCCATCCTGTTTTACATAGTGAGTTCCAGGACAGCCATAGCTATATATTGAGACACCTCATCCACTGACCCAAATGTTGGGAACATAATTTCAAAAGAAAGAAAGTAAACATGTATTCTTGGAGTAGTAAAACATTCCCCTTAGAATTTTTCTGGAAGGCAGATAAAGGTGGTTACCAAGAAGCCTGACTATTTGAGTTCTAACTTAGAACATTTATAAAGGTAGAAGGAGAGAACAGATTCCTAAATAAGCCGTGTAGCATGCATACACATACAGAGACAGACAGACAGACCTCCCACATACAATAAACAAAAGTTTTTTTAAAAGTACATATTTTGGGAATTATGAACGTGGATAGGTGAACCAGGTATATCAGAATGTTTGCTTTCTTTCTTTCTTCCTTTCTTCTTTCTTTCTTTCTTTCTTTCTTTCTTCTTTTCCTTTCTTCCTTTCTTCCTTCCTTCCTTCCTTCCTTTCTTCCTTTCTTCCTTTCTTCCTTTCTTCTTTCTTTCTTTCTTTCTTTCTTTCTTTCTTTCTTCTTTCTTTCTTTCTTTTTCTCTTTCTTTCTTTCTTTCTTTCTTTCTTCTTTCTTTCTTTCTTTCTTTCTTCTGTCTCTCTCTCTCTCTCTCTCTCTCTCTCTCTTCTTTCTTTCTTTCTTTCTTTCCTTTCTTTCTTTTTGTGACAGGGATTTTCCACGTAGCCCTGGCTGTCCTGAAACTCTGTAGACCAGGCTGGTCTCAAACTCACAGAGATCTGCCTCTGCCTCCGGAGTGCTGGGTTTAAAAGCATACATCACCACTGCCCAGCATGTTTGTGATTTTTTTTAAAGTTGGGTTATATACTTATGAAATTGTATATTATCTTTTTTTTTGTCATGTATTTAATACTTATTTTTCTAATATTGAAGATAGAATCCAAGGCTTAGCACATACTAGGCAAGTACCACTAACCTATATCCTCAGTTAGAGTTTACTTGATATATTTTGAACTTGTGTAATTGAGTGCATATTTTTTTTCTTTTGAGATTATACTTAACATCTTTTCTAACATTTTAACTACTTATTATTTTGAGGCAAGGTCTTACTATGGATCCCTGGCTGGCCCCAAACTCACAGGGATCTAAAAGGACTGGAATCTGCACAGGACACACCAAGACCAAGTTATCATCACAAAGGAGATTTATTTGCTCCAGGAGGACAAAGGGCAGGGAATAAGAGACAAAGACAGGAACTAGAGGAAGAGGGAGAAGAGAAAGGGGGCAAGAGGGGATGAGGGGAGGGATATTTACCCCAGAGGGACCAAAAGGACTGCTACTGGACAGAAAGGAAACAGATATGGGCTTATGGTGGCTTATAAAAGAACAAGGGGAAACCCCATATTAGGATGAGATGTTTAATTTTAATTGGACATGTTAAATAGGTGGGCCAAAGGGGAGCTTTTGGTTGATAGACTTCAGTTCTTTGATAGCTGAACTTGCTGGTCAGCCTCAAAGGAGAAAGTTGCTAAATAAGGGATTAAACCTTGGTAGGTGGTAGCTGTAGGACTGTAGCCATTCCTAGCAAGGGGGAGGGAAAGGTGAGGGTAAAACCTGTCTGGGTGGTTTGTCATGCTTAGGTTTGCTAGAGTCCTCAGGAGCCTTCCAGGAGCTGAGATTGAAGGTATTGTGTTATTGTTAGCATTTTAAAGTATGCTTTTCCATTTCTTTTTCTTTTGGAACTTTTTTCTTTTGATTTATTTCTTTATTTTCTGTGTATGAGTACAATTATAGCTGTCTTCAGACATACCAGAAGAGAGCATCAGATCCCATTACAGATGGTTGTGAGCCACCATGTGGTGGCTGGGAATTGAACTCGGGACCTCTGGAAGAGCAGTCAGTGCTCTTAACCACTGAGCCATCTCTCCAGCCCCTGGAACTTTTTTCTTATATAGCAAATCATATATAGAAATATTTAAATATACAAAGCAAAATAGTTTTACATAAATTTGAAAGTGCAGACATTATATAAGCTATCCATGATTCCTAAACACTAGTAATTTCATAAGCTAAGTTTAACAAGGAAGGATACAAAAGAAGTACTTAACTTTCCTAATAATTCTCTACTTAAACAGAAAGTAAAACTGAGTGGACATTGACTTGGAACAGACAGGGGAGCATTGAAAGCTATTGAGAGTACCTAGAATGTGGATGAATAGAACATTTCATAGTAAATACTCTTGTCTAGAAAGCAAATACATAAGTTAAACGTACCACATGACCTGTTGAGATACCCACTAAGTAAACTGCTTTGCTTTTACACCTGTGTATTTTATGTATATGAGTACACTATCACTGTCTTCAGACCCACCAGAAGAGGGCATCAGATCCCATTACAGGTGGTTGTGAGCCACCATGTGGTTGCTGGAATTAACTCAGGACCTCTGGAAGAGTAGTTGCTGCTCTTAACCACTGAGCCATCTCTTATTGCACTTAGTTTTAAAATTTCATCTTTAATGTTACTAGGACCATGGTATATAATATTGCTACATTTTTTTTTTCCCTTTACAAATTTGGTAATTACATGTTCTTTTGGGAGCCAGGCAGATGTGGTGACAGGTGCTTTAGTTAAGTCTCAGCACTTAAGGCAGTGGCGGGTGGATCTCTGTGAGTCCAAAGAGGCTAGTTTGGTCTACTTAGGTTTGCATAGACCCTGTGTCAAAAAAAAAAAAAAAAAAAAAATGGGTGTTTTATTTGTTTTTTAATGTACTTATTTACATCCTTACTTTGTTTTGAGACAACCCCTCAGTATCCTAGGCTGGCGTGGAACTCGTTATATAGCAGAAGATAACCTTGAACTTGCCTCCACCCTCTGAGTGCATGGTTCTCATTTGTGATGTGTTGGTTGGTATTTGTTTACGTATTTTGACCCAGGGTTTCTCTACGTAACTCTGGCTGTCCTAGAGCTCACTGTGTAGACCAAGCAAACCTCAAACTCAGAGATCTGCCTGTCTTTGCCTTCGCCTGGCAAATATCCCTGCATTTGTGACCAAATGACTTTCAACGAAGCTGATAAAACACTAACTGACAAAAGATGTATGTTTTCAATAAATGATGTCAGAACAACTAACAGCTACTACCTATGAAAGAGTGAAGTTGAATCTTGACCTTGTTCCTTATGACGTAAGTTAGGTTATCGTTCTATCATTACCACCAAGAGCCTGTGGGACTCAAGGAAAACAAACTGGATTTCATTAAATATGTAAAATTTGTGCTTAACTGCTGTTGCCAGTCAGGTAGATGAAAATGAAGTGTGTAAAATTAGATTTTTACAAGAGATGTTTATCTGGAGTATATGTAGGACACTTAACCATTCTGTTGTAAAAAGACAAATTATCAATTTTTAAATGAGCAAAGAATGCTGGAGAAATGGTTCAGTGGTTAACAGCACTTACTGTTCTATCAGAGGATAATGCTAGGATGCCTAGTGGGTGCCCCCACAAACCCTTGTAATTCCAGCTTCAAATACTTCTCACCTTTTTAAAAATGGGCAAAGGATTTAAACATTTGAGCAAGTTATTAAAAATTACCAATAAACTGGACACGGTGGCACACATCTTTAATATGTGTATGCAAGGCTATCTTGGTCTATGTTATCTTCAAATAATTTCTTTAGATACTAGCTGGGGCAAGACACCTAGTTTTCTTCCTTAGGCATACTGTTAGCTATGGGTATTTTGTCACTATCCTTTGAAGTTGAGGAACTTCTATATCTTTTTTTATTATTATTTACTTACATATCTGAGTACACTGTTGATATCTTCAGACACACCAGAAGAGTACATCAGATCCTATTACAGATGTTTGTGAGACACCATGTGGTTGCTGGGAATTGAACTCAGGACCTCTGGAAGAGCAGTCTTAACTACTCAGCCATCTCATCAGCACCCAGGAACTTACATTTTTGAAGTTAATCATATTTTTAGAATGAAAAAGTACTAAGTTTTGCAAAATACTTTCTCTGTGCCTGTTGATGATCCTATATTATCTTTTTTCTCCCATTGTACCACTGACAGTGTAATTTATATATTTTATGCTATGGATTGACATGGCTAGTGCCTGATGGAACAGACTCTTACTGAACTACAACTATCCATTGTATAACTCTTTACATGATGTAATCACTGAATTTTGCTGAAGATTTTTGTGTTTATATCATTAGGGATATTGCCCTAGTTTTCTCATTATTATTATTACTATTATTACTATAATTATGTCATCTAGTTTTATTATTAAAATAACACTGTATTGTTGAGCAAGGTAACTCATTCTTTTAATCCCAGTACTCTGGAGGCAGAGGCAAGTGGATCTCTTTGAGTTCAAGGCCAGACTAGGCTACATAGTGATACTCTGCCGTCATAACTACTGAGTTTGGAGTTTATTAAGTATTAGTTCTTTCATGGTTGGTAGAATTCAGCAGTCCAGTCTCTGGGGCCTGTGCTTTTTCTTTATACGATGATTTTTAATTTTCAGTTTTTATTTGACTAATTAGTTTATTCATATTTTTTTGTTTGTCTTAAGTTCTTAATAGTTTGTGTCTTTCTAGGAGTTCCATTTCATCTAATTCATAGTTTTACTTTATTTTAGTAGTTTCTGGTGCTGTTTTAAAGTATTTGGGTTTTTTTGTGTGTATGGAGGGAGTGGCTACATGTTAGTCTACACCATGTATATACTCAGTGCTCATGGAAGCAAGAGAGAGCATCAGGTCTCCTGCAGCTGAGACAGCTGTGAGGTCCGTGGAGGTACTGGAAATCTGTCCAGGGTCTTCTGGAAAAGTATCCAGTGGTCTCTCAACTACTGGGCCAGCTCTCCAGCCTGTTTCTTTTCTTTTTCATATCCAGTTATCCCTCCTTGTAGGAATTCTTCAAGCATTGCTTATCTGACTCTTCCTTATTTTCTATCTTTTTTTGTGTGTCTCTGTCTTTTGAAATTATTTTTGATGTATGTAATGTAGTTTGAGGTAAGGTTAGGTAGGTCACAGCTATAAGTTTGCACTGGAATCTTCGTATCTGAATTCAGTTTGCACCCCTGAGTTCCTAAATTTCTTCCCTTGGTATTGTTTCCAGGCCAACTGATTGCAGAAATAACTCATGCTAATGTTTCAGACTTTACTCAAAACATATAACTGTTTAAATATTTCTGTTTGTGTGGTTTAGTTTCAGAAGCTCTACCTGTGGCAACTCCTGGTGCATCTGCTGAGACTGCTGGTGTTGCTCCCACTCCCTCCACTGTTGTTGGGACAGTTAAACAAGACCTTCATTTGACTTCATTAGCTATCAACACCGTGGAAAATGCCAACTCCACAGAACTCCTTACAGCCATTGAACTTGATAGTCTTCCTTCAGACCAGTTGGCAAAAGAACAGGACACAGTTGCAATAGAAGGTTTTACAGATGAGGAAAACATTGAAAGTGGAGGTGAAGGTCAATACAGGGAACGTGATGAATTTGTGGTAAAGATAGAAGACATAGAAACCTTTAAGGTGAGTGAGTGTTCCCAGGTGTAAAGGGCCTAGTGCAGTTGGAGTACTTGTGTTTTTGTGCTGATTCCACACCTGCATTACAAAACATTAAAACGTTTATGAGTGTCCTGTTACTGTGTTTGAAAAGGTTGGACTGGATGTCATACTTAGCATTTAATTAATTAGTTTAGCCTGTTACTCTGTAGCCCAGGTTGGCACTGTAGTAAGGGCTATCACACCCAGCAGATGTTTGTTGAGATGGGGCTTTCATGTAGTTCAGACTGGCCCCATATGGACATGCCATGAAGCTGAGGATGACCTTGAACTTCTGATTTCTACCGTCAAAATACTGGGATTGCATGCATTTACCACCTATACAGTTTGATGGAGTCCTTAGGACTGAATCAGGGCCTTGTATGTGCTAAGCAACCCCTTTACCAGTTAAGCTACATCTAAGTCGTACATATTTTGGTTAGTACTTTTAGATAGGCTCTTGTTACATAGCCTGGTGCTTTTTTGTTTTTTTTTTTTGTTTTTTAATTCCAGGATAGCCTTGAACTACTGGCAGTTCTCTTGATTCAACCTTCCAAGTATTGGAATAGCAAGTTGAGCCAACTTGCCTAGCTAGCTAGCCATATTTAATATATTTTTAGATTTTTGTTTGTTTGGTTTTGCTGGCATTGTTTTTAAATTGAGATGGAAAGCAAAGGAATTAGATAGAAAAAGGAAGACTGTAACATTCACACTGTGATTGTACCATTGACAGTTAACTCCTATTACAACTGTAGCATATTTGTTTTAGATGGTATAAAAGTCCACAAATGACAAGATAATAATACCACTAGCAGTTTCTTCCAGTCATCTTAGTTAATTAAAAGGGCAATGGCTTTCATGTCAGCGAGCTCCTTTTGGGGGGGAAAGCTGAAGTGGAGACTGAATAGAATCACTTTTAGGGGTCAAGTTTATTTATCAACAACCCCCTCCCTACCCCCATTGTTAGCATGTTTAATCAAGGCCTTTGGTTTATGACACTACCACAAGGTTTGAGGGAGGGGTGATTATTGTAGACACTTGGCCATAGATGAGAAATGAAAAGTTATGCTGGGGTAGTTGTGCGTTCCCTTAATACCAGCACTCGCCAGGGCAACAGAGAGACCCTTCTTCAGCTCCCTACTTTCCCCACCTCAAAAAAGAGAGAGAATGAAGATAGACCTTAAAGATTCCTACTCATAGTAACAGTCTATAGATAGAAGCATGTTGATTATTTTCCTAAATGTAATTAATTCTGCTTATTATAGGAGGCTTTGAATACAGGAAAAGAGCCCCCAGCTATTTGGAAAGTACAGAAAGCTTTGTTACAGAAATTTGTTCCTGAAATTCGAGATGGGCAAAGAGAATTTGCAGCTACAAATAGCGTAAGTAAAATGCTTGATTCTATCCAATTTTCTAAACTGACCCCCAGATAAACCGAGGTGGGGTCAGATGCATTGACATTTCTGTAACAGCAGGGGCTGCTACTGCAGAGGGCCTGGATTCCATTCCATGTGGTAGCTGGAATGATAACTCCAGCCCTAGGGATCCTGTGCTCTCTCTAACTACTGAGGACACCTGCACCCACATGCACATACCCACACAGACACATGTGCACAAAGTTTAACATAAATAAATAAGTGAAATGAAGTAACAGAGCTGAGAAGATAGCTCTGTTAATAGCGCATACTACTCTTGAACTGGACCTGAGTTCATGTTAGGAAACTTACAACTTCCTGTAACTCCAGCTCCTCCGCAGGTACCAGGACTTATTTGTACATGCTCATGCGTGCTTGCTTGCTCTCTCTCTCTTCCCTCCACCCATTTGCCCATTCTTAAAATCAGGATAACACTAGCCTGGTTATGAATATACTTTGGAAAATACAAAGGCTGGCTGGCCATGAACTTAACAGCATAATATTTATGTGTAGATTATGTAATGTATAAATCAAATACTTCTTTCTTTAGTACCTTGGATATTTTGGAGATGCAAAAACCAAATACAAAAGGATATATGTGAAGTTCATTGAAAATGCAAACAAAAAGGAATATGTCAGAGTATGTTCCAAAAAGCCAAGAAATAAGCCTTCACAAACTATCAGGTATTTGTTTTCTTATGTCATGTATTTATGGGCTTATTTGGGTATTATTGTTTAAAGGCTCTATCTTGTCAGTTAAAGACTGAGAATGCTGCAGTACCTTTTGCAGTAGGTGAATCCTTTTCAAAGAATGAGATGGGCATTGTAAAGCTAGTGGCTTTGTCTGGTGGAATAGGTACCTTCTTTGTTTGGATCTTTTTGGTGTAAAATAGAAAAAAAAACCAGAAGGTGCAAAATTTATTGAATTTAGCTCTTTATGACAGAACCTCTCAGAAGCCCTCCTTTCATCAATAGGGTGAAAGAAATAAATGAATGTCAAAGTTACAGCAAGATAATTGGGGGTTAGGGGACACACAGACATGTGCATTGTCAGGTCAGCACACAGTAGAATTCCTATCTTAGATCAATGTGCCTGGGTTGTCTGCAACATGAATCTGGAAGGTAACTGGTATGACCTTGTGATAGGTATTAGAATATGGGTATGACCCTAGATATTCTCATCAATCTACTGTCATCAGTGGGTCTAGTTTAATTAAGATCACCTATTTTCAAGCTGCTGATCTAGTTGTCATGATGGAATTTAACCACACAAATTTTTAGATTTAGCATTGGACAAATCTTCAGAGGCTTCAGACCCATGCATTTGCATTTCTACATCAGAATATCAGAGCTAGATTTGGCTCTCCATATCTCATATTCTCTGGAAAGTGAATCCATAAGGATTTTGGTAGAGATAAAGATTGAGTTAGTAGCCCCTTGATAATTGACCATAGAGTATCGGTCTCAGTCTAGTTCACGAAAGTGCTGTGGGGTCATTTGAGTTGTAAATAGCACATGGGCTTCATTTTGGAAGTGTTGGTCTGAGCATATTTAATTTTTTCTTATTAATCATAAAAGTCCCTTTTCTTTTTTAATCTTAAAGGATTTAATGATTTTAATAAAATTTGTTTTAACATTGCAGAAATATTCCATCTAAGCCAAGTAATATCAGTAAAACTGACCCACCAGTATCAAAAACTACAACTACAAAAGCCCCTTCTATAAAACCCAAAGCTAAACAGCTCAAAATAAAGGCTGAGCCACCACCAAAGAAAAGGAAGAAATGGAAGGAAGAATTTTCATCATCACAATCTGAATCATCTCCTGAGGTCCGTTCTAGCAGTAGTGAGGATGAGGGTGAGTTCCCCAAGAAATTAGTATTTTGATACTTTTAGATGGTGTGCAGGAATGGAGGGGGATGATGATGATGGTGGCAGTTCAGATCAATTTGTTTAGTAGCAGATTGATGCTACTGTACAAAGTTCATTATGCTTTGTATAAACCACACCCTACAGAACACATGTAGCTCTGTAAAGCAGGAAAGGTAGAACTCACTTTGATGTGTTGTAGCCTAGGAATACCAATTCTCTACTAAGTCTGAGGATTACCAGTCCTCACGCTGGTGAGATGGCTCAGTGGCTGAGAGGATCTAGACAGTTCCCAGCACCCACATCAGTTAATTCACAACTGCCTATAATTCCAGTTCCTGCACACATGTGGTACACATAATCTCATGGATGCACATACATGTACACATAAAAATAAGTAAACCTTAAAGAAAAAGATACTGTATTCTCCAAATTCTACATCTGTGTTTATGCTAGAAGACAAAAGGAAACAAATCTAGGATGAAACAATCCAAACTATTATTAATTAATATGATAACATATATGACATATTAAGTATATCTATCAATATTTGCCATATTAGAGTTTAAAATATGTACAATGCTAGAATATACAGCACTCATTCCATTAGCTATCAAAACTTGGAGTATAATATGTACAAGAAATTTCAAACAGTTCAGCAGAGGACAGAGGTTGGCAGACTTGCTTACAGACATACTTGATTGCTGCCCAACTCTTGTGGATAATTTTATTGGAACACAGCCCCACAGATACTGTTTGGAAATACATGATTCCATATAGTTGCAATTGTGAATTGTGGTACAGAGGCCATGTGACCAAGAAAAATCTAAACTGTCCACCATATGACTCTTGAGGAAATTTTACCGACTTTCATTCTTGTAAAACATAACAGTAAAGACAAAGGAAGATGAAGGGAAAATGGAAGGCTGAAGCCAAGCCAAAGCTGAAAATTTTGGGGTCTTTATAAACAAAAGAAAGTTTTTGGAAGAACTCAAGTAAAAGCAACATGAAGAAATTTTAAATTCAGTTATTAGACCAGTTTCAGGCAAAAATGGTATCAGAACCTAAGTAATGGAAACAAGAATGAAAGAGGAGAATCAAAAGTGGTTTTGTTTGGTTTTGTTTTGTGACAGTCTCCCTAAGTCCTGGTTGTCATGGAGCTTACTATGTAGACCAGGCTGTCTTGTAACTCACAGAGATCCTCTTGCCTTTGCATCCTGAGTGCTTGGATTAGGGCATGTGTGGTTCTTTTGTTGTTAGTTGTCCTCTGACCTGTAAATATGCACTGTGACAAACGTGCAATATGTGTACACATACAAGATAAGTAAGTATAAATTAAATATTCAAGGTAGAAGCATATATATTAGTACTATAAGGAAGTTCACTGTTCAGTATATATATTTAAAGCCTTATTGTACTTTCTGCAGTTATCAGTACTTATTGCTTAGAATAGGAGGGCTTGGGTTCTTAATTTGTAATTATACCCTCAGGTAAAAAGGAAAATTTTCTTGCATAAGTAACATGGTAGACCACTAGGTGTCACTAGTTAAGCAGTGTGTTCAGACCTTTAAGACAATTACCTATAATACGGGTTTAAATGCAGGTGATTTTATTTTCACGTGTAGGACTTGTGTGTATGCTTGCATGTGTGCATGCATGTGTAAATGTACATATGCCATGGCACATGTGCAGGTCAGGGCACACATTGGGGGAATCAGTTCCTCCTCCCATGTAGGTCCAGGAATCAGTCCAGTTGTCAGACTTGACACAGGAAGTATCTTTACCCACTAAACTATCTACAGGCTTATGGTGTTTGTATGTGTGTTTATTTGTATATTCATTTATTCATTCATTCATTTGGGTTTTTGAGATTTTCTCTGTGTAGTCCTAACTGTTCTGGAACTCACAATGTAGACCAGGCTGGCCTTGAACTCAGAGATCCACTTGCTTCTTTCTGCTTCCCAAGTGCTTGGGATTACAGCTGGCACCACATCTGGCCTCTCTGGTGGTAATTTTTAAACTCTTTCTTTCAGAATATTCTTTTTTTTTTTTTTCTTCAGAATATTCTTATAGTCTTGAAGTGCATTGAGGATTCCAAATAGACTCAATCAATTTAGAATTTACTAAGTAGCAATTAAATTAAAATAATGTTTAAAATATTTTTAAGTGATCAGTTATTACTTATTAATACAATTGGCTCTATTTTTATATTTGTTGTACATTTCATTAGTTTGGTTTAAAAATGTGAAGAAAACATGTTGGGAAGACAACTTTAACTATCTCTTCAGATAATTACCAATTATACATAAACCTGACAATTACACTTTTAGCTATTTATGTATATGAGTATTTTGTATGTATGTGTGTGTGGATAGGTAGGTAGGTAGGTATGCCATTTGTATGCAGGGTACCTGCAGAGGTCAGAAGGCGCATAGGATCTCCTGAAACTGAGTTACATATGGTGGTAAATGACCCTGTGCATGCTGAGAACCAAACCTGGGTCCTCTGCAAGAGCAGCAAGTGCTCTTGACCACTGCACCATCTCTCCAGCCCTTTCTCATAAATCTTATCACCCCAAATATATACTGTGTAATCACTGGGCAGTGGCTTTCTATTTTCTCCTACTCCAGTTGCTGGTAACCTAACCTTTTTTTTTCTTTTCTTTTCTTTTCTAATTTTTTTTTAAAGAATTATTTTATGTATATGAGTACACTGTAGCTGTCTTCAGACACACCAGAAGAGGGCATCAAATCCCATTACAGTTGTGAACCACCATGTGGTTGCTGGGAATTGAACTTAAGACCTCTGGAAGAGCAGTTTTAGTGGTCGTAACCACTGAGCCATCTCTCCATCCCCCCTAACTTTTTTTTTTTTTTTTTAATTTCACTGTGTTGTTTGTTTATTAACGTGTGAGTGTGTGTATGATGTATGTTGGTGTGACTGAACTTGGACAACCATGATCCCAAAGAAAGCACTACAAGCCTCTGAGTCATCTTGCTGACCCTCTAACCCTTTTTTTTTCCCTGAATTTTCTTACACACATGGAAGCATATATTATGTTCTTGTGTTTAGGGGTTTTGACTTGGCATGTTTTCAAGGTTCACCTGTGTTAACAGCACATTCGAGATACGATGTACATGGAGGTTAAAGGACAAGTTAAGGAAGTCGGTCCTCTCCTTCCACCGTGTGTGTTTTGGGTATTGAACTCAGGTCATCAGGCTTGCAGCTGCTGCTTTTACTGATTTTGCTTTCTTGCTGGACTTCATTGTGCTTGTGACTTCCATTTACCTATTGACTATGGATGCTTACTAGAGATATTTGTTTATCTTCTTTGCAGGAATGTCTCTTCAAATCCTTACTTGCTTTGGTAGGCAGTTTCTAGACAGGATTTCTCTGTGTAGTCCTGGCTCTCCTAGAATTCATCTGTAGACCAGGCTGGTCTTGAACTCAGAGATCCTACCTCTGCCTCCAAAGTGCTGGGATTAAAGGTGTGTGCCACCACCACCAGACTGAATTACTAGCTTATTATTGGAATGGTTCCTTGTCCTTTTGTGGTTAAATTTAGGATTTCTTGATTTTTGTCTCTGAGTTGAACTTGTTTTTTGAAACAGGGTCTCTGTAGCCCAAGCTAGCTTCCAGTTCTATACAGCTCAAGATGGCTTTGAATTCCTGATGCCCCTGCCTCTTCCTTGTCAATACTGAGATTATTGTGTGCCTCACTTCAGCTGGCTATATTCTGGGCTTTAATCTTTTATTATATGCATGATTTGAAAATATTAATTCCCATAACATATAGTGTCCTTTTTAAGTGTTTTACATTCTGATGGAGCCCAACTTACTGATTCTAATTCTTGTGCCTTTGTTGTGGGTAAAATCAAATCCAAGGACATCATCAGTGAGCCTTTAAATATTGTGAAGCTGTTCAGTTTACAATAGTGGATACAAGTTTTCTAGAAATTAACTACACCTTATCATTGATAAGTACTGTAAGGTTTTAGGTTTTTGTTTTGCTTTTGAAACAGGATCTTACTATGTAGCAGTGGCTCTCACTATGTACTTACTACTTGCTATAGTCCAGATCTACCTGCCTTTGCCCTCAAAGGACTACGATGCAAGCCACCATGCCCAGCCTGGTTTTCATTTTGGATTCAGGGTTCTCACTACTTAGAACTAACAGATATTTTTTAAATTGTTAATTATGTGGTATGTGTCTGTCTGTCTTGTCCATGTTTGTCTGTGTGTCAGAATGTGTTTGTGCTTTTGAGTGCAGTGCATGCAGAGGTCAAATGGGTACATTGAATCCCTTGGAACTGGAGTAACAGGCAGCTGTGATCTACACGCCATGGGTCCTGTGAATCAAATTGCATCCTCCCCAGGAACAGTGTATGTTCTTAATCAGTGAGCCATCTCTCCAGTTCCCAATTTTGGTCTTATTTTAAGACTTATTTTCATTTTCAAGTACGAATGTTTTGCTTGTATTTATGTATATGTACCCCATTTGTGCCTCCTGCCGACAGAGGCCAGAAAAGGACATCAGTTTTTTCTTAGAATTCCAGTTTCAGCCAAGTTCTCTGGAAGAGCGTCCAGTGCCTTTAACTGCTGAGCTATCTCTCCAGTCTTGGCTTTTATTGAACTCTTAACCTTCATGCCTCTAAGAGGCTTCCTGAGTGCTGGGATTACAGTCATGTGCCACCAATCCCATTTAATCCTGCAGTCTTAGATAGAATTTAATATGCATAGGCTATGTTTGCATTTAAAATTAATACATGTTACTAGAATTCTGTAATAATTGAAGTGTAGAAATAAAGAGAGTTGGATGTGGTGATGCACTCTTTTTATCCCAGCATTTGGGAGGCAGAGGCATGGGATCTCTGAGTTCAAGGGTAGCCTGGTTCTACAAAGTGAGTCCAGGGCAGCCAGGGCTATTACAAAGAAAAACCTTGTCTGAAAAACAAAAAGAAATAAGGAAGAAATATCTTTTTTCGTGCATGTCTTGTAGTGTTTTGTTTGGTTTGGTTTCTTGAAATAAGAGTCTTACTATGTAGCCTTAGCTGGTTTGCAATTTATGTAGACCAAGTTGGTCTTAAACTCACAGAGCTCCTCCTGCCTCTGCCTCTGACTACCATCACTATGCCAATTCTTGGCTTCTCTACTAGTCGTAGAGACATCATTGAGACTCCAGCCAGGTGTCTAAGATGTGGGATGTCAAAAGAGAAACTAGCTCTCACCTGCCATGTGTCAAATGCTACTGTGGTGCCAGGCCTCACTGTTAAGTGGGAAGCTTTTTCTATTTGCAAGCTCCAACACCATTCTTATCTCCACCACAGCAAGGCTCTGTTTAGAAAACTACCAGTCTAGGCTTTATTCTGTATTAGAAGTGCCACAGTGCTGTCCTGATGACTCATACCCATAATATCAGCACTTGGGAGGTTAATGTTTTTGAACACTGCTAAGTACAAAACCCTGCATCAGCAGAACAAAGCAAGCTCTGCCATGAATGTGAGTGTTATGTATACCAGGCTAGCCGTAAACCTGGTATGTTGATGACCTTGAACTCCCAATCATCCTGCCTCATCTACTAACTGCAGGGATTGCAGGTATGCATCACCACAATCTGACTCATCTAGAATGTTTTTGTCTGTGTCTGTGCTTGGGTATGCTTTCATATGTGTGTGTTAATGCTTGTGCGTGTGTGTATAGGCCAGAAGTTGCTGTCTAGTGCCTCCCTTCATTCCTCATCACCTTTTTCTTTCCTGAGACAGGGTCTTCCATTTGAACCTGGAGCCTAATGATTGGGCAAGAATGGCTGGCCAGCAAGTTTCCAAGGATCCTCCTGTCTCTACCTTCCCAGTGCTAAGATGAAAAGTGTGCCCCATGCCTCGCTGGGCAGTGGTGGCGCATGCCTTTAATCCCAGCACTTGGGAGGCAGAGGCAAGCGGATTTCTGAGTTCGAGGACAGCCTGGTCTACACAGAGAAACCCTGTCTCAAAAAAACAAACAAAAAAGTGTGCCATGCCAAGCATGGTAGCACATACTTTTAGTCCCAGCCCTTGGGAGGTGGAGGCAGGTGGATCTTTGTGAGTTCAACTCCATCTTGATCTACAAATTGAGTTCCAGGACACCCAGGGCTGTTACATAGATAAACCATGTTTGAAAAATAAACAAAAAAATGTGGGTAACTGGAGATCTGAATTCAGATCTTCATGCTTCACTGCCAACACTTTACTGAGTCATGTCCCCCACCCTGCCTGAGTTGTCTGTAAACAAAGAATCAGAAAGAATTAAATTAGAAGAAATTGTCTTCAGTCTTGTTTATAGGCGTCCGATAGGAAAAATTGAGTGTCCCATCTCATTCATCCTAGGCTCTGAGCCTCAAGCTCCCTCTGTCGCTCGTTTTCTGAACACAAGAGCAATGAAGGAAACTTTCAAGAGTTACATGGAGTTGCTTGTTAGCATTGCTCTGGATCCTGACACCATGCAAGCCTTAGAAAAAAGCAATGGTATGGCCTGCTAAGAAGCTCATTCAAAAATTTTGTTTAAATAAATTTTCTCACTGTTGTCTCTTTTGTTTTATTTTGTTGTTTATTCTTGGAGTTTTTTGTTTGTTTATTTGTTTTAAAGCAATGCCTCATTGTATAGGCAAGGCTGGCCTGGAACTCACAGATCCCCAGGCCTCTGCCTTGCAAGTGCTGGGACTAAAGGTGTGCACTACCACTTTTGGCCGCCTTCTTTATTTCTATAATTAAAATTATTACAGAACTCTATGACATATACTAATTTTTTAATGCAAACATAGCCTTTGCATATATAAAATTTCATTTAAATTCAGTGGCAAGACTGCAGAACATGACTGTAATCTCAGCATTTGAGTCGCAGAGGCATGGGGAATCTCTGTGTATGCTGCCATACTTGACATTATTTCCCCTAATGCTTGCTGTTACTTATTTATATAATTGTGGTATATGTAATGGTAAATTAACAGTTTGATAATCCCAGCTATTTAATATATTACCAAAAATGATTAATTTGTTTCTGTCACATTGTTACTCTCCCCTTTTCTAACATAACCATTCTGACTCATTTTTGACAATGGGTTACAATTCCTTTTCTTGCCCTACTTTGTCTTTGCCCCAGATTCCAGTGAACTAAGAATATCTCACCTTGGTACACACCTTTAATCATAGCATTCAGGAGTCAGAGGCAGGTGTATCTGAGTTCTAGGCTAGCTAGAATTATATAGTGAGACCCAGTGTCAAACAAACAAAAAATCTTTGAGTGGGATTGTAGTTAATGGTAAGGTACTTACCTAACTAGTATGCGCAAGGCCCTGGCTCCATCTCCAGTCCAGCCAGAAAAATAATTCTTATTCATACTCAATAACTTAGAATGTTAAACCAGTTTGTATTTTGTAGCAATACATTTGTTAGATAATAAATGAGATTTAGAAAAGTTACTCTTCTTTCTAGGGGTCATTGTTTTGTTTTCATTGAGATAAGGTGCTAGGCATGGTGGTGCACAAGTTTAATCCTAGCATTTGAGAGGCAGAAGCAAGTGGATCAAAGCTAACTTGATCTATATACCATGTTGTGTACCAGTCAGAGCTGGCTATGTAATAAGGACTTGTCCCTCTACAAAAAGAGAAAAGGCTGGACTTGGGCAACAGATGCCATTGCTGTGCAGAGTTGCTGCTGCTTCCTTGCTTGTTTGATAAACCAACTGTGCAGGCTGACCTTTGTTCTGAAGGCTAAACCCTGTCCGTTTAGAGACAAGGTTTCTCTCTGTAGCCTCTACCTCTAGCATGCTGGGATTAAAGGTGTGTGTCATTACCTCTAGCTTAATGAAATGCTGTATTATACATAAGCCATAAATTTAATGTCGTCTAATATACAGATGGTTTGATGTTCCTCTTCAAAAGGAGTGTGTTACAAATATTTGTGTTGATTGCTTATCTTGTTAAAATAAATTATTATTTCAGATGAGCTACTTTTACCACATATGAAAAAAATAGATGGAATGCTGAATGATAACCGGAAAAGACTTCTTGTGAATCTGCATTTGGACCAGCCATTCAAGGTATTTCCTGTTAGTGATGTCATTAGCAAGCCTCAGAACAGTCAGTCTCAAACAAATAGAAAGAAAAGCTAGCTAAAGTCATTCTCACTTCAGTAATTTATAAAAATATAACAAGATTTGTTTATGCATTATAAGTCTGTTCGGCATATTTTTTAGCTTTTTGTTTGGGTGTTTTATGTTTAAATTCATTTTTCAGTCACTTATATGTAATGTTCCTTCTATAATTTTTTCCATGTTTCCCAAAAGTAGTTTTCTTAAACTGTCATATTCAAGTCTGTGTCCCTTGTATGTTTTTATATTTTTCAAAGACAAGTTTTTATTTTCTTTGTATGGACTAGTGTTTTGTTTGCATGTACTACATGCAAAATGTGCATGCAGTCCTGTTATAATTTCTAAAAATGTACACATTTTGGAATGGAGAGATGACTCAGCAGTGGACCCAGGTTAGGTTCCCAGCACCTACATGGTGGCTCACACCCATCTGTAACTCCAGGCTCCATTGCCCTCTTCTGCCACACACATGATCCAGATAATATTCAGGCAACACCCTCATATATATTAAATCTTAAAAATAATGTAAAGAAATTTTATATTTCCACATTGCATCTTGAATTAAAGGTTAGTTGAGTATGTAGGAACATACCTATAATCTCAACACTTGGAAGGTGGAGGCAAGATGAGGAATTCTAGATTTTACTATTAATGTATTTTAGCAACATAAGTTGGTATTTTTGTTACTTGCAATATAGAACTGAAAGATAATTTGAACTCAGAAAATTTATCATAAAAGTTACTCAGTCCAGAAAACTTCCCAGGATTCCTTCTTAATGCACAATATCCTGACTGTTATGTCTGCTTCAGGAGAGTTTGTTATTGTCTCCATTGATGGTAATTACATACATGTGTGAGAAAAGTTAATTTTTTTATTATATATATATATATATTTTTTTAAGATTATTTTATGTATGTGAGTACACAATTGTTCTCTTCAGACACACCAGCAGAAGGGGGTATCAGATCCCATTACGGATGGTTGTGAGCCACCATGTAGTTGCTGGGAATTGAACTCAGAACCTCTAGAAGAGTAGTCAGTGCTCTTAACCGCTGAGCCACCTCTCCATCTCTGTTAAATATTCTTGAAATGCTTCAAATAGAAGACTTAGAAAAATGTTTACTTTAGAAATAATTAGCACCATGAGAACATGGTGGATCATACCTGTAAGTTCAGCGTTCTTGAGGTTGTGGCAAGAGGATGGCCATAAGTTCCAGGCCAGGTTGGCCTACATAATAAGATTCTATCTTTAAAAAAGAAAAACTAAACAAGAAATATTTACTATGAGGTAGGGACATACAGTTCAGAGAACAGTAGAATGCTTGCCTAAAACATATTAGCCAGGATCAATGCTCTGTGCAATCCCCAAATAAAGGAAGGAAAAAATACTAGCACTACTTGCTATCATAAACTTGGTGCCTTTTTAATTAGGTTATTTAACTTTTATGTTTATGTGTGTCTTATCTACATGTGTATAAGTGCACCACAGTCATACAGTGCCCTTAGAGGTCAGAAAACAGCATCCAGCCCCCACTAGAACTGCAAATTACAAACAGTTGTAAGCCTTCATATAGACGTTAGGAACCAGCCCTGGTCCTCTGCAAGAGCAGAGTGTTTAACCACTGACACATCTCTCTAGTCCCAAGACTGTAATTTTATAGTATGTCCTAACACTTGTAACGTTGGTGGTGCTCTGGCTTTACCCTGAAGGATCATTAGTGTTGTATCCTCATTGGAAAATATAGTTTACAATCTGTTTTCAGGTTCACAATACCAGTTGTAAAATGTGTCAGTCTGGAATAGAACCGTGAAAATTAAATTATATTCTGAATCATAAATGTAACAGCACCTTCAACTCCTTACTGTCATAATAATTCATGCTGGTGCTAGCTAAAATGAATGTTGGCAGACTATGGTCTGCAAGGGTTATTCTGTTACTTTGTGCAGCTTTTCAGGTCACAGTGCCTTACCCAGCAGGTAAGGGCACCAATGTCAGTGGGTTTTGAAGACTAGACTAGGACTGGCTCTGCTCTGTGGCCACTGCATCATCAGTGGTGGCTCCCTGTCTGTGGAGAGCATACTATCAAACTCTGGTTCAAGACTTATCTCACAAGTTCTTTCTATGCAGAGAAGGAAGCAAGAGAAGTGAGACAGGAAACAGTCTTTATTTTTACTGTCTGTCTTCTGTCATTTAGAGTTTAATGACTCACTGTAGCTGGTTTACCTCAGGTTCAAGGTATTAGTCATGGTTTAAGTGATAAGAGCTTTGAAGAATGTCTATGTTCCTGCTTTCCAATCAGAGAGGGATTACTAATAATAACTTAGGAGTTCCTTCAGCATGGTGTACTGTTGCTCAAAAAATTAGGACTTATTATTAGCCTGGATTCAAGGAATGGAAAGACAATCGAAACCATGGGGAGAAAGTACAAAGAACTTGTAACTAAATCCCAGCTGTAGCCTCCCACATGGGTATATGTGTGTGCTTGTGTGTATACATTTTGAATGGCTGAATTCAGATTAGTTTTCTTCTGATGTCAGTTATATCATCCTTCATTATTTTAAAGAATGCTTTGGAAAGTTTTCCTGAACTGACAATTATTACTCGAGACTCAAAAGCAAAGAGTGGAGGATCTGCTATTTCTAAAATCAAAATGAATGGCAAAGCTTATAATAAGAAAACTCTAAGGACTTCTAAAACAACCACTAAGTCTGCACAGGTAAGAAGGTAGTGCTTAATAAATGGTTATACATTTTCCAATTAACACAGCTCCAATGAAACCAGTGTAGAGTAATAAGGGAAACTATCCCATGTGTAAGTTTATGTGTTTGTATGTAGTTTTAAACTAATGTTTAATTCATTAAAAATATTTGTATGCAACATATTTTGAAATATGTATGCATTATAGAGAAGTAAACATGAAAATTAATGTTTTTTTACCTATTCAAAGTTATGTGTACAGAGTTTGGAATCACATGTATTAGTGCGTATATACAGTATAAGATTGGATATTAATATACCTCTAAAGTCACTAAAATGACATATGCTCATCTCCACAGTATACATTATTGCAGTCTTTTCAGTATAACAATTTCATATAAGAATTGTATTCTGAGCCGGGCGGTGGTGGCGCACGCCTTTAATCCCAGCACTTGGGAGGCAGAGGCAGGCGGATTTCTGAGTTCGAGGCCAGCCTGGTCTAACAGAGTGAGTTCTAGGACAGCCCGGACTACACAGAGAAACCCTGTCTCGAAAAACAAAAACAAAAAAAAAAAAAAAGAATTGTATTCTGAGCTTGATAGGAGTGGCACATGCCTTTAATATCAGCACTCAGGAGGTAGAAGCAGGTGGGTCTCTTGAGTTTGAGGCCAGCCTGGTCTACAGATAGACTTTCAGGACAGCCAAGACTACACAGAGAAACCATGTCTCGAAAAACAACTTATTTTGTAAGCCAGGTATAGTGGTGGTGCATGCCTGAATCCTAGCACTTGTCAGGTGAAAGCAGAAAGATCAGGAGTTTCAGGACAGCTTCAAGCTACAGAGCAATATCAAGGGTAGCCTGTGCTATATGTCTTAGGCAAAAACTAGAAATAAATAGGTAGTTACTACAAAATTGTATTTAAGAAAAACCCAGAGTGCCAGTGGACATGGTGTCATACATTTTTAATCCCGGAGAGAAGCAGTGGGAGCTCTGTTGGATCCTATCTCAGAAAACTGTGGTTCTCGTAACCTCTTACCCCCTACCTCTCCTTTTTCTTTTCGAGACAAGGTCTCACTATACTGACCTGACTTGCTATATAAACCAGGTAACCAGGTTGGCTTTAAACTCAGACTCATCTGCTTCTGGAGTGCCAAGATTAAAACCATATGCTAGCTGGGTGGTGGTGGCACACACCTTTAATCCCAGTACTCGGGAAGCAGAGGCAGGTAGATGTCTGCGTTTGAGGCCAGCCTAGTCTACAGAATAAGTTCCACAACCTCCACACACACAGACTGTCTTGAAAAACCAAAAATAAATAAAGTTAAATCATATGCCATCCTGCTTGATTTAAAATTGTTTACTTTATGCAAAGAAAAGATAGACCCCCATTAATTGTCTCTCAGACAACTACAACAAAATACTTTGTGAATTTATAGTGTGCCAAGTTCAATTCTAAGTACTGGAGTACTAGAGAGATGGCTCTTTCATACCTGTATACATAATCAGAGCACTAGAATAAATCAAAGCACTAGAGGTACATAGTAACAACTAGTAAAAACTCCATGTTTTCATATAATTTCTATTTAATGGATAAGGATACAATGATATACATATAATAAACAGAAAGTTATCCAAGTTGTAGGTGGGTAAAAAATATGTTAGAACCTGTGTGAGGTGCATGTTGTGGGTCTATATGTATTGGGTGATTTTTTTTTTCTTGTCAGAAAAGCGATGTTGGGAGGTAAATGGCAGGAGGATCAGGGGTTCAAAGCCAGCCTCAACCTCATGGAACCTGTTTTAAGAAAGAAATAGAAGTCCTGTAATCCCAGCACTGGGGAGGCAGGCAGATCAGAGTCCTAGGCCCCCAGAGCTGCAGGGACACACCCTGACTCAGCAACAGGAGGATATAGCAGACAATGTTTCCACTCTTTTGCTATCTAAAATGTTTCTATGGAGTTTATGTAGGTTTTTTTTGTTTTGTTTTTTTTTTGTTTTTTGAGACAGGGTTTCTCTGTGTAGCCCTGGCTGTCCTGGAACTCACTCTGTAGACCAAGCCTCGAACTCAGAAATCCTCCTGCCTCTGCCTCCCAAGTGCTGGGATTAAAGGTGTGAGCCACCACTGCCTGGCCTGTAGATTTTTTTTATAATGCTAGTTTGTTTTTCAAACGGCATGTACTCATAACATGATAAAAATGAATTAAAATGTAATTTAAGTTTAAGCTCCTATGTATATGAATATAGCCTCATAGGTCACCATATAAGACATTTTTCAGGTTCTTGTATAATTACTTCTGAGTTACATGAAAAATACCTGTGACTGTCTTTCTGTTTTAGGAGTTTGCTGTTGATCCAGAGAAAATACAGTTATATTCGTTATATCATTCACTCCATCATTATAAATACCATGTTTATCTGATATGTAAGAATGAGGTAATATATTTTTATTTATTTAAAATGAAATAACATGTTTTTCTTTAAAACAATGTGTTTGTTTTGGGGGCAGGGGGTGTTGTTGATGTTTGTTTTTCCAAGACAGGGTTTTTCTGTTTAGCCCTACTGTACTGGAACTTACTCTGTAGACCAGGCTAGCCTTAAAGTCACAGAGGTCTGCCTGGCTCTGTTTACCAAGTGCTGTGATTAAAGGTGTGCACCACCCCTGCCTGGCTCACTAACACCTACCATTCTACCCAGTACTATAAAATGTGTGTGTGTACACATGCTTTTAAAATTTACTTTTATTCTATGTGCTTAAGTGTTTTACCTGTATGTACGTCTGTGCACCATGTCTGTAATGTGTTTTCAGAGGTCAGAAGAGGACATTGGAGCTTCTGGAACTCGAATACAGACAGTTGTGAGCTTCCACATGGATGGTGGAAAACAAACCCAGGTCTTCAAGAGCAGTAACTGCTCTTAACTCCTGAGCCTTCTAAAACCTCCCAGGACTAGTTTTATGAGTATCAGTTTAAATTAGCAGAGCTATACCCGATGTGTTAGGCCGCAGCCTCGAATGGACGGATGTTCTCAAGTCTAAAGGAGAAAGCAAAGATGGTGGATGCAGATTATGTTGGTTATTTTGACGGTGTTATGAGTCAGCATTCACATCAGTACTTGACATGTGGGGGATGCTGCAGACACAGCTCGCTCAGTGCTTTACTGCACGGGCTACTCGCTTTACAGCACCCATAGAGTGGGTCACAGCCATCTGTAACTCCAGGTCCGAGGAACCTGACACTCTCCTGTGGCCTCTGTAGGCATTGGGTACATGGGTGTGTGTGTGTGTGTGTGTGTGTGTGTGTGTGTATGCATGCATATGCATTCAGGCAAAACACCCTTTATATATACCAGTTTTAAGACAATTGGAAGGAAATTCTAAAGCATGAAGCAGCTGGGTAGTTGGTGGCGCACGCCTTTAATCCCGGCGCTTGTGAGGCAGAGGCAGGAGGATCTCTGGTCTACAGAGCTAGTTCCAGAATAGCCATGACTCTGCAGAGAAATCTTGTTTTGAAAAATAAAACAAAATAAGGCATGAAGCACTTTACTAAGATTTTTACTCTACCCTGTGGAGCCCAGAGAACAGGAGTAGATCTCATCCAAACTTATCAAGGGGGAAAAATCATTTGCCATGGTCGGGATAAGGTGAGTGAAACTGAACAGCTGAAAGACAGGGTCACTCCTCTAATCCCAGCACTCAGGAGGATCACTGTGAATTCAAACCTGTCTATATACTCAGCTCTGGGTTAGCCAAGACTACATAGTAAGGGCCTGCTCATTTCAAAACAAAACCAGTACTACCTGCGGGTGTTTTTTAAGGCTTTAGAAAGGATTTAAGTTTAAAGTGGTATCTGTAAACTAATGCAACAATTAATTTATTTCTTTATTTTAGATATCATCTGTGCAGAAAAAAAATGAAGATTTAGGACAGGAAGAAATTGTTCAACTTTGTATGAAAAATGTAAAGTGGGTAGAGGACCTATTTGAAAAATTTGGAGAACTTCTAAATCATGTACAACAGAAATGTTCCTAACATTTCTACAGAATCCCACCTTTTTATAGCACTAATGAAGTGTGAAAGGCTAGTGTCACAAATAATCCAGTCCTCTGGCATAGGTCTCTTGTAGCATCCCCTGCCGTGGGAACTGTGACCAGACCTTTGCTGAAGACAGTGGTGCTGCCACGGAAGCTAGTCCTTTTTTCCTAATGAATGGTTTTTCTATTGTATAAACTGTGGGTGACTGAAACAATTAGAAACATCTTTTGTGAAATGATAAAGCATGCACTAAGTATAGTTTTATTGCTAGAGAAATAAAATTGACATGATCTGACTTTTCCCCCCATGATGTGTCAGAACTAAAGAGACAGCAGAAAGCATTCATGTCTGGCCACAGTGCAGAAAGTGTTCTGTTGTGGAACGTGATGGGGTGTGTGGCATCCTGTGTAACAATGTCTTCAGTTAAACCGTGAGACTCAGAAGCTGCACTCTGCTCTGTAGCCTCCTTTAACTTGTCCGGGAAAGGTGTGGAACTGTGCAATTCTGTGACTGCTTTTTGTGTCTAGTTACATTGTGATGAAAAAAAAAAAATGACGTACTATTTTCCCTGTTTCAAAGAAAAGTATTTTTGTTTATAGTGTGGCTTTCCTTTGGAAATTTTTCAATTGTACATTTTATTTTACTAATAGTTGTATTTTTCACAAGAAAATGTGGTTTTAATTGTTGTCGCTGTCCTTCATTGTCTCCAGTAAACCCTGTGCAGGTACATGTCACTTGCATCATAGATTCTGTCTTGAAGTGGACATTTTTGTTCATACCCTTTTGCATAGTATTACCTAGAATATTCCTTCGGTGCTAGAATTAGTTTAGCTTTATAAATGGGACTGTGTGAAACACTGCATTTAATTTCATATTTCATAAAATAAATTTCTTACCAAACTAGCACTTGATTTATAACTGATTTGTCAACATAAGAATTAACCATTGCCAAGCATAGTAGCGCACGCCTTTAATCCCAGCACTTGGGAGGCAGAGGCAGGCAGATCTCTTTGAGTTCAGGCCAACCTGGTCTAGATAGTGAACTCCAGAACAGCTAGAGCTACATACTGAGACCTTGTCCCCCTAGTAACCCTACCCCCATAATTAACTACTGATACAGTTTGATGGCCCAGTGGGTTTATAGGCACTTGTAGCCAAACTTGACAACCTGAGTTCTAAGACCCACACTGTGGAATAAGAGAACCAACTTCTGCAAAAGTCATGTCCCTACATAGACACACATGGATGATCAGGCTGTATGCAGTGTTACACACAGCTTTCCTAGCTCTCAGAACTGGAAGTGGAGTTCTCCTTCGGTGCCTTTAACCCATAAGCACACTAGTATAGCTTTCTTAAGTTTGATAGCATTTCAAGTGGTTCAGCTGAAACAGTGAATGTATTAGGTTACATGACCTTGTGTTGTTTATTTTTGTTGCCAACAGGATGCCTTGTTTGTGAAGATTTAATAGTGTCATTCTAAACGATCGCCTTTTTAGGATTCTGAAGCAGTTGTAAATCATCAAACCTTTGTTTATTTTACCACCATTTAGTGCCTTACTCCCTATCTAGAAAGCAGTGTTAACTGTCCAATGCCCAAATAAGACATGCTTACAACCTGGACAAACCTGTTGTCTTGACTTTGAGAACAGACAATTCTTACACTTAAAACTTCAGGAAACTGACAAGAATTGAAGTTAACATGCCACTTGATTTAAGAATAAAACACTGTTAACGCTGGGTGAAAATGAATATCTGAGTTAGGCTTACATATTTATTTCTGGTGACTGTCTTATTAAAAACAATATCCTTAGCATTTTTTACCTGCTGTTTGACTCAGTGGTACCAAGTCATGGGAATTTCTCTCTGGGGTCGAATGTTCCATTTTTTAAGGTTTTAAAAACCCTACCTTGAGAACAGAAGTGACCTATTAGGCTTATTTTATATAATGGCAATGCTGTTGGCAAGAGAATCATGAGATTTCATATTATTATAAGCAGAGGAGAGCAAGAAGCAGCCATATTCCATTCTCATGGTATTGACCCTGGACACAGTATCTTTCCAATCACCATGGAGCTGATACACCCTATATACCTTTACCTTCATCTTGAATTAAAGTATAAGGTACATGTTTGAACTTCTTTTTCATGAATAAATCTCTTAAGGTTAATATTATTAAGAAATACCCATTTCTTCATTGTTTTTGTTTAAAACAGGGTCTCACAATCTAGCCCAGGCTGGTCTAGAACTCAGTGTTTAGTCCAAGTTGGCTCCAAATTTATGGCAGTCCACCTGTCTCAGCCTCTAGAATGCTGGGATCATAGGCGTGAGCCACCATGCCTGGTTTTCCATTTCCTTGTCAACTGCAGTTGCCCTCTGCCTGTTCAGAGCGGTGGTCCTGTTGTAAACCCTTTCACATATAGAAGATCAGGTCCTATGGTGCTCCCTCAAGACCCTGCTGTTCAGATGCATTTCACCTCTCATTTATTCTTATAGCATAGGAAATAGCCTCAGGCCTTAGAGGCAAATAGGACTATCTTATAGCCACAAACTAGTGCTTTATAGGAAGCTAAAGAAATGTTTAGTTGGTTAGTGTTTGCCAGGGAGTTTGAAATATATGATATAGGAAAACATTTAGATTGTGACAAAGAGGTGAAGCACATGTTACCATAAGCTAGGAAAATGTTAAGAAGGATTGGATTCTCCTACCTATAGAGATCTGAGGGTTGGGGACGTAGCTCAGTGCTTTACACTTGGCTAGCATGCCTGAGGCCCTGGGTTCCCTCTCCAACCCTCATCCCTCAAGCACACATAGAGATGTGGGGTAATTTTATGTAAAAATTATTCTGTGTTGATATTTGTCACTACTCCAGAAAACTGGTTGCCAACGGGGCCTCCTTGCCATGTTGACATAACCTAGTTACTACTTGATCCTAATGAATCTAAACTTACGACTCATCACAGGAAGTGGAACTAGAAACTGTCCATTTTCCTATGGCTTTGCCAAACTGAAAATATTGGTAAGAAAGCAATCATATTTTTAAATGTTTAATAAAATTTCCTATTTTTGAAAGTTCTAAATTTATTTAAATTTCTAAAACTTGAAAATTTATAAATGGGGTTACCCATTAGGACTATTTTCAAAGCTTCATATTTTTAAGCTAATTTTTTATTAATTTACTATTTATTTTCCTTGAAGCAGATAAATTCCAACCTATGGCTCTAAAGATACCATACAGCTGTTTCTGTTATGTGTTGGTGTCCATCACTGGTTCAAATGAGTTATTGAAGAAAGGGTCTCTTTCCTGTTTTCCTCAGTCCCCTCTCCGGGTACTACATCCCCGGTGAGCTCAGCACAGGGGTTACTGATACAGCTGCGTTTCAGGTGTAGGTAAGGAAGCTTAATGTATTTGCAGAATACAATTCTTTTGGTTTATTTTAAATGTTTTAGTTTCACAGAAATGCTTTTCAAATACAGTGAAACAGCCCAGGATATGCATTAACTCGGATACACAGTTGTTGACATCTGTGTTCACAAATGCATGTTTTTGAAAATTACCTCTATAAAAAACAACTATGACTAAGGATACAAAAACTTGCATTTGTAGTCCAGAATTTTCAATTGGTCCATTTTACCATGTATAGAAATGTGAAAGACAATTTTGTATATTTGTTACTAACTCAGATCATTAAAGTGAAAACAATTTTTTAAACAAAATCAGAATGTGTTTGGATTTTTTACATTTCTGAATTAAAAGCAGCAGGTCATGTCCATCATTTCTTGGAGAATAAAGTATTACCAGACTAGGTTATATAGTACCAGCATGTGCCGGGATTAAAGGCGTGCGCCACCACCGCCTGGCTCAGTGTTTTTGTTTTTTAAATTTGAATTATTCTGGATTATAAAGTTTTGCTTATGGGAGGCAGAGGCAGGTGGATTTCTGAGTTCGAGGCCAGCCTGGTCTACAGAGTGAGTTCCAGGACAGCCAGGGCTATACAGAGAAACCCTGTCTCGAAAAACAAACAAACAAAACACTGGTTTTTCATCCTTTTACACAGAAAAGGCCTTACAAGTGCTAGAAAGATGCATGTTCTTGCAGGGGGTCTGGTTTTGATTACCAGAGCCTACATGGCAGCTCACACTCATCCATAACTCTAGTTGCAAGATATTGGACACTCTCTTCTGACCTCCACAAGCTCAAGGCATGCAAGACATACACAAACACATATGCAGACAAAAACTCATAAAAGAAAAATCAGTTACCTGCCAAAGGACTTCAAGATTCTGTAAATAGCCCTAACACTGTGCTCTACTGGCTGGAAAATGCTGTTTATTCTAGTATTTTCCACATAATACTTTAGAAATAGTCACTGAGGTGCTGGAGAAAGCTCCTTGGTTAACAGCACGTGCTCTCAGGGCCCAGCTACTCTTCTCAGTCCCCACCAGGCAGCTCACCAACATCTATAACTCCAGTCCAGAGGATGCAACCTCTCCTGACCTCTGCCGGCATCAGGCACACACGTGGAGCACATACGTGCATGCAGGCAAAACTAAAGGGTAGCTCTTACACTGTGTTGTTTTGTTAATGTTTCATTACTGTCTGGTAATAGCATCTTATTAAGATGTATTCACATCTCAAGAGAAGTTCTCTGAACTGTTTAACCCTGTTCTTGAGATAATATTTCTGGACCTGTGAGGTGACCCAACAGCTGAAACACATTCCTTGCAAGCCTGGTGATATGAGTTTGATCCCTAGAACCCATGGAAAGCTGTAGGGAAAACTGATTCCACAAAATGTTCTCTGGCCTCCACACATGCTCCTTGGTGTATTTGTGTTCTCTCCCCCCATCATACACAAAATTTAATTAAAAACCAATACTACATCTTTTTCTTCCAAATAGAAAGCTTTTATTAGGAAAAGAGTATTGGCCGGGCGGTGGTGGTGCACGCCTTTAATCCCAGCACTTGGGAGGCAGAGGCAGGCGGATTTCTGAGTTCGAGGCCAGCCTGGTCTACAGAGTGAGTTCCAGGACAGCCAGGGCTATACAGAGAAACCCTGTCTCGAAAAACCAAAAAAAAAAAAAAAAAGGAAAAGAGTATTGGTTTGTTGTTAATGAAAGTGAAAGAAAAGGTATGGGAGAGAGTAGGCAATCTACAGTTGATGAAGGCCTGAAATGTCCCTTCCATTCCCAACATGGGGTCAGAGGCTCTGCTTTCTACTTCCCTGTGCCATGCCTCAACTTTGTACATCATTGTGTTCTGTGCCTCGACTTAAAAAAAAAAAAGTCAGTTTCAAGAAGCACCATGTTTGCCGGGCAGTGGTGGCGCACGCCTTTAATCCCAGCACTTGGGAGCAGAGGCAGGCGGATTTCTGAGTTCGAGGCCAGCCTGGTCTACAGAGTGAGTTCCAGGACAGCCCGGGCTACACAGAGAAACCCTGTCTCGAAAAACCAAAAAATAACCAAAAAAAAAAAAGAAGCACCATGTTTAAATGAAAAGCATGCTCCAAAATAAAGCTAAGCTAGGTTATTGGTCATTTTTAGTTATACATGTACCTCCTCTTCAGCTACAATGAATAATTTAGTGCTAAGTGGTTTCAAATGAAAGGAAGGTACAATTACCTATTCATCTTATCTATTTTCTGATGTTAATCAGGAGTCGAGAAATTGCCTTGTTACATGTTTTACCCATAGCTGTGATGCTTAGGAAAGGTGACTCTTTTTACCCAAATAGAGATTATGATTCTTTAATTTGGCTTCTAGATTTAGTACAAGAAACAAGAAAAACTCAGTTAACATCCCACTGCCCTCTTCACAACCCTTAGATGCTTTGGACCATCTGTTTTTTTAAAGATGTATACAGGGATTTGTATGCATGTGTGTATGTGTACTAACTGTGTGGGACCCAAGGATGCTCTGGATTCCCTAAAATTGGAGTTGCAGTCGTAAGCCATCATGTATATAGGTGCTGAGGACGGAAACTGGCAGCGTCTGAGCCGTCTCTCCAGCCCCAACATCTTGTATTTTTAAAGTAGATACAAGGAGTGTGTGTGTAATCATATTTTGAACTTATTCATCTCCCTAACCACTGCCTTTCCTCATCTCCTACTTCTCTCTCACTATCCCCCCCCCCTTTTTTTTTTTGTTTTTTCCGAGACAGGGTTTCTCTGTGTAGCCCTGGCTGTCCTGGAACTCACTCTGTAGACCAGGCTGGCCTTAAACTCAGAAATCCGCCTGCCTCTGCCTCCCAATGCTGGGATTAAAGGCGTTTGCCAACACCGCCTGGCCCACTAGTCCCCTTTAAAAATATTCCTGTCTTCTGTTTCACACCACACGAATTCCATCACCCTCCCTTGCCCCCTTAAAGAGCTCTTCCTTCCCTCATCCCAGTCTACTTTAATGAGCACATATGCACACACTCAATTCCTCATGAGAATGCAATAGCTTGCTTAACATGTCCTTTAGTTCTTCCACATATTACAGACCTGAGAGTCAATGTGGAAAGATGGCCTCTAAAGAGGTGGTTAATTGTCTCGAAAAACCAAAAAAAAAAAAAAAAAAAAAAAAAAAAAAGAGGTGGTTAAGATTAAATAAGAGGGGCTGGAGAGTTGGCTCAGTGGTTAAGAGCACTGATTGCTCTTCCAGAGGTCCTGAGTTCAATTCCCAGCAACCACATGGTGGCTCACAACCATCTGTAAGAGGATCTGATGCCCTCCTCTGGTGTGTCTAAGGAGAACCACAATATACTCACATACATAAAACAAATAAATCTAAAAAAATAAAATAAATAAATAAAGTTGTGTGCCAGCACACCCACTGAGAAGAAACAGCAAAGGTGTATACACTGAGAAGGCAGCCTTCTGCAAACTGCAGAGAAGCAGGAGAAACCACACCAGCCAACACTTAAAACCTGTGCTTCCAGCCTTCAGAACTGCTGTGCTCATTTTTCTCAGGGAGATGTAAACAAGTGTCTGTTCACTGCAGAAAGAGCATAATGACAGATCAAAGTGTGGGTCCATGCAAGTCCAGCTTGGTTAGCAAAGTTGATCTGGCTTCTTACAGAAGCATGAAAGACCCTGAAACAGTCATACCATTGAAAAGTTCCACCCCAGTATGAATGACAGCTGCTTTTTAATGTATATGTATGTATCCGTATACATGTATACATACGTATATATCTATACATGTGTGTGTGTGTGTGTGTGTGTGTGTCTGTATATGAGAATCCCCTGGAGCTAGAGTTACAGGCAGTTCTGAGCTACCTGATATGGGTGCTGGGGATTGAACTTGGGACCTCTTAATGAATAATATGGGCTCTTAGCCACTAAGCTTTTTTTCTCTAACACCCAGGTGATAGCTTCTGGAAGATTGCTCTCTTTTTATTATTTATGTATATATTTATTTATTTTGTGAACAGGTAAGCTACACTGCCATGGATCTTATTATGTAGACCAGATTACCCTCAAATTTGGCATTACCTCCATCTGAGCCTCCCAAGTGCTGGGATTACAAGTGTAATGAGCCTGAGCCACCTAGCCCGCCTCCAAAAGTTTCTTCTTACATTTGTATGCCCATCCCACTTTTCTTGTGTGTGGCTTTTTTGTTTGGTTGGTTTTTGTTTTTGAGTCAAGGTTTCTCTGTGTACCTCTGTTTTGCATCTCTGTAGACCAGGCTGGCCTCAAACTCACGGATCCACCTGTCTTTGCCTCCTGAGTGCAGGATTAAAGGTGTATACTACCAACACCGCTCTTCCAACTTTCTTGTAGTTGCTATTTGCATGATACATTTTTTGTGCTTTTATTTTCAGTAAATTTATGCATTTATTGGTGCTGTGAATTGAACTTCCAGGACCTTGTGCATGCCAAGCATGTATCACTTGCTTATACTCCTACCAAATATATTTATTTTTATGGATATTTTGCCTCCATGTATGTCTGTGTACCATAGGCATATAATGCTTATAGAGACCGGAAGAGGGCGCCAAGTCCTTTGAAACTAGGGTTACAAATGGTGTGAGTCACCTCATGGGTGCCTCAAATAGAACCTAGTCCTCTGCAAGGGCAGCAAGTGTTCAACACTAGTTTGACATTTCTATTCTTTCATTTATTTGTTTATTTTTTGTTGAGATAGGGTCTCCCTGCAGCCCAGGCTGAACCTGAACTCATAATATTAATCCTGCTTCCTCAGGTTCCTCCATGAGGGGATTACAACTGTGTTTCACCAAATCTAACTAAGTAAATATTTAATTTGTCTTTGTGTTTTGAGACAGGTTCTCTCTACATAGCTATGGCTATCCTGGAATTCATTATGTAAATCAGGCTGGCTTTGAACCCACAGAGGTCTGTCTGCTTCTGCCTCCAGAGTGCTGAGATTAAAGGTACATGCCACCATACTTAGCTGGTAAATATTTCCTTTAAATTATTGTTTTCACTACAATTTTTGTTTTGGTCAATTGATCTAGCTAGAATTTACTATATATAATAATCTTACCAGAGTCGGCTTTGGATTTATAGTAATGTATGGAAATGTTACCTCAAATAGCTCTAGTCCCTTTTTCCCTCTTTTGTCGTACTGTGATACATACTGCCTCCCCTAATGTGAGGATCCTAACAAGCAATCCAATGCTTCTTAGTTTATCATTTGGAGTTAGTTACTTAGCACAATACAGCTTTGCTTCCACATAATTCTACACATATCATACAATTGCTTTTAAAATCATCTTAATAGGTCTGGAGGAATAGCTTGCTTAGCCTGTATAAGGTCCTGGTTTGGATCCCCAACATTCAAATTAAGTAAGATGATAAAATAAGAAGCACCTACTACCACTCAGGAGGCCACCTCATGGGTGTTATGAGTAGAACCCGGTGCTCTTCAAGGGCACAGCCCACTTTGGCATTTCTAATCTTTTGTTTTCTTTTTGTTGAGACAGGGTCAACAACAGAGACAAGTGGATCTCTGAGTTTGAGGTCAGCTCTGTCTACATAGAGAGCTCCAGGCCACACAGAGCTCCATAATGAGACTGCATCTAACAAGAAAAACAGGGCTGGGGGCTGGAGAGTTGGCTCAGCAGTTAAGAGAACTTGTTTCTCTTCCAGAGGACCTGGGTTTAATTCCCAGAACCTACGTGGTGGCTCACACCATCCAGAACTTGAATTGTGACATGTGACACCCATTTCTAAAGTTGGCAGACACCAGGCACACACATAGTGTACACATACACACACAGGTAGGCACAATATGCATAAGATAACTCGGGGGAAAAGTGGATGGGACCTGAGAAATGACAGCAAAGAATGCAGGTGGTGCACAAGTAGAAAAATAAAATTTAAAAATAAAAATAATAATTAGGCTGGAAAATGGCTTAACAGATAAAAGCTGATAACCTGAATTCCATTCCTGGGGCCTACACAGTATAAGGATTGCTCAGAAGTTGTCCTCTGGCTTCTGCATGTGTACAGTGACTTGTACACACACACACACACACACACACAAACACACACACACACAGACTGTAAAAGACATTTAAAATAATCGGGTTCTTTTTGTCTTTTCTTTCTCTCTTTTTTTTTCTTTTTGTTGTTGTTGTTAGGTTTTTGGTTTTTTGTTTTCAAGATAGGGTTTCTCTATGTAGCCCTGGCTGTCCAGGAACTCACTCTGTAGACCATGCTGGCCTCGAACCCAGAAGTCCACCAGCCTCTGCCTCCCAAGCACTGGGATTAAAGGCATGTGCCACCACCTCCTTGATCTTTTAAAGCTATTATCAAAAAAGAATGTTAAAAATAGAGCAGGAGTTAAGAGTTCATCCTGCTCTTTGCAGAGGATCTGAGTTCAGTACTCATGTCAAGAGGCTCACAATGGCTGTAACTCCATCTCTGGGGATGAAAGGACTCTAGCGTCCACAGACACCTACACACATGAATTAACACCTTCCCTACACACACACACACACACACACACACACACACACACACACACACACACACTTGAAAACAATACAAATAAAAAGATGTTAGAATGGCAGCAACACTCACTTAAAGTCTCTCTGACTACCTGTGGCCTTACTCCTTTCCCAGGTAAGGAAGAAGATTCCACTAGGAATCTCACAAGACTACTTGCCTTTCAAGTGAAGATCTCCAGTCCCTAATCTTTGAGAGCTAGACTTTTTAACTGTATTCATTGTAATCCTGCCAGATGTGCCTCAGGAACCAAGGCCTGATCTCAGTAAATTCTTTAGCAACTGTTTGAAAGACAATGACTTCAAAACCCACTGGAATCCTAAACATGACCTTTGTAAAGGCGCTGGAGTGTCCTCTCCTCTGGGAAGCCCTAACCACCTTGGGTATGTCTTATTGTTCCTCAGCACACCCCACCCACACTCAACTCTTGTGATGACTGGCTGGATCACTGTGGTGAATTCTCCATCTCCACTCCACAGCATGGAGCCTCTGATGTCTGCTTCTCCAGATGTGCAGCTGCTGCTGGAGAAGCAGAGGCTGTCTCTGTCCCCATACCCGTGTAACGGATTCCCCTAACTAATGGCCTATTGTTCTATCGTTTTCATCTGTGACACTCAGAGTCAGTTTTCCTACAAACTAAACAAATCAAGGTTCATTTAAGGGAAGTTTTTTTTGAAGTTACTGTTTGACCTTTGTTCCAACTCCGGGAGGCCTCTTCCCAGGGTTCTGTTCTAGACCCTGCCCAGATCACAGGTTGTATCCTGAATCTCCTCCTCCCAGTTAGTTGCCTCTTGCCACAACACTACCGTTCTGTTCTTGCATTCTCAGGCTTGATTCTCTCCTTCCTCTCTTGCTGCATGAAAGTCAACAAGTCCTTTCTCTTTTTTTTTTGGGTTTTTGAGACACGGTTTCTCTGTGTAGCCCTGGCTGTCCTGGAACTCACTCTGTAGACCAGGCTGGCCTTAAACTCAGAAATCCGCCTGCCTCTGCCTCCCAAGTGCTGGGATTAAAGGCGTGTGCCACCACTGCCCAGCTGGGTTAGGTATATTTCTTATCATTCATTTTGAATTAAGTATATGTGGGAGTGTTTGTGTGTGATTGTATGCACATAGACACAGGTGCCCTAGAATGTCTAAGGTATCAGATCTCCTGGACCTGGAGTTAGGAGTTGTGAGCTGTCATTGTGCTAGACACTGAACTCAGGCCTTCTGGAAAAGTTGTAGTTACTCATAACTGCTAAGTTAAACAGTTGTTGCAAAAGATGATTTTGATCTGGGCAATGGTGGTAACACCTTTAATCCCGGCACTTGGAAGAGGCAGGCAGATCTCTGAGTTTGAGGCCAGCCAGGTCTACAGAGTGAGTTCCAGGGCAGCCAGGGATACACAGAAAAACCTTTTCACAAACAAAACCAGTTGAAATGTCCACTGATAGATGAGTAGACAAAGAAAATATTGACACATAGATGACAAACAAACAACAACAAAACAAAACCCAACCGACCAACCAAAAAGCAGTGTTTTCCAGACACAATAGGGCAGGTACACATATGAAATCAGTGATTGTAACAGCAAGCATCAAACCTGCCCAAACTCAAGCCAAAACAACAAAGAGGAAGGAAGGTGGGCACAAAGTCTCACTCTTTTTTTAATTTTATTTAAAGACGTTGTTGGGTGGGTATTGGACCGTAGGAAGCCCTGGGACACCGGTGGTGCCAGGTGTGGGGAAGTACAGTCTGAGGCATGGAACAGAGAGCTGGCTCGGAGGTCCTCAGACCTACGAAGAGGCCAGGGACCGTGGGGTTCCCAGGCTCTAGGACTCCCACACACTGCAGGGGGTGGGGAGGTGGGAGACTCCTTGACTTGGTGGCAGTCATGGCTGTGCATGCAGAGAGGCCTTCTACGGGAGACTAAACAGCAGCTCTGTAGGCAAAGCCCTTCTCCATGGCTCTCCACAGCAGATCCCTATGAAAAGAGGCAGTCCATTGTTTTAAGGCATTTATTGTCATGGGGGAAAGTGGATGTGTAAAATCATACCCCACTTCTCAGAGTGGGCCTGACATTAAATACCTTTTGCCAGGAGGAATGTCTGGGAAGGAAAGCTTATTGGCTAAAACCTTTAGGCACCTCATTAAAATGGAGATCTGTCTTGAGCCTATGTGACTACAGGTCATGTCCTTTACTAGTAGAGTGGATTGGGGCGTTGCCCTTACGTGACTGATGGCCACAAATCTATGAAGGGTTGTGGCACCTGGTGCCCAGGAGTAGGCAAAGCCCCTACCATTCCTTCAGGGTCTCCAGGGCTTCTAGCCTTAACTCAAATGAGGACCAGGTTACCTTTCACAGTCCCACACTCTTAACTACTGAACCGTCTCTCAGCTCCCATTATTCTGTCTGAAAAGAAAAAGGGAGCTTGTCTTAGTTCAGGTTTCTATTGCTGTGATGAAACACTGACCAAAAGCAACTTGAGGAGGAAAGGGCTGCTTTTCATCTTACAGCCCATCGCCCATGAGAAATCAAGGCAGGCAACACAGGAGCTGCCACAGAGGCTGTGAAAGTGCTGCGTACTGGCCTGCTCAGCCTGCTTTCTTATAGAACCCAGGACCACCAGCCCAGGGTTGGCATCACCCACAATAGGCTAGGCCTTCCCACATCACTAATTAAGAATGTGTCCTACAGGCTTGCCTATGGCTGGATCTTATGAATGCCTTTGTTCAGCTGAGAATAATAAAGGTAGTAAGCACCTGTAGTTCCAGCTAGCTAGTCAGGAGATTGAGGCAGGAGGATTGCTTGAGCTCAGGAATACAAGGCCGACCTTTAACACATGCCTTTAACCCCAGCACTCTCAGCAGACAGAGAGAGGCAAGCAGATCTCAGTGAGTTCATGACTAACCTGGTCTACATAGAAAGATCCTAGCCAGCCAGAGCAACATTGTGAGACCCTGTTTAAAATAAACAAATAAAAATCAGAAAACCTTTAAATTGCAAAAGAAATGCTAATCTAATAAAACCTGTGTGAAGCTATAGGTGTGGCTCAGTGATTTCCAGGGTTGGGGTCCTAGCTCTAAAACAAACAAAAACTAAAACCCCAGGCACCACTGTTTTATACTGCTGCAGAAAACAGGAGCTTGCGCTCTCTCTCTCGCTCTCTCTCTCTCTCTCTCATCGTGCCAGAACAGAATAGATGAATTAGATGAATGAATCATAAACTTTCTGTTCTGTTTCCTACCTCTTGACTGGTTCAGACTTGTTCTTAGACCACTTTACATCAAGGGAAGTTCTTCCCATAGGCTAGACATAGCTTTCCCACACCTAGAAATAGCTAATGATGAAAGTGATTTTTAAGCATTCTATACAAGGAATTAAAACACCGTTCATGAGCCAGCCCTCGTGGAATGTGTCTGTAATCCTAGCACTTGGGAGGCTATGGATCTCAGGTTCAAGGCTAGCCTGAGCTACATGTGAAATGGGGGAAGGTTTTGGGAGAGACACAAGACAAACAAAAAGTAATGTGCAATATTAACAGTCTGAGTGTATGATGCCAATATTTTTATAGTATAGAAAGAAACAAACAACAAAGCAAAATAGACCAAAAGGTGTACAGCTGTGCATTGAGTTAAAAGAGAATGGAGAGGAAAGAAACGTACTGTCTGTGACTCTTATTAGTTACAAGAGAAGTTTAAGATTTTTTTTTGGTGGTTCCTAAACAAAGTTTTAAAACTTATGAAGCTGGGATTAAAGCACTTGGGAGGCAGAGGCAGGCGGATTTCTGAGTTCGAGGCCAGCCTGGTCTACAGAGTGAGCTCCAGGACAGCCAGGGCTACACAGAGAAACCCTGTCTCGAAAAACCAAAAAAAAAAAAAATACTTTAAAACTTATGAAGCTGGTGTGCTGACTCATGTGTGGGTGTCCCCTGCCGAGAATAAAACCCAGGGTCTCATGCATGGTAGATGATTATTCTACCACCAAACTACATATATCCCCAGCCCAAAGGTGATTTCTTTTAGAGCTCTATGTTTTTACTAAAATAACCAAAGCATCTACTCCATTCCTAAGACTACAAAGATGAGAGAGAAACCTGAGAGGTTCAAATACACTCACTTCCCTGGCTGATTTTTCAGTTTGGTAGGAATTAAGATATATGTGTGCTGAAATGATTAGATTATCTATACAAATGGGAACTGGGGAGGGGAGTGCATGCCTGTAATCCCAGCACTCAGGAGGCTGAGGTAATCGAACTGTCCTAAGTTTGAAGCTAGCTAGAACTACACAAATGATGAGTTCCAATCCACCATCGGTTATACAGCAAAACCCTACTTCAACACAACATATACAAATGAATAATAATGTGTTTAATAAGTGCAACAAAAGGGAAAAATCTGTGTAGTAACAAAAGTGGGAAGAACGTTAGGTCTCAATGTAGATGGAAAATGCCAGCATTCTAACTAGACTAGACAAACACAGCACAAACTCGTGAAAAATGCCTCAGGAATACATAAAATATCAAAAATGGTCACTAGGCCAACCTATCTTTTTCAAAAGATCCAATGTTAGTATTTGTCAAGATTTATTTTCCAGGATGGAAAAATGGTTCAATGGTTATGAGAACTTCCTGTTACCATGACCATGAAGACCCAAGTTCAGAGTCTGCAGAGGCCAGAAGAGGGCGTTAGAAACCCTGGAAGCTGGAGTTACAGACCAGTGGTTGTGAGCAGGAACATGGGTACTGGGAACGGAACTCTGAGCCTTTGCTAGTACAGCAAGAGCTCCTATTCGATGAATCATCTCTCTAGCCCCGCCCCCCAGTTAGCAGTTCTTCTAGGCTCTGCCCCATAGTTACCTGGCAACAGCTAAGTATGCCTGACTCACTATAAAAGGGGCTGCTTGCTGCCTCCCCACTCTCTCACTCTCTACCATCCATATCCTCTTCCCTCTCTATCCCCTTCTCTCCCCATTCCCCTCCTCTCTCCTCCCCTCTCTCTCTCTCTCTCTCTCTCTCTCTCCTCCTCTCTCCTCTCTCCCTCCCTACCCCTCTCTCCTACCTCCTAACTCCCTTACCCTAAATAAACTCTATACATACTCGTCTGTGCTGGTATCTGAGGGGGAAGGGATGCCTCAACATTGGCCCGCAGAGACATCCCCTTCCCCGACAACATGCCACGCCTCCACTAAGCATATCCCTTCCTTCTTTTTATAAAACACAACACACACACCCCCTCCAAAAGAGGTAGAAATCTATAGAAAGGGCAACAGTTGTGAACACATGCTTTTATTCCCACTCAGGAGATAGAGGTTGCCAGAGATTTTCGAGTTCGTGGCTAGCCTAGTCTACAGAGCAAATTCTAGGACCGCCAGGGTATATAGTAAGACCCTGACTGTCTTCAAAAGAATGGAAAGGATGGGCGTGCATCCGGTCAGCTGGGTTAATGATCTCCAACAACTTCAACCTTGCGGACTTAACCCAGTACTGGGTCCCTGGTTTCCCATACCTCACCAACAAACCGAAGCGCTTCCAGCAGCAGTCCCCTCTTCTTCCCCTTCCAGTTTGCTCTTCCATGTTCCCCTTCCTGTAGCATGCCCAGTGCTCATCAGACCCAGGGTTAATTTAGAATCAACACAGATTTCCTTGGCAGGCAGCCCCATGATCTTTGTTGTTGCGGTCCTCTGACCTCTAGACATTGCTCTCTTAGCTTAGATAAGGTTTTGTTTGTTCTTTAGAGGGACGGGATGGAAAAAACTCCAAGTATTTATTATCGTGACACACTTGGGAGCATTTATGGTTCAGACACGAATTGCTGAATGTCGGCTCAGATAATCCTCATTAAAAGCCCAGCCAACCTGATCCTAAATACTCGCAGGTGAGAGCACTGAGACCTGAAGCAATAAAGGCTCCGGCTGGGGCGAGGGCAGACCCGGGAGGGACGCCTTGGGACACAGCGGGTCTAGCCTCGGGCTAGTACCGACTCGCTGTGGAAAAGCCACGCCTGACCAAGTACTTTCTACCTGGGCACCGCCCGCCTCCAGCGGCCTGGGGCGTTTTGGAGGGCAGAGGCGACAGCCTTGGAGCCGGCCTGCGAAACACGTGATCGCCAGGGGCGGAGCCCGTCGGGAGCCCCGCCCCCGCGAGTTAACCGGAGGCTTCGGCGTGGGCGCGCAGTCTGTGAGCAGCGGGAGCAGCGGCAGTGCGAGTACCGAGTCTAGCCGGCCGCTGTCATGGCCACGGTTCGGGAGAAGGCGGCGACGCTGAACCTGTCGGCTCTGCACAGCCCGGCACAGAGGCCTCCGGGTGGGTCGGAGGGCCGCGGCAGATGGGGCGGGCGCGGGCTGTGGGCGGGCGGTGCGCTCCGCGGGCTGCGCGGCCGCGAGGATCCGCTTTCTCCTCATGGGTGGGCAGCGGGCCACGGACCCCGCCGCAGCCAGAGCTCGGCATTTTAGGAACTTTACTAAACTTTGCTCGCAGTGGGGCCCGGGGTTAGGCTCCACAGCGTGACTTGTGACAAGCGCGGAATTTTGAATAGTTTCCTGGCCAGCGTCTGGAGTACGAACTCTTTGATTGCGTGGTGGGATCAGAGGTCGGTGGCTCCCCAAACTCGGAAGATGAAGTATATGTTGTGTAAATTTAACACTTTCGGTACAAGCAATGTTTCAGTGAATTTGTTCCTCCCGCCACTTCTGCTCTGTTACATGACTTTGGGAGACAAATGTCTTGAATCATTGAGGGCGGGTGTAAGATCTTGGACCTGAATCAGATAATCGTTCTAAAATTCCGACTCTGCCATATCTCTAATTCTGCAAATAGAGTGATTTGGGATATTTGGCTTTGTTTGTATAAGGTGCCACCTTTCCCCCTTTCTGGAACTGCGGGAAGAGAGCTGGAGAAATTGGCTCTTACCAAAGCTTTTCATTTGTAAAATGCCAACTTGCGAAACAGTGATTACTTCCTCTAGGTCAGACGAGTGTATCTCAGTGGCCCCGCTATTGTGTTTTTACTAATCAATGCTCCACGTAATCTCCAAGATCTTAATGATGAATTTTGCTAGAGAACTTCTTGTCATTTGTGCTTTCCCGGTACTGATTATAAAACGGTCTATAGTCCAGCTGTAGCGGTACAAGCCCTCAGTCCTAGTCACTGGGGAGGCAGAGGCAAAGCCTCTGAGTTCCAAGTCAGCGCTACACAGAAAATTCCAAACCAAACAGTTACAAAATGAGACTGTCTCAAAAAACAAAAAACAAACAAACAAAAAACCCAGCAAATAAGAACTGACCACATACTCACATACTGCTTTCACTTACAGGCTCTGATCACTTTATCACTTGAAATGGTACTGGAAATTGTTGATAACTTGAGGCTCTCTCTGGTAAATGGATTCCCAAATTCACCTAGGAAGGTCTTTACTAACAGCTGAGTGTCAGTTCTGAGCTTTGGACATTTGTGAACAGGTTTTTAGGTGGTGAGAGGGAATACATTTTTAAAACTGGGTAGATGACTCACAGTGGGAAGCGCTGACCTGTGGCTAACAGATTCTCAATGAAGGAAAAGACTGCTTACTGTTCTCTGTACTAGGTACCCAGGGCTGAGGGGGCTGCTGCTGGTCCCAGCTGCTCTTGCAGCTGGGATTCCGATTTGCTAATTGTTTATTTACCCCTCTTCCACCTGATCTGCTTTGTCACAGTCCTTCTGACCAAGGTAATGGGAGCCCTGGGTTTTGGTTCCTTGCTACTATTCGCTTTCTGTGTGCTCTGGCAAGCAGCTTTGTACGTCCCCTTTTCAGGGATTAGTAACTCTTTCAATGACTATAAGCACAAGCTGGAACCTGATTTATAAGGAAGAAAAAGGGGTTGTGCTAATAATCTTCAGCCAGAACTTAAGACACCTGTATTAATACAGACCAACAAGAAAGCGGTTTGTTATCTGTTATCCCTTTATACTGTAACCTAAGTCTTCCAATTTGCCTGGTGTCACTTTTCCAGGGAGCTCAGAATACTTCCCATATGCTTTCTCATTAGTCCCGAATTAAAGGGGAGGGCGCAGTGCCTACTTTTGTAGATACTTCTCTTAGCAAATGTTAAATCATTCTTGTCAGGAGAGACTTATTTTGTACCTACAGCCAGCCTTTATGGAGGCATCTCAGTCAGCTTCTCTCTGGTGCCAAACAGGAAAACAAACTTTGGACTGTCAAAGGCAATATCCAGGAGGAGTTGCAGTGTCTGTTTCTGTTTTATCGAAAGTTCCCCACCTGGTCTCAGCTGCCAGCTGTAACATAAACCTCTGTGACATTTACTGCTTTCATGAAGTTTCAGCTATTGTCTACTGAACATTTCTCTGAGTAATTTTTATAGATTATTTCATTTTTTATATGTATGAGTGTTTTGCCTGCATGTATATGTATGTACCATATGTGTGCTTGGTGCCATGGACAGAAGACACATAGGGTCCTCTGGAGTTACAGATGATTGTAGCTGTCATGTGGGTGTCAGGAACTGAAACTGGCTTCTCTGCAGGAGCAGCAAGTGCTCTAACCACTGAGCGTCTCTCCAGCCTGAGTAATGGTTTTAGAACTGCTATTGAGGGGCTGCAGAGATGACTCAGTGGTTAAGAGCACTGTTTCTCTTCCAGAGGACCCAGGTTAGACTCTTAGCACCCCCATAAAGGGTTACAACTTTTTTTTTTTTTTTTTTTTTTTTTTTTTTCGAGACTGGGTTTCTCTGTGTAGCCTGGGCTGTCCTGGAACTCACTCTGTAGACCAGGCTGGCCTCGAACTCAGAAATCCACCTGCCTCTGCCTCCCAAGTGCTGGGATTAAAGGCATGTCCCACCACCACTGCCTGGCTGAGTTACAACTTTCTGTAAGTCTAACTCCAAGGGGTTCTGCCCTCCTCCTGGCCTTTGCAGGCACCAGACGTGCCTATGGTGCACAGACATACATTCTGGTAAACACACACATAAAATGATGGAATGAACCCAAAAAGATAAAAATAAAACTTTATACATACCTGACAATGTTCTTTCACTGAATTATACCCCCAGATTTTTTTTTTTTTTTTTGGAGGGGTGGTGGGCTATAAGAACTATTTATGTGTATGTGTAAATTTATGTATACCACGTGAGAGTAGATGGCCACAGAGGCCAGAAAGGGTGTCATAATTTCTGGATCTGATGTGGTTTCTTGTGAACTGCCAGATGTGGATGCTGGCACCTGTACTCAGGTCCTCTGAGTCCAAGTATTCTTAACTTCTGAGCCATCTCCAGTCATCCAGCTGTTTGTTTATGAATGAGGACAGGATTTTCTGCTGTGGCTCAAGTTTACCTCACATTGGACATTCCTTTACCTCAGCCTCCTGAGTGTGCTGAAATTACAGGTCTGTACCACCATGTTCAGTGAACTGTAATCTATCCCTTAAATAAAATTCTCTTAAATCCTAAATGATTTAATGGTGGGGCATGCTTTTAATCTTAGCACTAGGGAGGCAGAGGCAGATGGATCTCTTAAGATCAAGATTGGCCAGGGCTACATAGTGAGACTTTGTCTTAAAAAAAAAAAAAGTTTTCTGTTATGTTTTCTGTCTTTTCATCCTTTGAAAGGTCTTTGACTGAATTTCTGAACTGTCCAAATGGAAAGAGTATCTTTCATGAGTATGGTCCTTCTGAATGAACAAATAAATATTGATTGATAGATGATTACTAACCAGAAAGGTTCTGAATTACCCAGATTTCTTTAGTTGTGTTCTTTCGTCCATTTTCGCTTCAATGATTCTATGCAAGATATTATAATTGTATCATATTGAGTTGTCAATCTATCTCTTTGGGTTCCTCTAGACACTGATAGTTTTCTCCCTGGTTTTAGCTGCACATTGCTTATTGTGTACACAGTTAGACACATTAACATGTGATTGCAACGGAAGAGTTGGGTAGTTTGCCTGAGGTTGGATTTTATTAATAAAGGGTGGGATCCAAGAGTGAAACACGGGTCTGGAATTCCCATGTCCATGCTGCTTTAATCTGCCTGCCTTAGCACAAGCTCCCACACCTGAGCAGCATTTCATCAACCCTAGCGTTCTTAACTGAGGCACTGTGGACACTGTCTGCTGTGGGAACCATCCTGTGCACTGTGGGACTTTCTACATTTCTAGATGTCCGTAGCCCCTTCCTTCCCATTGTGATAAATAAAAAATGTCCCCTGACAGATCTGATGAGGCTGTAAAACGATCCACTGAGTACCATTGGGTTAACCTTTACAAACATTTTTCTAGTACTTAGCAATAATCTTCAACTAACAAAACTTCATTAACCTGTGTTAAAGCAGTATTGAGATGGCTTACAAAGTTGCTAAGTTATTTAAACTATAACTGTAAGGAAACTTGAAAACTATGCACTAGCTCTGTTTCTTAAAGTTTTATAGGGGGAAAATGAGTTATTTCAATGACTTTTTAAAAGTTCAGCCCAAAGCTGTAGAATGAAAATACCTTTCATGCTTGGTAACATATACCTTTAATCCCAGGACTTGAAAGCCCAAGGCAGGCAGATCTCTGTACACTAAAGACCAGCCTAGTCTACATAGTGAGTTTCAGGCCAGCCGGAACTGCATAGTGAGACCATTTCAAGAGCAAATGAACGAAGTAGCATGTTTTCAGGAGTTGTGTGTGCATGCTATCCTCCTGTCACAATCTGGCTACAGAATATGCTGATGTACTTGTAGGCACTTGCATGGTTAGGGTTGTTGCCCCTGACTGCTTTCTCAGTAAGGGTGAACTACTGTTTCCCTGGTTGATCCTGAGTGTCCCTTGTAATCTGAGTAAATGTAATGTCCTACCAAGGCTGATTTATGAGTTGGCTTTAAAGGAATTATTGGTTAATAACTTCATTAATCATGATGTATTATTAAAAATGGTAATGATCAGTATTTCAAATAAATGACTAAAGTTTGGAATTATCTTGAAAATATACATTGTTAATAAACTTTCGGGGCAGCGGGCAATGGGGGCGCACGCCTTTAATCCCAGCACTTGGGAGGCAGAGGCAGGCAGATTTCTGAGTTTGAGGCCAGCCTGGTCTACAGAGTGAGTTCCAGGACAGCCAGGGCTACACAGAGAAACCCTGTCTCGAAAAACCTAAAAAAATAAAATAAACTTTTGGGGCTAGAATTCCTATCTGTGAAAAGTGATTTTTGCTTTTCAAACTATTGTTTTTAAGCAAATAAAAATATTTAGTAGACTAGGTTTACTCTATCGTTTAGGAGGATATGCAGCCCAGCATGGTAGTTTATGCCTGCACCTCCTGAAGTAGAGGGAAGAGGATCATGAATTCAAGCTTGCTGCAGTTTGAGACCAAGCTGGGTCATAAGGCAGTGTCATTAAAAACAACAACAAAAACCGAACAAAAAAATGAGACCATAATGTTAAGAGATCTAGTGTCCCCATGTTTTCTTTCCTATAGATCCATCATTCTGTTTGATATTCAGTGTTTATATCTCAATGAAGCAAGAACAATTTCAGTCTTTAAATTCTTAATAATTAGCAGTGTAGACCGGAGACCAAGCTTAACTATATTATTCAACTGCTGTAGTAGTTGATGAATGAACCAAGATACAGAGATGAAATCTCTTGACCAGACCTACTGAAGTTTTAGATTCTTAGATTCCTTTGCTCATGATGTTTTAAATTAATTTTTATTTTATATGTATGGTTGTTTTATTTGTACATAAGCCTGCATCATGTGTGTGTGGAAGTTGGAAAAAGGTGTCAGGTCCCTTCCCTGGAATTGGATTTATAGTTGTGAGCTGCCATGTAGTTGCTACTACTCAAACCCAAGTCCTCTGGAAGAGCAGTCAATGCTCTTAACACAGTCATGGTGTTTAGAACGCCACTGACCAAAGGGGAATAGCTTCAAGATGAAGCTATTTATTTAGCTGTTTGTTTGTTTTTGAGAGAGGGTCTCACTGTAGTTCTGGCTGGCCTGGAACTTAGATTGGCCTGCCTCTGCGCCTCTCTGCCTCTCTGCCTCTCTGCCTCTCTGCCTCTCTGCCTCTCTGCCTCTCTGCCTCTCTGCCTCTCTGCCTCTCTGCCTCTCTGCTCTGCTCTGCCTCTCTGGCCTCTCTGCCTCTGCCTACTGAGGGCTAAGATTAAAGGTAGTCACAATCCCTGACTTCAAGATGTAGAATTTTCAGCCGGGCAGTGGTGGCACACACCTTTAGTCCTGGCACTTGGGAGGCAGAGGCTAGCCTGGTCTACAGGGTGAGTTCCAGGACAGCCAGGGCTACACAGAGAAACCCTGTCTTGAAAAACCAAAAAAAAAAAAAAAAAAAAGATATAGAATGTTCACAAGTTGTCTAGCTCATATGCTAGTGAGGCTGGAGGACACTCTGAAGCTTCAGCTGTCACTGCTCGACTTAGAAGCAATCATTGTGGTTTCTTGAATTCTGTCTAGAAATTACAGCAAGTCGGTTTTATTTGGCTAACATTCTTTTCAGGTCTGAATGGGTGAGAGGATAGATCCTAAGCAGCATTGGGGGATCTGTAGTCAACTGGTGAAGCTACCACTTAAGAAAACTGGTTATCCTGGTATGAGTTTTGACACATTGACTTGTCAGGTCCTCAGCACGTTATGGATTACTGTCTCTGTGTGAACTTGAGCTTTGGGCCTGTGGGTGGTGATGCTTGAGGGGAAATACCTCGGAATGCAATGCGGTGCTTGGGAACTAATGGTCAGTGAGAACAGAGGGACCTGAAAGGGCTGGCTTTTAGCATGCCTGGGGGACTCTGGAAACACTATGTCGCACACAGGTGCTGACTGCCCTGCTCTAACCTGTTCTTTAATCTTTCTTACAGTCTTATCCAACCTGTAAAACATCCTGATTTCCCACGTTTTAGTAGCAAGCTAATATAGGGAAGTTTATTCATTGCTGCTTACTTTATTCCTATGAAAGCATTAGCTTTTTCCATGCTGTTTAGGCTGTCTGCCCCTCCCTGTCACCATCCTTTGGTTAGAATTGGTGACTTTGCCTCACCTTTCAGGATTCATGTACTTTGTAGCTCAAATGTTTTAACTTTGTATCGTTAACATGTCACTATCCAGCTGGGTGTGAGAACAGTGCCTGTCTACTAGTTACTTAGCTCAGGAGGATCACTTGAACCCAGGAGTACTGGGCCAGCCTTGGCAACACATTGAGACTTTGTCTTTAAAAAGAGAAGAAAATTGCTGACCTTAAAGTCTGTTTCCCCTTATGAGAAAGACAATCTGGTATCTCCAGGTGTGCTGTCTTATTTTCCTGTTTTACTCCTATGTGTAGTATATAATACAGAATTTACAGTATTCTACTTTATTTTAGAAGTACTGGCTTCCATGAGTTTATAAATACTTTGGGGAATAATTCATAAATCTTAAAACTATTGAATTTGTTTCTTCTGATCTCTTGGTTCTTTTATTGTTTTTTTTTTTTTTTTTTTTTTTTTTTTGGTTTTTCGAGACAGGGTTTCTCTGTGTAGCCCTGGCTGTCCTGGAACTCACTCTGTAGACCAGGCTGGCCTCAAACTCAGAAATCCACCTGCCTCTGCCTCCCAAGTGCTGGGATTAAAGGCATGCGCCACCACCGCCCAGCTTCTTTATTGTTTTACTTTATCAGAATCTCCAAGGAAAGATGAATTCTAATCTTGTATCTTTTAACTGGCTTCTTTTGAGATAGAGTCTCACTTAGTCCAGGTTGTCCTTAAACTTTATGCATTGTATAAGACGATCTTGAGAGAGAGTGAGCTGACAGACTTGCATGACACCAGTGCATCTATTAGGCGTACAGGAGAAGGGTCCCTTAAAGGAGCTGCAAACGCAGAAGCCACCCCAGCTCCTGCAAGCTGGAAACCTGGAGTTCTCTGCACACTTGACCTAGCTCAGATGGTCTCTACCTCCTCAGGAGTACCTAGTGCTTATATAGCCTTGGGAAGTGTGTCCATCAGTTTTGGGGACTTCCTGAGGCTTTGAGTTGTTTATTTCCTCAGTCTTAAGGAGCTTCTGTTTAGAACAGCAGTTCTCAACTTGTGGGTTGTGTCCCCTTTGGGCAAACTGTCTCAAAATATTTATACTATGATTCATAACAGTAGCAAAATTACAGTTATGAGGCAACAATCAAAATAATGTAATGGCTAGGAATCACCACAACATGAGGAACTGTATTAAAGGGTCTCAGCATTAGGAAGGCTGAGAGCCACTGCTTTAGAACATATCTTTTTTTGGTTTTTTTCGAGACAGGGTTTCTCTGTGTAGCCCCTGCTGTCTTGGAACTCATTCTGTAGACCAGGCTGGCCTCGAACTCAGAAATCCACCTGCCTCTGCCTCCCAAGTGCTGGGATTAAAGGCGTTCGCCACCACTGCCCTGCTAAAGTTTTTGTTTGTTTGTTTGTTTGTTTTGTTTTTGTTTTCCTGTGAGCAAGCACAGGCGGAATTCGAACTTGGTCGGGAGAGACAGGCGGCTGCCTCGGACTCCAGAGCGCAGCGACTGCAGCGGTGCGTCACCGCTGGCCGGCTAGAACATAGTCTTAAGGAGCTTTGGACATAGGTCTGCACCACCAAGTGCTGGGTATCAAACCCAGAGTTTTGGCTATGCTAGGCAAGCACTCTGCCAACTGAGCTATATTCCCACCACCTAATAACTAATCATAAAACATATGTAAGTATTAGGAAAAGCTAGTATTTAATTACTATCTGTGTAGCCCAGAGCAAGTTTAACACACTGAACCTCAATTTTCTAGAAAAAAAAGTTGATTATTAATTATTTTCACAGAGTCATGTGTCTGGTTAAATTAGAGAAGACATAGTTTGCCATGCTGTATGTACTCAAATGTTAGGTATTACTGATAATGATAAAATGGGAATCTGAAGCCCACCTGCAATCTCAGAACTCAAGTAGAGTTAGGAGGATCATCAATTCAAGGCCAAGCTACTACATAGAGCCAGACCAGCCTGGGCTACATTAAGACACTGTCTCAAGCCAGGCAATGGTGGCACATGCTTTTAATCCCAGCACTTGGGAGGCAGAGGCAGGTAGATCTCTTGTGAGTTTTGAGGCCAGCCTGGTCTACAGAGTGAGTTCCAGGACAGCCAGGAGCCAGAGCTACACAGAGAAACCCTGTCTCGAAAAATACCAAAAAACAAAAAAACAAAAAAACAAAAAAAAAAAGAAAAACCAAAACAAAACTAACTCACTCTCTCTCTCTTCCCCTCCCCCCCCTGTTTTCTCTCTCTCTCTCTCTCTCTATCTCTCTCTCTCTCTCTCTCTCTCTCTCTCTCTCTCTCTCTCTCGGTTAGTGCAGCTCACCCTGAGTCCTGGATACCAAGTCTAAGATCCCCCAATATGGACTCTGGCTTTCCTCACAGGAAACACCAGGCTGCTGCCAGTAGTTTTATTTTACTCTGTTTCTCACAGTCTTCAGTATTTGGGTCTTGAAAGTCCTTACCTAATATTTCTAAAGCTGCAACAGTTACTTCTGTTTTCCACTACATTAAGAATTACCTTAGCCGGGCAGTGGTGGCACACACCTTTAATCTCAGCACTTGGGAGGCAGAGGCAGGCGGATTCTGAGTTTGAGGCCAGCCTGGTCTACAGAGTGAGTTCCAGGACAGCCAGGGCTACACAGAGAAACCCTGTCTCGAAAAAAATAAAAAAAAAAAGAAAAGAAAAAAGAATTACCTTAATATTTATTTTGTTCTGATTTTTGTTTTTTGTTTGTTTTTTAGACAGTCTCACTCTGTAGACCAGGCTGGCCTCCAACTCACATAGCTCCACCTGCCTCTGCTTCCAGAGTGCTGGGATTGAAGGTGTGCACCACCACACCCAGCTAGCTTCATCCTTAAAGTACTATTAAAATTGAAAACACCCTCACTGATCATTTTTGAACTAGCAAAATAATGAGTAGGTAATAAATTATTTATCTTTTGGTATTGAAAATCTACATGTGTGCTATTAATTTTTTACAGTAAAAACTGTTACAGTTGCTAGCAGTTATAAAATTGTGCTGTGAAGTGTAGTATTCAGCGTACTCCTTATACTTCAGTAGTGAAAGTAGATCTCAGATGAAGGATTTAAGACTCATGGTTCTAGGGATAGCTTTGATGGCAGAGCATGTGCTGAGCATGTGCCACAGTACTCAGTTCAATCCCCAGTGCAAAAGAAAAACAATAGAAAAGTAATTCTGTCTCCATTGCACTAAAATGAGCTGTAAGGTAGGTGAGATGGCTCAGCCAGGAAAAGCGCTTGCCCCCAAGCCTGACGGTCTGAGTTCCAGCTCAGAAGCCACGTGTTGGAAAGAGAACCAAGTGAGTTTTGCAAGTGATCCTTCTCCCTCCATACACACGCCTTGACATGCTCATGCCCACACACAAAATGTTTTTAAAAAAACTTGAACTGAGTTTTGATGTTCTTTAGGAGCTAAAAATGTAGGAAGAGAGGGCTGAAAAGATGACTTAGCAACAGGAGGGCCTGCTGTACAATCAGGAGGACTTGACTTTGGATCTCAGCACACAGATAGCAAGCTGGGCATCCCATGCCTGCCTCTGCACGAGTGTGTGCGTGCACACGCACAGATTTTTAAAATTTCCTTCCTTTAAGACAATGGTTCCTTTAATGGTCAGTTTCCACATTCCTTACTTTTAGACTCTTAAAGGAAGTAGTAACTTTCCTGCTTCTCTGACAAAAGAATCCATATAAATGAACCAGTTTCTTTAACAAAAGCAGGGGCTTAATAAGACCGATGAATTTTCACAGGACATTGAGACGCTTGTAAGAGAGCATACACTGATTATGTAAAGAAGGGTAGAGGGAGAGGGGGAGCAAGATGCAGAGCCTCTGAGCATATGATTAACTAAGTCGCTAGGTTCAGTTCCTTCAGCTTAGTAAAACCGAAGGCCCATTTTCTTTCCCTTTAGTTTTCCTTTTCTTCTGTGTATTTTTGCCAAATAATCATTTTTATTTATGGAAAAATATGGGGAATTTTCTCTAATTTACTATGTATGTGGGTCAGTTCTGTCCCTGTAACAAGCGAGTTTTGGGAACTGAACACAATTGTCAGGCTTGGGGAAGAGCCTTTTTACCTGCTGAGTCATCTTGCTGGCTTGGAGTTTTTTTCTTTTACGTTTAAAAAGATGTTAAATCATGTGTGTGCCTGTAAAGCATGGAAGTCAGGGGGCAGCTTTGGGGAGTCTGTTTCCTCATTCCACCGTGTTGGTTCTGGGTATTGAACACAGCTCATCATGTTTGGCAGCAACTGTCCTTACCCACTGAGCCATCTCACCAGCCTGACAGGAATGTCTTCAGGGCTCATTTTCCCTTTTTTTTTTTTTTTTTTTTTTTTGGTTTTCGAGACAGGTTTTCTCTGTGTAGCCCTGGCTGTCCTGGAACTCACTCTGTAGACCAGGCTGGCCTCGAACTCAGAAATCCGCCTGCCTCTGCCTCCCAAGTGCTGGGATTAAAGGCGTGCGCCACCACCGCCCGGCTTCATTTTCCCTTTCTATGTGTGTGTGTTAGGTAGAAATCTTGCTTTGTTTCTGTGTTCACCCTGGCCTTTTGCTATAGTTAATAAACTCCTATTACTTTACCCTGCTTACTAAGTATTTAAGTTAGAAGCTTGCAAAACAGGAAGTAGCCCGCATGTGCGTGCATGTGCATTCCTGCGTGCATGCGTGACAATGAGTCAACTCCAGAAGGATTTCAGTGTGCTTGGAAGTGGCATGAAGCCCATGAATCCACTTTGTATCTCAAATTCGAGATGCTCTCTTCCTCGTAGGTGAGCTGTTGATGACCGGATAATTGGATAATCTTACATGTAGCTGGTAGTGGATGATCTACCCCTCCTTGATCTCACTTCCTACTGCAGCTGCCTCCTCATGCCACTCTGGTTTTACTGGCCTGTTCTAGCAGAGTGCATACCCCTGGGCCTTTGGATTTTCTGTTCTCTGTTTTTTCTCTTAGAGTTGTCTGTACAGCTTGCTTCCTGGTTTTACTCAAGTCCCTATTTAGATATAACTATTGGAAAAATTATTCCTAGTTTCTGTGGTTTTTCATTTTTTGGCCTTTGTGATTCTGTGTCTCCAGGGCTGAGACTGAACCCAGGGTCTTTCACTTGCTAGGCAAACATTCTACCACTGAGCTAAATCTCCAACCCTAAAAAAGTCTTTCCTGACATTGCATTTAAAATAGCATTCTCAGCTAGCTGGTGGTGGCACATGCTTTAATTGCGGCACTCAGGAAGCGGAGGCAGGGGGGTTTCTGAGTTTGAGGCCAGCCTTGTCTATAGAGTTCCAGGACAGCTATCGGTAGTACATAGTAAGACCCCTGTCTCAAAAAACCAAACAAACAAACAAAGCAACATTCTCAGGGGATGGAGATGGCTCAGTGGTTTATAAGCACTGGCTGCTCTTTCAGAGAACCTAGGTTCAATTCCCTGCACCTACATGCAGCTGAGAATAACCTGTAACTCCAGTTCCAAAGAATCAGTACCCTCTTCTGGCCTCCTCAGGCACTAGACAGTCTGTGGTGCACATACATACACACAGGCAAAACACTCATACACATAAAGTAAAAAGAAACGAGTAGTATTCTCAGGCCATCAAGATGTAGATGTACATCAGCATGTAGAGACACAGCTGCCAAGTCCAGCAGTCTGAATTTGATCTCCAGCAGCCACATGGTAGAAGGAGAGAACATATTTCTGCAGATTATCCTTTGACGTGCTGTGATACACGTGTCCGCATACAACCTATAACTAGCGCACACACACACATGAAATAGCATTCTCTTACTCAGATGTTGCTGCCTCTCCACCCCAGCCCGTGTGTGTGTGTGTGGTGTGTGTGTGTGTGGTGGTGTTACCTGTGAGTCTCACTATT
>JAJTUV010001080.1:600000-866299 GCA_021653895.1 Mastomys natalensis
CTCCCACTGAGGCCAGACAAGGCAGCCCGCTGCTACATATGTGCCAGGGGCCTCAGTCCAGCCTGTGTTTACTCTTGGTTGGTAGCTCAGGCTCTAGGATCTCCCAACGGTCCAGGTTAGTTGCTACTCTTAGTCTTTCTACAGGGTTGTGATCTCCTTTAGCTCTTCAGTTCTTCCACTAACTCTTACATAGTGGTCCTCAACTTCAGTCCAATGGTTGACTGGAAATATCTGTATTTGTCTTGGACAGCTGCTAGTAGAACCTCTCATAGGACAGCCATGCTAGCCTTCTTTCTGCAAGCTCAACATAGCATCAGTAATAGTCTCGGGGATAGACCCCAAGATGGGCTGGTGACTGATCGGCCATTCCTGCAGTCTCTGCTCCACTTTCGTCCCTGAATTTCTTTTAGACAGTAGTGATTTGGGGTCAAAAGTAGTTAGGTTAGTGTCCCCATTCTCTCCACTGGGGGTCCTGTCTGACTACTGGAGGTTCTATATCTCTTCGGGTTTTATATCCATACTCTTGGGCATTTTGACCAAGATAATGCTCATTGAGTCCCAGGAGCCTCTCAGGTTTCTGAGATTTTCTAAATGTTCCCCCTACCCCTCACCTCGAGCAGCTGCATATTTCTATTAATTCTCCTGGCCATCTGGGTCTCTCTCCCCATTATCTGATCCCCCTTTTCCCTCCTATTCCCCTTTCCTACCAAGTCCCTGCCTCCCATGATTATTTTGTTCCTCTTTATAAGTGGGATTGACACATCTTCATTTGGGTCTTCCTTCTTGTTAAGCTTCATATGGTCTGTAAGTTGTATCATGGTTATTCTGTACCTTTGGCTAATATCTACTTGTCAGTGAATATATACTATGTATGTCCTCCTGGAGGGAGGAGGAAACACCTATCTGACTCTTGTTGTTCTCAGTTCCTATTATACTTTCTCAGGATACATGATCCTATAGTATTCCAAGCAACTTTATTTTCATCTCAAAAGTTGACAACAAGTTCAAATATAAATTACAATCATAAATTGAAGAAGTAACAAATAAGATGTATACATGTGTTTCCATTAAGACGAGTTATCTAACTAAACATTTATTATCTGCCACTAGCTGCATACATTCATTAAAAGTTCAAAACTATAGCTCTTAGGTATAAGTTAATAGGATATGTCAAGAGGCAAATCATCTGCCTAGTGTCTTATTAGTACTGAAGTTGTGTGAAAAAAGAAAAGCCAGTCAATATTTTATCTTCTGTTCTTACACAAAAAATAAACTGTGCATTCCCTTTGATGACCTTTAGTTTTACAGCCTAAAAATGTATTTCCCTTAATCATAAATCTGTCTCATGACTGCTTTCTATTTTAGTGCAAATAGCTCCTGACACATGATGATTTACAGAGCCTTAATTGTAGTCCTTTCTATAAAGTTTCCAATAATTACTAAGATAAACTTAGAAACTCTAAATAACCATTATTCAGAATTAAGAAATCATCTATTTGTCTACATAGGTGCACTACAAGACAGTACATCTTTGTTGATTGGCAGGAAATATGCTCTCTAAGATGATGTCTACCTTAAGAAAGGCATATCAGCTATAAGAATAAATCCTGAGGTGAGATATCTGGAAGCCCTGCAACTCAGAATTATCCATCACAGATCATGTAATACTAGGTGTCTTCTCTTTAACATCACTTATATGCACTTACACATAAGTGCCTTTCCTACATGCCTCTTGACAGTTCAGAACATTGTTTTCGTTGCTGTCAGTTTCAGAATACCAATGACAGAAATACCTGGTGGAATCCAAATGTTTACCATTTTTACTAAAGTGGCATTATCACAACAGCATCCCTTTTTAATTCCTGCTGCTACTTATTCATTTCTCACCTTTATTTCCATCCTTTATCCAACATCAAAATGACAGTGTTTACCTGGTTCTTGAATTCCCAGAGCAAAATTAAGTAATCATTTTTTGCATAATGACTTACTAGTACATATTTTATTTAATTATGATGATTGGGCCAGTTACACAACACCTAATCAAATGTGCTTGCAATTGTGATGTTCTGATTTTTTGGTTAAAAATGCTATTGACTTCACTTAAATTCTACAAGTCTGAGAGCTGGGTAGTTTTAAATAGTAGGAAAACTGACTACTTTGAGAAAGGGGCTTGAATGGCTGTAGAAAATTAAAGACTTGATAAGTACAAGTCATATATTATTCTTTATAAATTACTGAGAGCTAGAATGAGCTAGAGCTCAAACAACATTGGAGTAGATGAATTTAGAGATAGTGGTTTTTGAGGGATTAAAAAATGGGTAAAGCACTTATCAGTGGATCAAATTGGAGCTAGACATTGTCATCACAAGCATGATGCTAAAGGAATACTGGGTACCCAGTAGATAGTTGCAATTAAAAAAAGAGAAAACCCAAATATGTAGCAGAGGCAGGCATCAAAAGAATCAAATGTATCATAAAGGCAATACCACCAGCATTAATAATGTATTTGAATTAACGCAGTCAATGATTTAATATTTTTTAAAAGGAGCTTACATATTGTTATTCTAAGATGGATATCATTTTGTTAGTCAATGGAAATATAAATTGTTAATGACTTTACCCATGTTCTTACTTTTATTACATTGAAGATATCATTCTCATTTAGAAAAGTTTAAAATGGCTTATCTTTCTAATCTTTGATTTTTATAATTATTCTTGCCCATGTGGGCTTTAAAAATTTATAGTTTTTTTACAATTGTCTTCATGAATAAAATAAATTTTTATTATACTGACTCTACTGTCTTCCTCCATCTCCTCTAGGACTTCTTGAAGGCCACCTCCCAGCTTGTTCTCTCTACCTCCCTCCTTTTCCTCTTCTTTGTCTCTTTCTGTCTCTCTATCTCTCTCTGTCTCTGTCTCCCTCTTTCTCTGTCTCTCTTTGTATCTCTGTTTCTCTCTGTCTGTCCTCCCTCTCTCTTTCTCTTTTCCCCTCCGAATCTACTCACTTAACTACTATTCTAGAAAAAACTGAGTCTTTTCACTCCATCAGCCACCAACATGACTGCATGTGATACAAATGTCCCAGTTATGGATGAACATACCAGATTTTAGCTGTCTGCACTTTGGCCAGTTGTGAACCACTTCATTAACTGCCATCTACTACTCAAAGATGCTTCTCTGATGATGGTGTGAGCTGAACTAATCTATTGGTAGAGGGGTACATATTTGGAAGTCATTTGGATAATATGTCCATTTACCGAATTTATGCCAGTAGTTTCACTCCCAGTCTGAGCTCCACAGCTACAGATTCTTCGTGAGATTTGTAGAGCTTGGTATGAGTTCCTTCCCATTGAGCCAGACTTAAATACAATTATAAGGCCATTTTTTACTCCTATAATATTTGCACTACTCTTGAACACATAGGCATGTCTTGCTAGAATCCTGTCACGAATCTATAGCCCCAGAGAGACGTGCAAACATGTGCTATGCTTCAGGCAGCTACAATTTGCTATTCATTCTCAAATCTCTTCTTGATTGGCCTCAGTTACGGCTTATAATTCTATTCTGTACCTGGAGTGTTAAGAGATGGGTGATTTTACATGGTAGGAAAACTGAATATTTTAAGAAAGAGCTTGAAATGCTCTGGCAGATTCAACACTTGTTAGTTTAGATCACAGCCCCATCCTCCCACATTTAAATGAGTGTACTCCTCAAGAGGGAATGAAGGTGAAATAATCATGTTTAGCAAAAAAACTGAATCTAAAGCTCTTTCTTATGGGTTGATATCAAAGCAAACACTATTCTGTCTTTATAATTTCTGAATGATTGGAACTACAGAGCAAGGTGAATGAAGCTTTTAAACATTTTCAAAGGACATCTGCATCAATCAGATGCTGCCGCCCAGCTCTAGAGGGATCTTTTCTTACGCCTTGTCGGATCTCTAAACACAACCCTCTAAATATTACAGGGCCCCAGTGATTTAAACCTGTGTCTTTGTGACATGCAAGTGAGGGAAGCCATTTATTTTTTTCTTTAAACAGACTTGCTCAGGGTGGAAAAATTCTCAGAGTTTTAATTTTCTTTTCTTCATTTACATAGAGCTCTAATCTGCCTGCAGACATGGCAGCTTCCAAGGAACTGCAGAAATCGAAGGATGATAAGAGAGGCTTTGTATTTTAAAGAAAATATGGAAATATCTTCTGTGCTTAACTCATTTTAATTTTTCTAGTGAACTCCACCTTGTTTGTGATCTTGTGATAGTAGTCAATTTGAAATACCTCTTGAACATAAAGTATAAAATATTGTGCCTTTCCAGTGAAGCAATGGATAATATGTAAAAAAGACTGACAATTCTAGAAAAATACAATGTTCATCAACCTACTACAAATAATAACAATGTGATAAAAGTTTAGAACACAAATGGCCTCTGGAATGACTGAGGAATAAGCTTCCTGAGCCAGATGACATAGTTATTAGAGGAAAACATGCATCTATGTAATGGTAGTTTTACAGGGCATGAGAGCTTTGATAATTGAAGACCATAGAAGTAGACAAAGATATGTGCTCTTATGAACAGTAGTATTGAAGTACTATTGCAGGACAAGAAAATGTGATATAATGGTAATACACTTGGATATGTAGAATGTACGTAAGTCTACTTGCTCAAATTCTTTAGGTATGTCTATGTGATATCGCTTACCTCTGTTCAAAATGAGAAAGTTGAATTTCAGAATCTACTGATATGTTTTAAAGTAGGTTATTGGAAAAAATAAGAATGAACTTTCTGTGTCTCTCCATATGCAAAGGTGCCAAATTTTGAGATAATGTTTTCTAATCTTCATCATTGCCTGTCTGTACTTTCTTCAGAAAGTTTCAATAACCAGATAGGTTGTCTATCTAAACCATAGAACTAGATTAGATAGGAGTAATTAAGCAGCTAACACTTTGATTTCAAGACTCCTGAGGTATATAAAATGTCTATTTCCTAAGCACGAATGCTTTTCTCTTGCTGGTCTCATTCCATTTTAGAAGTTCTTAACATGAACCTAAAGATGAGGGATCAAAAATACGGCTTTCTTGCCATACAAAGTCAATATAATTTTAGAGACATGCCTACTAATATTGAGTTCTTATAAATATTCCATTTCCTTATAGAGTCTTTCTTACAACTGTCTTCATTTATTACTCATTTAGTAAATATTTATTTAGCATCACTTGTCTTCTGTGAGCTGGAGATGGGGCAGTAAAGCAGAAGACCTATTTTTGGGAATTTCAATATCAGCACTCTTACACTTCATATTTTAACACATTTGTACTTTAAACTGATTTTCAAGGCTCAAAGGAATATTATACTTTTATGTAGCATAGCTATTCAGATGCAGAGATCAAAAACGGAATTTTTATTGCCTGTTTGGACCTTTTCTCTTAGTTAAAGTTGATCTTCTATTTCAGTATCAACTTTTCACCCTTCAATGTCAACTTTTCTCTCAAATTAGAATCCACATTCTTAGAAGTTAAAGATGTCAATGTGCCTCAAACCTTGACATTTCATGAATATTCTATCTTGGAAAACTGCAAATACTATCTAAAGTTAACTTTAGAGGAATTAAATAATGAGACATAAGAAAGATAAATTGGTCTTAGAAATTCTTTAGTCTTGTAAAGGGTAAAGTCTAGTTTGTAATAAACACCTCAGTTTAGTAAAAATCATGGCTCTTCAGAAATATGCAACTTCTTACACTCAATAAATTATTCCTAAAATTCAGAATATAATTCCATCAGGCTTTATATTTATGAGATAAAATGTTTGGCAAAAACAACAAAAATTCCTAGTAAGAGTATCATAAAGAAAAACACAATAAGTACATATACATATAAGATGAAGGAATGAGAACCTAACATTTAAAAATGTATTTTGTTAAAAATCCCATGTCTTTGATATACTCAACTGAGTTAAATATATTTAAAGATTTATTTTTTATTTTATATGTATATGTATGTGCCTATATTAATGTCTGTGTAGTACATGTGTGTCTGGTGCTGACAGAAGCCAGAAGAATGCTTAAGATGTTCTAGAAATGGAGCTACAGATGCTTGTTAAGTGGCTATGTGGGTTCAAGGAAACTATCCTGGGTCCTTTGCAAGAGCAGCAAGTGTTCTTAACCATTAAGCTATTTGACCAGTCTTGTAAAAAAAATTTGTACCTATACATCTGTTTTCCGTAAACACTAGGTGCATTGTTGTTTTAACTATTATTATTTATCTAAACATTATTATGAGTTTAATGCTGCCTTTAGTGTTGATACACAATTAAAGAAAGACATTCCTAGGGCTAGTGAGATAGATCAATAGTTAAAGATACCTGATGCTAAGTCCAAAAGCCTTAGTGAAAATAATTTTGTGAAGGAATAAATCATTAGAAACACAGAAAAAATGAATACATACACACACACGCAAACACATACACACACATACACACACATGCACACACACACAACACACACACACACACACATACATATATATCAGGGAATTATATAATTTGTTTTACTTTTTACAGAAAAAAATGAGAGAACTGACAAACTCAAAACAGAAATAACATAATTTGTTTGAATAGTATCATGTAAATCAACATACTTATTGCTTGGCATATAAAGATGTTATTGAAGAAGTTGAGTTTTGAGTTCACTAATTCTTGAGTTTTCAAAATTAATGTGCCAAAGTCATTAAATTATTTCACAAGAGTTTGACACATTAACATTAACACTTTGAAAAATTCATCCTGCTTACAAAATGGCAAATTAAGGTAACAAAAGATTAATGAATAAGACCTAACATCTACTACTATAAATCAGACATGAGATGGAAATATGACAACAAAAAAGGTTTTAACTTTAAAAGAAACCACATAATTAAGAAAACATAAAAGAGTTAAATTGGAGAGGAACATTGAGACTTTCAAGATGACATTGAGAGTTGCATGCCAGTTATGTAGTGAGTGTTGTTCTTGGCTTGAATTAGAAATTATATAAATGACAAAAGATAATATAAGAAGAAAATGGGAGATTTGTATAATATATCATCTATATCATCAATTAAATCAAATTAAAGTTTGATCAATATTTCAATGAAAAGAAAATCACCAAACAGAAAAGAATACTCATGGTAGACTGCATATCTGAGATGCTTCAAAGAAAAGTTACTGGCAGATATTAGGATATTTGTCTCTTAGAAGCAGAACAATTTGAGATGAAGCCAAGTTTAAAAGTACAGAGGAATGATATGAAGAGTGATCAGTACATAGAGACATCCTTTTTATGTGAATAAACAGGTCTTCTTTTCACTCTTCCATCTAGTTACATTTTATTAACATAACAGAATTAATTGCCTTGAGGATGATGAATTATTTCAATACAAAGAGGTAGAAGTGCACAACTATGGCTGGACAAGACAAAACAAGATGAATATTCAGAATCTCAATATTAAGATCAGGAGCCAGAAGAGAACAAAGACCTAAGGATAAACAGATTTATAGATGCCACATTCCACCAAGATCTGTGACTCCGCATTCCTTTCCTTTATTGAGGATTTATTGGACTTCATTCTGCCGTAAATATTGAAGCATCTGGCCTGTTATTCTTTAAACCCTTAGTAATTAACCAAAGTATTGAAAAATTATATTGTTAGTATTTATTATAAATTAATTTTCCCAAACATAATAATTGCAATAGAAGATAAAGATGTAAGCAAATCTCTATACAAGTTGAACTTTGTAAATTGGAAGTCAAATTTTTCTAACCCTGGATATAATATGAAATCACGAATCTCTTTAGGCTTAGAAACTCCCATTTATAATAAAAAAGTTCACAAAAATCTGAGGTCTTAAAATAGACTGCTTATTAATAGTATAAACAAAATAATATGATAAAATTATTTTTCTTTAAGATGAGCAGACAATATCGAAAAGAAAAATCTTTTCAAGTGGTGCTATTGGAATAACCAGCTATTCAGAGAGGTAAAGAATCAATATACAAAAAAGGCACATGTCACAAAACCATGATCCAAATAAAAAACACAAAATGCCAAACTGTAGAATATCTAGGAGATAATATGAGGAAATCTACCCATAACCTAAGGTTTGGCAAAGCACTTTAAAGTCAATAGTAAAACACAAGAAACACATCAGTTGCTATGCAAAAAAAACACTGTGCATTTGCAAAAGGCATATCAAATGTGTGTTTTTTTTATACAAAATTGTTGATAAAGTTATTTTTAACACTGTTCTAAATGTTACTATGTAATTTGGAAAGAACTAAAATGTAGGAATGCAATTTGATATTTTGTCACGTCAAAGAAATGATGAGATAGCTTTATTGTTAGTTTTAAATATTATACAAAATATACATGTGGAAAATCATAAGATACTCAGTAAACATGTGAAATATGTTTTAGTAAACCATTAAAATTAATTTAAATAATAATTTAAGATGAAAACTTACAAATCTTTAAAAAAAAAACAGGATATAAAAGACTCATAAAACAAAATTTGATATGTGGGATTTGTTTACATGATTAATATTCTTTACTTGTTCTTGAACATTTGCTTTGAAAATATGTTTATTCATTGTGTGTATTTGAACATGTGCAATTGTTTGCACGCTATACTCAATTGTGCAATATATGGGTGTGAAAGTCAGAGGTTACCTCGTCAATGTTGATTTCTCATTCCACCATTGTGGTTCCAGGAGCCAAATACTGGTTACAGCTTTTGAGGTAAACAGGGTTACCCACTGAGTCATGTGACATATTGTATTGGTCCTGTTTTGAAATGTTTTTATTTTAATTCTAAGTCCCACTAGGAGTGTAAAAGTAAGTCATTACAAATACAAAAAGCTATATATAATATTGAAGCATGGTAGTTTGCCTAGAACTTTATAATTTTATAATTTTATTTTAATTTAATAACTGAAGTGTTCTGGCTTTGATAGTGTCATACTATCTAGGTCATTTTTAGCATTGAAAGCAACCATGATACATCTTATTTCATATGGATCTATAAAAGCCATTACTAAAATCAAATTACAAAATACTTGTACAGATAAAAAAGAATCTGGAAAAGGTAGATACTGTTAATCAGAGATTTCAATTACCCAAACACTGACTGTGTATCAGCTCTGCAGGAAGGGTAGGCCTGCATTTCCTCAGAGAAAAAGTGTTTGCTTATAATTCAGCATGATAACTATACCGGTAAAAAATAAAAAGCACATTTTTACATATTCTTAGGACCACAGCCAGGAATTATAGATAGATAAGCATGAAACTCTGTTCTTTGTATACATGATCAAAACCATGATACAATTTACCGAAAGTTTCCCCTTGCAAACCTGCTGTTATAGATACTGCCTCACTGTTGCGACTTGCTACACTAAATAGACTGCTGCTTCATGGGAGCCCACGGTCAACTAAGTTCCTGAAATCTATCTTCTCTGAGCTGCATAATTTTGTTTGAGGAGCCTTGTGCTGTGTGTTGGATGGAATAGGAACGACAAAGAAGAGAGGAGAAGGAATGAGAATGAGAACAGCAAGGGGACCTTGCAGAACAATGGAGAGGGTTAGAGATAGATGCTTGCAGGTAGGAAGACAGCTCAGTATAAAGCAGAAGCCAATCTGACCAATAGTACCCTGAAGCACAGGTTTCTTCTGTAGGTCTTGAAGAGTTATCATAATCTAAAACGAGAATACTGGCTTATATTTCAGTATCCTAATAAAATATAAAAGATATACCTGCCCACTTTCTCTTATGAAGGACTCATGTTAACATGTCTTAGTAGATACATACTACACATATTTACATACATACATACATACATGCATATGACTTGAAATGGCTATAATTGCCAGGAAAAGGTTGACTTTGATGTCAAATAAGATGCTTCTGTTTATGTCATGTCTCAGTGTATGCCTATATGCCACCCCTTGTGGATAACCTCGGTGTACTGAAGTATTTCAGTAACATTCAGGAAGCTATATTCAATGATATTTTTTTTTAGATTCAGACTAGGAGACGTTTGTTAATCAACTAAGGGAACAGAAGAAATATGCACGCTAAAAATCATTTCCAAGTATGCAGTTATCCTGGGACTGAAACACCAGGGTAAATACCATAGTCAGAAACATGACCAGTAAGTATCAGGCTAAATAGTATCATTAGATAAAAGTTCAATATTCAATTTCTTTTCCACACTAATCATTCTTAAGATACTCTAAACTTTACTCATAACTAGAACATCACATTCCCCTTAACATCTTCTGAATTCTAAAGTCTTCCCCTTCAATTATATTACCCATGAAACTGTTAAACAGGTAACATGTGGATTTTATTATGATTAAAAAGCATAAGCCATTTTTGGTTATAATAAAATCTTCCTTCTGAGAGAAAAAAAAAACATTAAAATGAATCCTAACCAAGATGAACATTTTCATTTTAACTTAACACCAAGGAAAAATGGGTGGACCAGGATTGAAAATGACCAGAGGCTTGAATCTTGTTTTAATGTTTCTTTTTAAATTGTTTAATGCCTGTGTGATTGAAACTGAGATGTGAACAAAATTGCATGCCTGAACTAGGAAATCCTGGAGGAAATGATGTGAATTTAGGCTTAAGGGTAGGATCCAGGAGAACATGTTGAATAATGAGAAAGCAGCTGGGATGAAATACGAGGATTAGGATGTTAAGAATGGAGAGGCAGCCTTGGGAAAATACATCCATAAGTTCAGGAGGATTTGGTTATGAAGCTCGAGGCCCAGTGGAAAGAAGATAGAAAAAGTTTCTAATAGAACTCAGAGAGCTGTTCAATGTGTGACAAAGCAGACTGGGGAGTTAGGAATGAAAGAGCCATCTTCTTTGGTAATCAGTAAGACAAGTGTCTAAACTAAACAATGGTAACTAAACAATGCGGAATTTAAAGCAAGGGAAAATAGTAACAGAATTTGCATAAGTAGATGTAAGGATAAATGGGAAAATGGAATCTAAAATGGTCAGCTCTGAAGTTAAGGAAATCCAACTAAGGATGAGAGTTCAGAGGAAAGGGAAATTGGAAGTTTGGGCTGAAAGATTAGAGTGGGAATATGTATATGCTTATTTTAAATAAAGGAGAGTATGGTGATTTGAGTGAAAATGTGCCCCATAGGCTCGTATATTTGAATGCTGGGACTCCAGAAGGTGGGATATTTGGGAGGAAGGATTAGGTCCTATGCTTTTGTTGAGACAGTGTCACTCAATCTTTAGAAACCCCACTCCCAGTGACACTGTCTCCAACAAAGGAGACAATTTGTTTGTCTTCAAAGTAAAAGCAAACAGAACTTTCCTTTTATGATAATCTCTTTTACATCTATGGTTAAAAATGATTTTACTTTCAGTCCATTTTAAAACAAATACAACTCAGTCAGCACTCTTATGAAGATTGCTCTCATTCTTTCTTCACTGAGTTCCTCCACATGCATTTTCGATTTTGGTTTTGAGTATTCACAAGTTTGTCACTGTGGTTTAAATCTGTATTTCTCTGATAATTAGTGATGCTGAGCACCTCTCATTTACTTTTGACTGCAGGAATATCATTAAGGGTAAAATAGCTAGTCAAATATGTTTCAGTTTTATTGGATTTTTTATGACATAGTCTTTATATTACTAAATACACATTTAAAAACATATTTCTCCAAGTCTGTAGCTTGATTTGTTGTGTGTCCTTTTCAAAGAACAAAATTACTGAATTTTGCTGAAATTTCACTCGCTCATTATTTTAGGTTTACAGATTATGATTTTTCTAGTAATAAATATTTGGCTGTCACATTGGTAAGTAGATATTTTTATTGTATTCCAGTCAGTTTATAATTTAAGCTGCTACGTTTATGTCTATAGACTTTTTGTTGTTGTTGTTATTTGTATAAGGTACTACATAGGATTTAGCTTTTTCTCTTGGATAAAAATACTCCAGGATCATTTGTTGAAAGGCTAGCATTCTGTATGAACTGACTTTTCTCCTTTGTATTAACTCAGGTGTGCTATGAATGCATTTCTGAACTGTCGCTTCTACTTCACTATCCCATTTGTCTATTTGGATTACAACAGCATACCATCTCATGGTATATGCTTTATACAATGACTTGAAACTATTTATCCTACAAGTCTGATCTTCTTCTCAAATTCATTTCCCCACCCTATACTCTTTGTATTTCCATTTTACAACAATTGTTGTGTCAGATAACATTGTCCATTATAATAAATCTGTTTATCAATGATATTTTCATGGAACATACTATTGTTGATGCAATCAAACTATTCCCATTGAACCTCATGTTATCTATATTTTTGTTTGTTATATTTGAGGATTTCATAACTTAGGATTTTACATTCAAGCTGTTTATCTATTCTAGGTTAATTATTAAGTGTAAGATGCATTCATTTGCATAATGCTACCAATATTGATATTAATAGAAGGTACATGGATTTAGGCTGCCAAAGCATGGGCCATGAGGTTTTCATTACATCAGCTTATCTAAGGTGGATCTCTGTTTCCTAAAATCCATATTCATTAAGCACTGAAAATGTGTGCTGTGCAAACGAAGAGATGCCATCTTGTTTCTTGCAAATGTTGTGGCAGACCCAGGAATTGCTAAAAACAGTGCAGTGATGTTAAGTGTTGGCTCTTACTGTGGAGCAGGGCCAGCCTTCAGCAACTTCAGACCATAACAGTTTCCTCTGAGATTCAGTACTTCCTAGTTCACATTTGAGTTTTGCAAGCAAATGTGGCATTGTTTAGCAAAACAGTTACACAAACCTATGTCAGATTAATCAGTTGATTTACAGAATTCATTATTTTTTAAATTCTCCAAGGCATTTAAAAAAGGTTCAATGTATTTGTTGGTTTTATTTTTAGTAAGGATAAGAATATGATCCAAGTTTTCTGTATCTGTGTGCACATTGCTTATAGACTGTCAGTGTCTGTGTGTTTCTTTAGTTACCGAATGAAATTTTGATCTAAAACATTTTGTAATTTTATTTGCCAAATGGGTAGTTTTCACCACAAAAATAAAATAGTTCTGTTTGCTTTGAAGTGGTGAGTTGTACTGTGTCTCTATTGTATGCTTTTGTTTTTCTGTATGTTTGATTCTTGTTTCTCTGCCCATTGCTGTTAAACCTGTGCTGACAGTTTTTCTATATTTTTGGACAGAAAAAAAATGTTATTTTTTATCTTTTATTTTTCTTCTGAATGATATTTTGCTGTTGATTCTCTCTAGATTTTTATTATTCTTATTACTTTTATTTTTTTGCAATCCAGTTGTTACCCCCTTCTGGTCTGCCCTTCCACAATTCTACATTCCCCTTTGTCTCCAAGAAGGTATCCCTACACCCCTACCCCAACCCCCTGCCTGCCCTCCTCACTCCCTCAGGCCTCAAGTCTCTTGAGAATTAGGTGCATCTTCTCTCACTGAGGCCAGACCAGGCGGTCCTGTGCTGTATATGTGTCAGGGAGTCTCTTACCAGCTGGTGTATGCTGCCTGGTTGGTAGCTCAGTGTCTGAGAGATCTCAGGGGTCCTGGTGGGTTGAGACTGCTGGTCTTATGGGGTCACCCAGCTCCTCAGCTTCTTAAGATATAAAACAACTTGGTAATTTTGAAAAAAAATTACATTTTCTTATTCTAAACCTATTTTTCTTTACATCTAAGCATATCAAATTCATCCAAATTTTCTTTATCATTTTAGTGATAATCAAGGCTCTGTGACCATAGCCTTGAATTGTAAAAATGTAACCTCTTTCCTATGGCAACAGCAGTATTTGATACTATTGCTACAGATGTGGTACTGAGGCCACAGCTCTGGGGTATACCACTCAGCAGACATGGATTCTCTTATATGGTTTTTGATAATTAAAGGAATCTTTCATTAAATCTTGACAACTCTCTAATTCAGTTTTCTGACTCTAGAAGCTATTCTTGTATCATTTCTAAATTATTTTCAATAATTATTCAGTTTTCTCAACAGCTATTTCCAAGATTTTATACATAGTATTTAATGTAAGCTACATGTAACAACAAAAGATTGGTTATGCACTCAGATATTTGTTTTGAATTTACTTTAATAAAACCCTTGTTGATCTTATTGCATATATAGAGCTTGAAAAGTCTAAGAAAATTCAAAACAATTCTTATAAGTTATATGTAAATATAAAGTCTAAATTTAAAATGGAGGGAAAAGTAGCTATAAGGCAAGTTCAAGTTAACCTGAGCTACGTTTTGAGTATGTGGCTAACTAGTGTTATACAAGACTCATCTAAACGAAGTTAGAGCAAGGACTGAAGGAGCTGAAGGGGTTTGCAACCTCATAGGAAGAACAACAATATCAGTCAACCAGACCCTCAAAGCTTCCAGGAACTAAACCACCAACCAAGGAGTACACAGCGGGTACCCGTAACTCCAGCTGGATATGTAGCAGAGGATTGTCTTATCCGGCATCACTGGGAGGAGACCCCCTTAGTCCTGTGAAGGCTTGATGACCGAGGATAGGAGAATGCTAGGGTGCTGAGGCAGAATTGGGTCAGTGGGTCAGGAGGCATGAGGGGACTCATGGAGAGAAAACTGGGAAGAGGAATAACATTTGAAATGTAAATAAATAAAATAACCAATAAAAAGTTTCCATATTTGATAAAAAAGGAATACCAAACACAAAGTAAACTTTCAATGAATTTTTTATGTGATTATTCTGAAGCCTAGAGCTCTGTATTGATTTTTGAGTTTATGGCTTTTTCCAATAAATGCTTTTTCTTGTCAGTTAACATATGATTATTATCATTGCTTTTATTGAGATCATGTTAATGAAAAATAGCTGACTATCTGAAAATAGGATGACTTTACCTGGTAGTTTTGCTGCCATGGGTATTAAACAGAGGTGATTTTGTCAGACAGATTGGATTCATACCTTTCATTGCCACAGTGCCTTCACATTTTAATGTTTTCTCAAGTGTGCAGGGAAAATGAAATATGAGACCCTACATGAATTTTATCTTGGAAAATAACACTAGTAAGTAAATAAAAATAACTTGACACTTATATAGAACCCTGCCCCCTTTATTTATGCTTTTTGGCTGGAGTTCAGAAAGTACAGGGCTTAACGCAGCCCTTATCACTTTTTACCTGATATGAGTGGAAGTTTCCATGCTTCAATTCATTGAAAAATGTGCATCTTTCTCCAGTAATATCTGTTTGAATCACATCATGTCTTACTACTTATCAGTGTTGCCTGGGACATTTCTGAGATGAGATGTTGTGTTTTTCTCTTGTTTACTAAAGTGGATTTATTATCAACAACCGTAAGGCAAGAAGAATCTTTAGAAATTTTCTCCTTAAATAACAACCAAAAAAGGTAACTCTGGTGATATTTTCATTCTGATGTTTATTGCCACCTTAGTTATAGCAACAACCTAGGTAGAGGACAATAAAGGGGTGGATAGAGAAAACATGGTTTACATGCACAATGGAAAATTGTTCTGTTAGAAAGAAGATTAAAATTATATTACTTGCTGGAAAATGCTTAAAACTATCTAATAGGTAATCCTATTAATTGGACAAACATTGCAGATTTTTCTCTCATTTTTGTGTCCTAGAGTTTTCAAGTTACATGAAGTTATAATGTACTGGTTATATGATAGAATCAAATGCATGGGAACAAGAAGAATGCTAGGAAAATGTAGAGTTGTGAATGTGAAGGTCATGAGTGGTAAGTGATATGCTCAAAGTAAATCATATATTTACATAAAATTGTCTTATGTAGCCCTGAATAATAGAAATTAATAACTATAGAGGAAAATTTTTACCTCTTGGCATAGGCAAGATCTAATTGCCATGAATTCAGTATTATTCCCTTTGTAAAATTCTTAAATTGAATTTCCAATCCCCAGTGTAAAAGTCTCATGAAATGGCCATTGGTAAAGGTCGTAATGGTGATACCTCATTAATGGAATAAGTGTCTTAGTAAAAGATTCATTATTTCTTAGGAAGAGTAAAGCAAAACTTGAGAGACAACACCTGTCATTAAAAAGGAAATCTGTGAGTGTATTTCTATGGCCATGCCAAGAGTATGAGGGCACACAAGTTGGCACAACAATGGTGCTTATGGTCAGAGGATGAGAAGAATGCTATTTGCAAAACCAAGGGTGATTTCCACAAGGCAGATGGTCAGGTAGATATCAGCTGCTTCATGGTTTCCAAGAGCCATTAAATAGGCATCTTGGGAATAGAGATGGAATAGAAATATCTAGAGCATGATGCTTGAGTCATTAGGTAAGTTAAACAGTGTTTATAATATGCTGAATAAAGGAGATATACACTCACAAAAAAAGATTTGCATCTGTAGGTTTGCATTTATAAAATGTGTCGAGAAGTCATTAAGAACTTCTTAAATCTGAGACCGGCAGGAACTCAAGGTAGAACATAGGTGTAATGCCAAAGCATCATCTAAACAAAGACATGGTTAATCTGTTCCCACACTTGAAATCAAACAAAGTGCATCAACAATAAAGTTAAATACCTTTTAAAGTCCTGCCTATAGAATCTAAATAAATATTTTGCTTTATTTCTACCATAACTTCAAAAGCTTCTCTGTGATAAAACTTTAAAATGTTATTCATAAATCATTAGTGAACTAAGATTTCCTCCTAAGGACTCTTTTCTTTTTGTTGAGTGTAATTTTTTGTAAGATTTATTATAAGCCTGGATCAGCAATAGATCTGGGCAGATATCTACTCTCTATGCTATTAAAATCTATTTTGTATCGAGAACCCCAATTTATTACTCTGTTTTATCTGGGCAACTCTTAACTCCAGTAGGCCAACCCCCAGGGCCATGCTTTCTTGACTTCTAACCCATAGTGTCTTCCTCCTACTACTTTTCTTCTTCTTCCTCTTCTCATGGTCTCCCTGAACCCCAGGCAAAGAACACCAAGCACCAACTGTCTCAGTTCTGCCCATTTGTAGGCTTTTACACTTGCTGAGTATTAAAGTAGGATCTCCCCTTTACATGAACTAGATGGAAGGTTGTCATGCCAAAATACTTTTGTCCAATCTATACCTTTGAAACTTGTATATGTTTAGATATATAATATATGAAAAATATATGAAAGAATTCTGAGGTTTTCTCACTAGCTTGTGAAAGCTTGGCCTTGTCAGACTTCTGAAGTTCAGTTTTGTGAGACTGATATGAATCTTCTGCCTTGTCTCATAAACAGCATAATTCATATAAAAAATCTTAGAAAACAATATAGTATTTCTAAAATGTTCAGTTCAATACTAGAAAAAGGAATTAATTAAATCACCAGCAGCATAATATATGGGAATTTTTCAGCAGTCTCTAGGATCAGGCCTATTCTCTTAGGGTAGGTAATTTCATTGACAGTGCCTAGGTATCTTTGTACAGGTCACCAAATTTGGGAACATTTATTTATTTTTAAGCATGTATTTGATTTGATTTTATATGTATATGTGGTTTTACCTCTCTGTATATATGAATACTATTCATATGCATGATGCCCTCTTATAGCAGAAGAGGACATTGGATTTCCTGGAACCAAAGTTACACACAGTTGTTACTGCCATGTTGGTGCTGGGGATCAAACACTTGTCCTCTGTAAAAAGTCACCCATGTTAATTCTTTTTTTTTTTTTTTTGGTTTTTCGAGACAGGGTTTCTCTGTGTAGCCCGGGCTGTCCTGGAACTCACTCTGTAGACCAGGCTGGCCTCGAACTCAGAGATCCGCCTGCCTCTGCCTCCCAAGTGCTGGGATTAAAGGCGTGCGCCACCACCGCCCGGCACCCATGTTAATTCTTAAAGCTGATCTCTAGGTCGTGGTACCACAGTTTTATTATTCATAAAATGAAACTGAGCTAAATCATTAAAACATATTGGGGAGTTTAATAGGCTTTAGTGACTGTCTGGCTGTAATAAGTGGATAAACGTTTTATGGGGATGAACTCACCAACTTACATACCTACAATTGGAGGTAAATGAATCCGCACAGTAGGGGGAATCATCTGGTTATTTTCTTTGTAGTCTTATATCTGTCATCTTCTTGAATTCATCTACGTCTTCTCTATTTTCTGACAAACTTTTACTTATCCTAAGCATTATAGAAGCAGAATATATTTGGTGTCTAGTCTCTTAAAAACATTATCTTTTTTATTTTAAAGAAAAAGATGTATTAATGTATTCTCGAATATATCTTCATCTTTGAAATAATAGTTATATATTGTTAACTAAGTAACAGTCAACGCCATGAAATGGTTATTATGTGCTACTCATGATAACCTCGCTAACTAAATAATATTATAATATTTTAGTATCTTTTTAATTTATTGATTTTTAAATGGAATCAAATTACTGGCAGAGTCAATGAATGTAGACCTAAATATGATAGAATGTCTTACAAAAGAGAAACCTTGCTTAAACCATTAGTTGTAATAATTATAGTGAAGATATGTATTTAATTTATTAGGATTTTAAGGGATCTTATACTTAATACCAATATTTTAAATCCTAAAATTGAATAAAATGTAATATTTTGGGGGTTTAATCTACTATCTTAGGTAAATCTCAGAATTACAGATTGTTCACTGCATGATTAAAATGTTCCATGATACCTCTGTAGACTGATGGATTTATTTTTACCATTTGCTTTGGAAGCAAACCATAGGATTTGGTACTTCGCTCAGTTTTAATTAGCCTCATGAGACTGCTACATCAATCTTACGTCTTCCTTGCTTTTGAGACAATACTGTCCAGCTGATTGGTTTACAAGCAGTTTAAGGATTTTGTTTTTTTAAGTTTTATTAATAATTTAGAGCAGTAAAATTTGAAAAACTTTCTCTTGTGTTTTATTCAGAGAAAATTAAATGCCTCTCATGAATAGTAGATAGTGCTGAGCTTGAAAATATGGATTTTATGGTTTAAAAACGCTTAGCAGCTAAATTTCCACCTCATCTTATACATATGTTAAGACTTTTACATAAAGATTTAAAGTCCAAACTAAAGCTATAAGACCTTTGGTAACATTACTGCATTGAGGTTTAATTTTTCACTACATTTTCCCCTAAATCGATCTAACATTCATACTCACATAAAATAAGCACATAACTTCCCGTGTACATGTGAACCAGAGACGATGAGATCAAAGGAGAGCAGGCTGTTTCTTTTACATCATCTCAGAATGAGAGCTTGAATCAAAACTATTTAAAATGGAAGCATATGTGTTTTCTGTTTTTAATCGACAAACATACCAGAGTTATGAAGCTTTATTTTCAGTTCATCTGAATTTAGCAGGTGTAGGCATAATGATATTCCAGCAAATCATCAATTATGATCACCTTTCTAATGTTGCTCCCACTCAGCTGAATCCTGACCCATACTGTGAAGACAAGGAGTGTGTGGCCAGTGGTAGACAGATGCTATGGAATAAGCAATGCTCCACTGCTTACTAATAACTTGCAAAACTATAGCGTCAGCGATGAATAACTTCAGCTGTAAGACATACATTTCAGGTGAAATCTAGGAATCAGTGTCTACTCCTGTTTGATTTTGTCCACAAAAGTCATTTCGATCCCTGACACACTTCCCCTCTTTTACATGACCAATATTTATTTTCTCACAATTTATCTTTCTTAAAACAAAAAGCTTGCATTACATGCAAGTTCCAAAAAGAAGAAGTCATTCCACATACAGTATCCATGTCTAAGACTGAAAAAAGATAGTTTCCACATAGGAATTATTTTTATTATAACATTCACAGGAAGCTTGTTTTGAAAGTAAGAGATCCTAAATAAATCAACATGACATAAAACAATGATAATTGAGTATATGGGATTATGTATAATGTACTTATTTACAATGATTAAAATAATCACAATACCAATAAATATTTTATAGACATTAATTTTTAAAATAAACCTCTTATAAATTAATTATGTTTAGGGTATATTTAGGGTATTTTGTGTTATGTACCTATGAAAATTATTAGATATAATATTAATTTAATATTTTAATATGTTATTAGGAAATGCTTTATGATAAAGTATATAATGCACACCTATATTTACAAGGAATTTTGAAATATAGATATCTAGTGTTCATGTAGAGTTGGATAAAATATTACTTTATAAGCTGTTTATTATTAATATGAATGTATATTATTAATATAAATTAAAATTTCATGATAAAAATTTTTTTATACCAAAAACAGAATAACAGAGAAAATACCATGTGCTTTTATTTTTCCAACGAAATTAGAAATTTAATAAGTTTTTATTCAAGGCCTCCCACTGACAACCATAGAAGAAAGCAAAGGCTGCAGTCGACACTCATTCCGTAAGCAAATGTTGAAATCCTCCAGCAAATTATCTTTATTCATTATATTTCATACATGAGGAGTCTCTAGTTCCTGGCCAAAACAACTTGTTTCCATGTCTATGGCAACCAAGTTGTATTACTGTGAAGATCTTACTTTAAGTTTTCCTGGTTTGAATTAAGACTGATAGTTTCTTTATGACTTGAGGCTGTGAATTTGCACTAATATGTAAATAACTCAAGCATGAAATGATAACGCAGTAACGTGGCTGTTTTGTTGCTTGTTCTGCCTTTCTCTGTGGCTCCAACTGACATGTGTAAGATTACACTTTTGTTATTTCATGTTCCACAGAATTATGTGATGAGATCATTCTGTAGTTAGCTGTCTCAATGTGGATGATGCTCTTTAAACTGGATTATATTTTAAATCTCTAGCCATCCAAATAAACTTGATTTAACTACTTAAGGAAACAACTTTACCAGGGAAAGTGGACAGGGAACCCTATCTGGTAATCGGTAGGGGAAAAAGACCGAAGCGCTGAGGGCCAGCAGGAAGAATGGAAATAGGCAACCTTGGGAGACAGGAGGTTGGGGGAACCCTCCAGAATGCACCAGAGACCTGGGAGGTGAGAGACTCGCAGGACTCAAAGGGAGGGACCTTAGATGAAATGTCCTACACTGAGGAGAGGGCACTTATAGTGCCCACCTCCAGCAGAAAGACAGGGCATTAAGTGAGGGACGGGGTTGCCATCCCACAGTCAAAACTCTAACTCATAATTGTTCCTGTCTGAAAGAACTGTAGGGATGGAAAATAAGGTCCAGCGACAGCTCAAGTGGGATCCATCTCAAGGGAGGCCCGAAGGCCTGACACTATTACTGAGGCTATAGAGCGCTCACAAAAGGGACATCTCATTACCGCTCTTCAAAAGACCCAACAAGCTGCTGAAAGAGTCAGATGCAGATATTTGCACCCACCCAATGGACAGAAGCTGCTGACCCCTATGACTGAATTAGGGGAAAGCTCAAAAAAGCTGAGGAGGAGGGTGACCCTGTAAGAGGACCAGCAGTCCCAATTAATCTGGACCCCTGAGATCTCTCAAACACTGGAACACCAACCAGGCAGCACACACCAGCTGATATGAGGTCCCTAATATATATACAGCAGAAGATTGCTGAGTCTGGGTTCAGCCAGAGAAGATGCACCTAACCCTCAAGAGACTGGAGTCCCTAGGGAGTTTAGAGGCCTGGTGGAGTGGGTGTGGGTGGAGGGGTCATTCTCGTGGAGACCAGGGAGGTGAGGAGGAGGTATGGGATGTGGAACAGTCGGAGGGTGGACCAGGAGGGGAATAAAATCTGGAGTGTAATAATAAATAAATAAATAAATAAATAAAAAGATTAAAAAAATAAAGCTAGTCTAAAAGCCAGGACTTTAGCCATAGATTTATTAAGCAAGAATTTTTACTGAAATTTCCCTTTTTTTATCTTTTTATATTACTGTAGCATACTGATTAATTACTAAAAAACTGTTTAGGAAAGCAAGGTTTGTACATTCTCTTCTTTCTCTCCCCCTCAAATAACTGTCTTTAATTTATCATCTTCTATACCATTATTAACAAATCAAATTCATGCCTTGAGTAATATCTGCCTTAATACATAGTAAGAGAGGATCTAAATCATATGTACATTCTTGCTTGATTTATAAATTGTGAGATATATCTAGGTAATTTCTCTCTTTCTTTAGACACATTACAGCTAGATATATACCTAGATGTAGAGATTGAGGAGTGAAAATGTCAGATTCCTGAATAGATAGAGTTTAAAATTTTTGCAAAAGGTCTTTATTTACAGGTCATATAGATTCTAATTGGATTTAAGATAAAATAGGATGTTAATATAATGCAATAAGCACAAATGGAAAACCAATCCCTATTTTAAAAGGAGTGCAAAGGACCTCATAGATAAAGTTAACAAGCAGACTCCAAACATATTCTTGTCTGCATCAGAATGTATTGTTTCTCTATGACTATTGCTGTTATCATCATCCAAGATATCACTAAGTGCTGAGGAGATAACAGCGTCTCATCACTCTTTGCCCTTAGAGAACTTCTTCATGCAAAGTGACCATTAAAAAATCAACTAGCTTCTCATTTAAAGTCTGACATATAATTAAGTTAACAAGTAGGAATTTAAGCACCTTTAAAAGAAAGCAATCTATTTTATATATATATATATATATATATATATATATATATATATATTATATATACAAGAAGGAAATTATAGGGAAAGCAGGTCTGGAGATTTGAGTGATGAAGAAATACAGAGAGAACACATGTGGTTGAGAAAGATGGGTGGTAGGTGGGAATAAGGGAGGACTTGAAGGGGAGATAGAGGGTAGACTTGATCAAAACACTTATATGCATATATAAAATTCTCAAACAATAAAATAAAAGAGAAAGAAGAAAAATCACAGTCATAGCAATGTATTCAAAAATAAGTATTTGATAAAATCCAATAAACATTAACAATAAAGATTTATATTAAAGAATGGGAAGTGTCCTCCTTAGCTTGTTTAAAAATAATTGAGAAAACATATAGCAAATTATCCTTATTGGTGAAAAATTAGAGACTTTCCACTAATGCTTACAATAAGGCAGTATTGGTCTCTCTTATCATTTTTCTAATGTGATTTTAAGGTATATGTGGACAGGCAAGCAACTAGGAAGAGTCAGCATTGCATGGAAGTGAAATAAGTTTGTAGGAAACCACTATCTGATTTAAGATCTGCTGTGACCATTAAAATTTATTGACTATAGATCAGTGAACTATAAAAATTATCTCAGGATTATCTATCTACCAATACCTTTATATAAATACATATATTAATATAAAAATTTATCATTTATTTTTATTACACTTATATATTGTGTTATTATACTTATATATTAATACAAGATAGCAAAATACAATATATGAACTAATATTTTTAACTATAAAAGATATCAATATACAAAATGAAAAGATTTGTATTTACCAATTTTTATTGAATGTTTTGGGGACAACTTTTTCTTCACATGGTAAAGAAAGTTATGCTAAATAAAATCCTCTTTTCCCAAAACATATTCAAATTAATTTCATATAATAATTTAAAAGAGAAGACTCTCTTAGAAGACAACACAGAAAAGGAAAATATGTATTACCTGGAGATTGACAATGACTTTAGATACAAAAGCAATAGCACAATCAGTTAAAGAAATAATTGATAGGTAAAATTAAAACCCAAGCATGTAAAAATACGCTGTTCTTATAAACAGGGATGGAAAATTTCTGCAAAATATAAACTAATTCAAATTATATAAAATTATATAAAAATCAAAAGGAAGGAAACAAAACTTTAAATCCCTATCCCATTTCCCCTCCTCCTTTTGGCTTTTACACCATTTTAATTACATGCAAGTATTAAGGTCAGTTCTAGGTTAAGGAACTAGCAATACAGTAGATGCAAATAGTCAAGGAACAAACAAGACAATAAACATAAATAGTCAAAGAAAAATCAAGGCAATAAACAAAGTTCCATGAACACTCCTGGGATAATTGTTTCTAAAAGCTTATCAGAATAACCAAATTATCTGAGCCTACTTCCCTGTTCTAGCCCAAAGTCATTTTCATGTCTGAAGCCTACTTCCTTGTTCTAACCTAAAATTTAGATTCCTGCCTGAAGTTACTTCTTTGTTCTAGCCTAATGTCAGACTCCTGCCTGAAGTCTACTTCCTTGTCCTTGGCCAAAGTCATATTCCTGCCAAGCAGCACTTTTCCTTGACCTTGGCCCATGTCAGATTCTTGCCAAGCAGCCCCAAAAGCTCTCCACCTCTCAAACAAAACTTTAAAACCTGACAACAGTTGTCCCAAAAAACATCTCACCAAGGACAGCAGTGCACTAATGGTAAATAAGCAACATTGCTCTGCACTTTGTGCTGAAGGGGAGATGTTAATCACATCAGTGGCTTGCTACTATATTCCCACTTAGCGATGGCAACACTAATGCTTGTGAGAATGTGGTACAGGCATGGCACTCATTTTCCTCCGTTAGATGAAAAACACACACACACACACACACACACACACACACAAAAAAAAAAAAAAAAAAAAAAAAAAAAAAAACCTGTGGCAAGTCTAGATACTGAATGTAGAAAATGATCAGTGAAGACACAGAGTCATGTCAGAATCTGAAATGTGCATTACCACAGGAAAGAAGTGTGTACAGCAAGGGTATCATGATTATGATTCCAGCTCTACTACAAGGCTGTATGTTAGAGACAATCCCAGGTAAGAGCAAAAGGAGTGGATCTAAAAGGAGAGGACAATCAGGCAGTAATCAGTCTTTCCTCAGTGGATCATACAAGAGACTGAAGAGTTGAATATCTAACATAGTACTTTTTCCAAAGCCTTTGGGATCTATATACAACTAACTAACTAACTAACTAACTAATTAACTAACTAACTAACTAACATGAAAATGGCCTCTGGAAGGTGGTGGTGGACAAGCAAAGCAGCATTTTTATGCTTGCTGCTTTTTGAGTGGACTATGAATGTTGTGTGGGCAGAGAATGCATGAGGAATACCTAGAGCTTAAACTCCTGTAATCCAAAACTGCAAAATAAGGCTAACTTATTTTGGAATAGTATATCTGTACGTGATATACTATTTTTTTTCTTAATACATAAATTTAATTTAAAGTGTGTACTCTGGAGAATGTTAGTCATTAGCAAAGAGGATGTTGGATCATTTAGGTATAAACCAGGTGAAGCAGTGTAAAATAAGCTTAAAGATTTTACTTTGTCAGATAACTTAGCATTTCTAGAAAGGTGTATCATATTTTCAGAGCCCAGAATGCAGGGGTTAAAATCATAGCTTCACATAATTTCATATCAGAAATGAGATGATACAGTGATGTGCAGTTGCACATAATACATATGGCTTTTACAACCAAGTGTGTGAAAATACTATGTAGTTGCTTGTGATGTACAAGTATATGGAAGTACGTAAATACCTTTCCCTTCATTAATTGCAACTCGAGAGTGTGAATAAGTGTCACAAGTTTAATTGGTAGCAATAGAGTTATGCGATCCAAACTGAGCAATTTAATATGTTATAAATTAGATTTTGGCTATTGAATAGTTTATTCAGTAGATGTACTATACGGTGCAAAGTCACTTAGGCTTCATTTGAATTATATTGTCTACTTTGAAACTATAACATTATTTTTACTTCATTATTAAGTGAAATACTAGTCCTGTTTATATTAGGTTAGATTTTAAAGTCACTTTCTAATCTTTGAACGGAATTTGTAATTTCTTAAACAGTTTATTAAGAAAGTGATATTTGACTGTACATAGATAAACACCTACAACTGCTTAGCTGATAATACTTCAATGAGGCCATTCAGAGCTCTGAACAGCCCTTATTTTTAATGCTTCTGATTTATTTGTTGTTTCTTAGTTGTGTGGTGAGTTTTGACATATTTTCTTTTTTCATTTTTACGCAAATGTCTGTCTGGAGATAGCTTAGGCTGGGATGTACTTCATCTTTGCAGAACTCATTTCAACTCCTAGTTGAAACTACGAAGAGAGATCAATAAGAGAAACTGTAACTTTTACAAGGAAGAGGTTTTTATGATTCATCTCTCCCTTTCTTTTGGAGGAGGCTATTCTAAAAAGCTATTCAGGGGATTTCTATTCTCAGTGCACCACAGTAAAGCAAACTTCTGGAAAGTCCCAAAACCACTGATAGCTATTACTTCCTCGGGATCAATAACTCAAGCGGTACTTCTATGAGTCAATGACAGAGATGATGCTGACATTCTGCAAACCTGATATCTTGTGACCTCAGTGCCCCGTTCACAGAAGCTCATAAGGTCAGGCATGGTATCTGCACTCACAGATTTCTGCAGGAAGCTGGTGAGGAATTAGATAGACTAAGGGACATTGTTGTTTTGTCAACTGGATAGGGAAAATATATCTATTTAATTAGTCTGATCTCTGCAATGTGAGTAGCACAGTGCACAGTGTCACACATGACCAAGCAATTAAGGGCTTTGGATTGTTCTAAAAAGGCAGGGGTAAATGAGTATTGTGCTTCCTGTATTCCAACCTTAAAATAAGGATCAAGATGAATTTCAAAGAAATATTTGAGTTCAGGTTCAAAAGCTGCTGATACTGAAGCCTGCGAATAGTAACGGAAGCAGACAAGGACTCATTGCTTAGAAACAAACAGGCAAATGACATCATAGAAGGAGAAAATGATGTCATAGAAGGAGAAAATATAGTTAGTTAGCCTCCACTAATTGCTTCAATATGTGTACCTGATTAAAAAAACATGGTAAGGAAAACAGCCAACTCAAGGTTTCCAAAGGAAAGAAATTTACAAATGAAATTATTCCTTGAAAAAGAATTCTAACCATGGAGAGATTACTACATCCTTTAAGATGGTACTGTCTTACAGGAATCAGGAAATAGATTTTGCTATGGTGCTGCTAGCTACCCTGAGGTGTTTGGCTCCCAGGAAAAATTTCCCAAAGACTTTAAATCCTCATACCTACCAGTGTCCAGCCAGTGTTTGATGCTGTCTGAAGAAAACTGCCCACTTTTTTTCTTTCTCCCACTGTGCACTTCGGCCCTTTCATAACCAAAAACCAATGAGTATCTTTCCGGAAATAATTTCAAAATGTATTTTTCCATATACATCCTTATAATGCAGTATAATGCCAAGAAGTTGAAGGACTAGGATGTAACTTGCCAAACACATCTTGTCTTAAGCAGTTCAATTAAAAGACTACTGTTTGGAATTCTATAATTGTATTATAAATACTCATGATGACCACTGAATCAATGGTTAGATATCACTTTGAAAGAATACATGAGCAAGAAATGTTATTCTATTTCTGCATGTGTATGCTTAAGATACCCATCATAATTTGTGTCCTTGGTTAAAAAAATATACTGCTTTAAAATACACTACTTATATTGTGTGTGTGTGTGTGTGTGTGTGTGTGTGTGTGTGTGTGTATTTTATATATATACACTTTGTTGCTTTTTCTACATATTAATCACTAAAATAAGATGATAATACTAAGTAGTATAGGATTCTACTGTTAACATATTAACATCTAGAAATTAAGCATGCTTTAAACTCTACTTCTATTTGTCTGAATGGAATTTGCTGAAAATAATGAAAACTTACAGATTGAGGGGTGGAAAAACATAGTTTGCTGACATGTGTAAGCCCAAGAGCCACAAGAAATTTGAATGAATTTCAAAGAAGGAGCCATTTGGACTCTGCATTTGAGGGAAGAAACAAGAATAGAACATCTTCAACTCTAAAGGATTTTCTGAAGCCTTTCATTGCTTCTAATTCAGAAGTACTCACCATGCCAGAGCACCATGTTGGGAGTTATGGATTTCTAAGTCTTAACAGCAAAATGTAATGAAAAGTACAGAGTTCCTACATCGATAGTCTGTCTGCCTGGCACAGCCTCCCTCCCCACCAGCCTCCTGTGCCAGAGAGGCACATTTGTTACCCGTGATGATCCCACTCTGGCATATCACCTTTGCTCAGAATGTGAAGTTCATCTGCTGTTGTACATTCTATGCTTTTTGATGAATGTATAACGACTTTGTGCACCATTTATAGTATCATATAGAATAGTTTCACTGCTCTTAAAATGCCCTGAACTCTATCTATTAATCCATTATGTCCTAATCCCTGGCAACCAACAAACTCCTTACTGATTTCTCAGTTTTACATTTTCCAAACCATCATAAGTGGAATCATAAAATACTGTTTTTACATATCTATTTCTTTCACCTAATATGATGCATTTAAATTCAATTCTGCATTTGTTTATAGCTCAAGAACTTATGTCATTTTAGCATTTAAAAATTTACTCTATCTAGGCAAAGCACAGTTTATTTTTTTCCAATTAGTTACCAAAATTCATCTTTACTGCTTCCAAGTTAGCACAGTCATAAAGGCTACTGCTTTAAATAGCTGTAAATAGTTTTCTAAGTGAATATATACTCACATATATTTTATTTGTATGTGTAAGTACTAAAGGGTAGAATTACTAGATAACATGGTAAGAACTGGTCATATGTTTATCTCATAAACTGTATTTTAGTCTAGCTCTCCTAGAGCTGTATTCTAGATTGTCAATAATGCAATTCCTTTTGCTCCACATCCTTGTCAGCATTTGTTTCTGTCAGTCTTTGATGTTTAGTGATTCTAATTAATCAGATAATAGTGATTCATTAGTATTTTAATTCTGGATAACCTATTTGCTAAGGTTTTACTGAATTTAATTTCAGCTGCACATATTCTTTTAAATTTACATTTATGTTGCCCCCTTCTGAGTTTCCCCTCTGCAAATACCCCATCACATCACCCCTTTGCCTCTAAGAAAGTACTTTCACACTCCCCCACTTCTGCCTCACCCTTGTAGCATCCCCCTTTCCTGGGGCAACAAGCTTCCACAGGACCAAGTGTTTCCCCTCCCACTGATGCCAGACAAAGCAGTCCTCTGTTAAATAAGTAGCGGGAGCCCTGGACCAGCCCATGTGTACTCTTTAGTTGGTGGTCTAGTCCCTGGGAGTTCTGAGGGGTCCAATTAGTTGATATTATTGTTGTTCTTATGAGGTTGTAATTCCCTTCAGCTCCTTCAGTCCTTCCCTATCTCTTCCATTGGAATGCCCCAGCTCAGTCCAATGGTTGGCTGTGAGTGTCTGCATCTGTCTTAGGTGCTTGAAGAGCCTCTTAGAGGACAGCCGTACTGGCCTCCAGTCTGGAAGCAGTTCTTGGCATTAGTGTCTGGGTTTGGTGTCTGTGAATGGGATGGATCCCAAGGTAGGGCGGTCTCTGGATGGGCTTTCCTTTAATCTCTAGCAAATTTCAGATATTCAAACTTTTAGGATATAGCTTTTATATTTTTATTTCTACTCTCATGTTTAGTTAAATCCTAGGCACTGAAAATAGGTAAGTATTTCAAAAGGTTTAATGAAGCAAACAGTAACTGTAATAGAGTTTGTTTAATAAGGGCTTATTTGGGAAGCCATATAATCATCACTTTTACAATATTCAGACTTCCAGCTATTTATTTCTATTGTCTTATCCAGGTAAGTAGTTAAGAAGAACAACTTAATCTGTACCATTTGCTCTAATATTCTGAGATTTTTATTAATTATATGGCTGTTATGAGCTGGATTGAAGTAATGTATTGAATATTTGTCCCCTGGAATTGATGAACTGATCTAATTTATACAAAGAATTGTACAGATATCAAATTCGGGTGATGTCATTATGATGTGTCCTAATTCATATGCCTGCTGTCTTTTTTAGGAACCAAATCACCATGAGAAATTAGATATAGTAATGACATTTGAACATTGCAACAGAAGTGGCTGCTCTAGCTCAAGGAATTGCAAAGATAAGAAGCTATCAAGAGAAGGAAAAAGCAAAGTATAATCTGATCTAGACTCAAAGGAAGCATAGTGTAAAAGACAGCTACATCAATTGTAGGTCCACATTGAGGCAATGTTATTGTTTTGGGCTACCAATCTTGTATCATTATATTACAAACTTTTAATTACTTGTACACTAAAATTATTTACATGTTTTCCTGTATGCTTTTAGTAAAGGAGATGGAATTCATAGACAGTCTAAATCCAGAGCTTATTTTAATCCATACAACATTGGGTCCACTTGTGGAAAGTTTCTACATCTATGCAGGGACAAAATGAGTGCAAGTAATTCAGATTAAATTAAAATATATAGATGAGCTACTATTTCCAACTGAAAGAGTAGATTTTCTATTTTTCTGAACTTGATATACACTTTAAACTCAGAAAACAAAACAAGATTCTTGAACAATATGGGAAAACTGTGCTAATTAAGGTCTCAGTCAACCATGTCTGGAGAGCCCCTCTGAGTTTGCCACAAAATGGAGGACTTAATTCATCTGCAGGGCTTCCCTTTCTTTGGCCTTTTCTGGGGAGCTTGACCCACCACAACCTCTACCTGAGGAAGACAGAGTAGTCCTTGACTATTCTGCTTCTTTCCCCAATAAGAACCATCCCAGCAAGCACATGAGATTCTTAGATGCCTCTACATACAATGTAGGCAGTCTTAGTACTTTAAACTCCAGCCAATGAAACTTCACCCTAAGAAGAGCTCCTTAGAGCTCCCCTGTGAGGGAGTACTTAGACCTGTATCTGACCCCCAACATGCATACTACATACACGGCAATACAATATCATAGTACATTTTGATAGAGTGCTAAAGATTAATTCATCTTGCTATGAATACTATCTTCTGTCAAAAATTTTGCCCTCAGAGATGAATTTTTGCTTTAACCTTTCAAATATTTATAAACTTTAAAAAGCCGCACATATATGTAAAGATTATACTTTTGTGTGATAGATGTTAAGTGACTACAACTAATGAGTTTTTTTTTTTTCCCTTGAAGGGCCCCAATTCCCTGAATACAAAAACTCTAGGGGTTTTTATTAGATCTTTCATGAAGTTTATGATCCAAAGAGATAGGCCAAATGGGGAAAGAAAAAGACAAGGGAATCATTGGAGAAAATATTTTTTTTTTTTTAAGGGGGCCTTTTCAAATTTTCACCAGAAAAAGGTTTAGTGGGGTTAATGCTATTAGATTTTAGCTTTTAAAAATTTTCCCCAAAATTATAAGTGATTTTTAAACTCATTTTTAGTCTGGTATCTAGGCAGAAACCCGTGAGCATGGCTGCATGACTCCTTTTATACAGGGGAATTAAAAATTAAGAAGAAATTGTAGGGGGATGGTTCTGGATGAATGTAATGAGCCCCAAGCTTTACGAATTGTTGGCAAATTCTTTTCCCGGTAGCTTCAATTTTTCTGCATTTGCCCATGAATGGCTTTTATCTCCCTTTTAGCTCCCTTTTGTATGATTTTTCTTGCTGTGGGTTTATCAAAAACAAATATGTCCCCATGTTGAGATCATCCCAAGGGGTTTGCCCCTGACATAATCCCAAATTCATAATTGCTCCTATGTCAGGTCTCTCACACCACAACAACTTGCCCTTCATATTGCAGATTTTACCCAATACCATTCAATTTTTTACAGCAACATGAGGTAAAATTTGTTTATAAAATTATAAATTTTTTGGGCAAAAAAGACCCAAAATTTTTAACCCGCTTTGGGATTTTTCTTTTAATAGGTTTTGGGTAGTCTGGGTTAAAAAAAAAAAAAAAAAAAAAAAAAAAACAAAAAAAAAAAAATTAAAAAAAATCAAGTTCAAATGACAAGGTTTTAACATAAGAATTTTACCCCCCTGATTGCCCCTATCGGGGGCACCCTTGGTTTTACATTTTATTATAATTTTGGGCTGCTTTATTGGTATAAATATTTTTACCCCGAATATTTATGGTAATGGTTTTGGGGGAAAATTTTAAGAAAAATTCAATTTTTTATTTCTTTTTTTTGATACTATAAAAATCTAGTCTTTCTTTAGAACTGGAATTTAAAATTCTTTTAAAAGTGGAAAAAAAGAATTATATAGCCTCTCTTGAAGAATAAACAAAGCAAAACATGAAGCAAAAATTCAGACAGAGCTTTGTTTTTCAATGCCCCTTGAAAGTAAGATAATGAATAAAGTAATGCATTTGAACTCTGGGCCACAATGAGGGAGAAGAGGTGCAGAGAAATCATTTTTAAAATTCTAGTAGTGTAATCATTGTACATTGGGTAAGATTTTATAGTAATTATAATAAAATTTCCCAAAATTAAAAAGTGTTTAAAGCTCTAGGGAATGATTTTTAACATTTTAAAATGCAGGTATGTTGTTTTAGATTTATAATTAATTTTAAGATTTTTAATAAAAATTATTTGGTGTGCTATTAAACTTGCACTTCAGGAAATAGTAAAAAAATACTTTTCTTTTTTAGCCCTTGGTCTATTTAAATTGAAGAAAAAATACAAGCGATATTTCTTCTTAATATGTCTAATGTCTTTACAATTTAAAAGTCAAAAAACTCTATAACTTGTTGTGTTTAAATCAGATGCTCTGGAATTTCCGACAAAAGATTTGTTTGTTTATTAATGAATGTGTGTAGCAGCATCTTTCCATAATCTAAGGGCCTTCCTTTGTTTTTAGGAGCAGAAATATTTTATCGAGGATTAGGCTCTGTAGGTAACTGTAGAAAAAGCAAAACTGCAAAAATTTAACTGAGGATCATAAGTAGGCTATACACTCAGAAATAAAAATGAGACAAAAAATCAATTAGGTTTTATGTTCTCTGTAAAACAGAGGAAATACATATTCAACACAACGTGTGTGTGTGTGTGTGTGTGTGTGTGTGGGGTGTGTGTGTATGTATATTTTGGGAGAAATGGGGGAAAAAATAAAGAAATGCTAAGCTTGGGTGTGCATGTTTTATAAATGAAGTGAGTAGTTTTGGGGATACTCCACGTGTGTTTCTTTTTGGGTTTAGCTATTGTCAAAATAAAGTCTTTCTCGTGTTTGCTGCATTGCTTTAAAATGGACTTCATTATTGAGAAAACTACAGCTCTAGTTTATGACATGCAACGAAGTGTTTTTTGGATCTCTCCCCCAGCTAAATAACCAAAATAAAAGAATCGTTTTCATATAAAACATCTTTTTAAAAACTCCTTAGAAATGCAAAAGTAAAAAAATTAATTTTGTTGTGAGTTCACATCGGTTTATCAGCTGCGAAATTTAAACCCCTTTAGGGACAGTTATGCTTGGGGGGAAAAGTTGGGGGTTTTTTTTGGGGGGTTTTAATTGTTTTTTTTTTTGTTTTTTTTTTTTTTTTTTTTGGGGGTTTTTTAAAAAAAATTTTTTTTTTAGTGTTTTGAAAGGCAAATTTTAAAATTTTTTTATATTTTTTTTAAAAAAAGGGGGTTTAATTTTTTTTTTTTAATGGGGTATGGATTTTTTTTTTGTGGGGGAAAAACTTATTTTTTTTTTTTTGGTGGGGGAGGGGTTTTTGTGGTTTTGTTTTTAAAAATTAAAAGTGTGTTTGAAGGTTTTTTTTTGTTTTAAAAGTTTTTGGGTTTTTTGTTGTTTGTTTTTTTTTTTTGGTTTTTTTTAAAAAAAAATTTTTAAAAAAAAAAAAAAAAAAAGGGGGGGGTGGGGGGCCCCCAAAAAAAAATTATTTGTGGAAAAAGGGGGTTTTGGGGTTTTTTGAAAAATTTTTTCAAAATTGGGGGAAAAATTTTTTATTTAAAAACTAAAACATTTTTTTTTTTTTTTTGTTTAAAAATTGTTTTTGGGGTTTTCTTTAACCCCAAAAATTCCCTTTTAAAAAGTTTGTTTTCCCAAACCCAAAGGCATAAAGGGAACAAATCTTTTTTATCCTTAATTGTTTTTAGTTTTTTAAAAATTTAAAATTTGTTTTTTCCCAAAAAAGCGGGAATTTTTTTTTTTAAATTTTTTTTTAAAACCCTTTTCCCCCCTTACCCAGCAACCCCCCAGTTTATTATTTTTCAGAGGTGGGGCCCTTTTTGGGGGCTCTTTTTTAAAAAAATTTGGAGGGGGGGCCCTTTTGTAATTCGACCTTTTTTTCCTTTTTTTTTTAAAATTTTTTGGGAAAAATTTATTAATTTTTTACCCCCTTCCCCCACCCAAAATTCCCCCCACCCCCCGCTTCTAGGATGTTAAAAATTTTTTTTGGGGCCCAAATCCCCCCTTGGGTTTAACCAGTTTCTAAATTTTTTTCCCCCTTTAAAAACCCCTTTCCCAGCGCGGGCCTGGGTCCCTCCCCATTTTTTCCCCTTAATTTTGGCCCCAGTCGGGTTGGTTGGGTTTTTTTTTCCCCTTTGGGGGGGGAAAAAATTTTGCCCTTTTTGTCTTCCCTTTAATTTTTATGGGGCCCGAAGTACTTTTTGGTCTAAGAAAAACGCAGTCAAAATTTCCGGATTTTTGAATAAAGAAATTAAAAAAATCAAAAATTTTTTTTTTTTGTTAAAAAAAATGGGTAAAAAAAAAAAAATTAAAAGGAATTTAAAACAAAAGTTAATTTTTAATCCAAATTAAAAATTTTGAAATAAGCAATATTCATAAAAAGAAACTTTTTAAGAAAATATTTTTTTTAAAAAAAAAAGGAAAAAAATATTTTTTTTTAAACCCGGGCAAAAAAAAAGCTTTCCTAAGGAAAAAAAAAAACCCGGTAGTTCTGTCTGTAAGCTTAACAGGAGTTCATTAATAGGTGTAAGGGTTGGCTCTCCTTATGGGATGGGTTTTCACTTGGGCGAACCTCAGTATTGCTCATAGTTATCCCTGACATTCTTGTAAACAGGACAGATTTTAGTCGAAAATTTTGTGGGAGCTTTGGTTTCCCCCTCTCTCCACAGGAAGTCCGCCTGGCTACAGGAGGTGGTCACATCACTTGGGGAGTCTTGTGCATAAGTGGGAGGATGGATAGAGGGGCCCAGAAGGGTCAAGAACACCACAAGTAGATCTATAAAGTCAACTAATGTGGGCCCATGGGAGCTCACAGAGACTGAACCATCAACCAAACAGCATGAGTGAGGTCTCCTACACATATGTGGCAGATATGTAGCATCTAGCACAGGCTGACTCTGACTCTGTTACCTCCAATCATGTCCCTTTTCTCTAGCTGGGCTGCTTTGTCTGGACTCAGCGGAAAAGGATATGCCTAGGCCTACTGAGACTTGATGTACCCATTATCTTCTCAGAGGAGGAGGGGAAAAATGGGGCTAAAGAGTGTGTGAGGGTGGGAGTGTGAGGGGAGGAGGAAGCGGTGAATGTGATTGGGATGTAGAGTGAATGAATGCAGAAAGAAGAAAGAAAGAAAGAAACAAAGAAAGAAAGAAGAAAGGAAAATAGAAGATTAATTTTGCGAAAAGCTATAACATCTTTAAAAATTATTATTTAATTCTATTTAATTGTAATCCCTGACATTTATCAAAATACTGATAGAGAAATCTTCAAAATGATGTATATAGACATAGAGATAGAGATACAGATAGAGATACAGATACAGATAGTGATACATATACAGATATGCATATAGCTATATGTCAAGGTTTATTGACTGTTAGTTGTATCAATCTATCCTAAAATATAGAATGAGCATTGTGAAATACACTTATTTTAAGTACTTACACTCTTCACATTGAAAACTATAGGCAACAAAATCTATTGATGTGGGTTTCAGGAATCAGGAGCCTGATTATTCTATGAATTCTTACTGGCTGTAGAATGTTTCATCAAGATACGAGACATATTTAAGACCAGGGCTACATAAGTAAAGCAAACATTGCCTCGTGTTTAGAATTTTATGACAACTCTCTTTGCAAAGCCAACAAGTAATTTAAATATCAACTGACTCTAGGACCTGAACACATAGTGAAGCAGAATAAGGCAAGCAGGTTAATGTTCCAATCTTTTAACATTCTGATCTAGTACAGTAATTTAAAAGTTCTTTCCAACAGAGTAAACCAACCTGAACCCTTGGAGCTCTCAGAGACTGAATCACCAACCGTGGAGCATATCTAGTCTACACAGATCTAGCTCCATGGGCTGAACCTAGGCCTCCCTCCACATATGTTGTAAATGTGCAGCTTGGTTTTCATGTAGGTCTCAAACATCTGGAGTGGGGGCTATCCCAAAACATGCAGCCTGTATATGGAGTATGGTCTTCTAAAAAAGAACAGTTGTTCAGTTGTTCATGGAATATTATTTTTTTATATCTCTTGTATTCAGTTTGCAACTACTTCATTGAGAATTTTTGTATGTATATTCATGAGGGATACTGGACTATAACTTATATATTTTTGTTGGGTTTATACTTGATTTCACTATTTCAATATTATTTGCTTGGTGAAGGAGCTTATTGTGGTTCTGAATTTTTTTAAACATAACTCAAAAAGTATTGCTTGTTTGAAGGCTCTATAGATTTCTTGTATAAGTATATCTGACACTTGGTATTTTGCTTGTTTGTTTCTTTTCATTTTATTCTGTTTGAATGCTTTTTAAATTTTTTTGATTTGCTGAAAAAAAAAAAAAAAAGTTCTTTCCATGATGTCAGGCATGTTCTAGCCACATACTAAGTGAAAATTATGCTTAAGTGATGCAAAGAGTTTGCTTGTAAGTTATCAATCCAAGAAAATCACTGCTGCTCTTCAAAATTGTGGAAAAAAATTATTCTATGAAGACTTAAAAGACATTCTTTTTTTGTTTGTTCAAGTAGAGAAAACATTAGGTATTCAGTTCCTAATGCAAGGAAGATTTGCTTGAATATCACCAAGGTATGACCTCCTCCAGCCCCTTCAACCAACTGTTTGTTTCCCTAAAACTCAATGGCATATAAGGAGAATGGCAGATCTTTTCCCTAGTCTCTGAATAAAAATGTATTTTGAGATCTTTGTAAAATCCTGAAGTGAAATATGTGTCTAGTTCATACATAAAGAAACAGGGCAGATATTTTATTTTTATTAATTTATTTATTTTACATCCTGATTGCAGCTCCCTCCTACCAGCCAAACCCCCCAGATCTTCACTCTCCCATTTACTCAGAAGGTGGAGCCCTTTCTGGGTATCATCTATCCCTAGCAATTCAAGTCATTGCATGGGGTGTCCATTTTAAGTCATTGCATGAGGTGTCCATTTTCTTTCTTTTTTTTTAAATTAATTTTTATTGTATATTTTATTTACATTTCAGATGTTATCCCCTTTCCCCATTTCCCCTCACCCAGAAACTCCCATCCCATCCCTCCTCTTCCTGCTTCTATGAGGATGTTCCCACACACACCCACCCACTCCCACCTCCCTGCTCTAAAATTCCCCCACATTGGGACATCCATCCAGCCTTCATAGGACCAAGGACTTCCTCTCCCACCTTTGCTCAACAAGGCCATCCTCTCCTACATGTACAGCTGGAGCCATGGGTCCCTCCCTATTTGTTCCCAGGCTGGTGATTTAGACCCTGGGAGCTCTGGTTGGTTGGTATTGTTGCTCTCCCCATGGGGCCACAAACCCCTTTAGCTCCTTCAGTCTTCTCTCTAACTTCTCCATTGGGAACCCCCATGCAAAGTACTCTGCTTGTGAGATGCTAGATGCACACCACGCAGTCCATGATTACTTTCTGAGAAATTATTTAGAATAATGAAGTATAATTATCATCATTGTTAATTAGTATTCCTAGTAATGTTAATCAAAATGGAATAACATAAATACTCAATATAGCTATAAATGTGAGATTTAAAGCAAGTGGCACTTCATGTTTAATCAAATTAGGAAAATCCATTTGAAATCTGAGATGCAATATTCATAAAAACTTATTAGATATTTTTAAATAAATGAAAAAAATAGTTATTCTATACCAAAAGCTGTAGAGATAAAACAGGATTAATATTTGAGAGAACACAGCAAATACACTGTTTAGTATGCTTGGGTCAATAATAAAAATAATGTCAACCATGCGTACACTATCAACAAATCCATAAGAATTTCTACTCACTAAGCTAGATCACAGTATCACACACTCGACTAAAGTAAGGGCATGACCGAGCAGATACAGACAACAAGGGATAATGGGATTGGAGGATTTGGTTTGTTGACAAGGGTCTTTAAGTTACTTCTTCTTGAAAGTTTGCTGTGTGGTTACAGTGTTCACAGGTATTAGCAGGGATAGTCAGATAAGCTCTGGCATAATCCAAGGCTATGTGCCCCTCATTGAAAGTACTCTCCACTGCCAGTAATTTGAGGCAAGCATCACTTTAATTCTTTACAAAACAATTTTTAATGCTTTCTTAATGTTAGTAAAAACTAAAATACTTCAATAGGATAGTTTTGGCAGAAAATATGCATTCATGTATACAAGTATGTCTTTTTTTGTTTTTGTTTTGTTTTGTTTTGTTTTTTGATTAACACTCTGTTCAGTGTTCCGTCCAGTGGCAAATAGAGTAGCACTGGCAACGAACTCACTAATAAATGTTTGAAAATACATAAAGTAATTGCTAGTAATCGCTAACTTTTTAAAACTTATTGTTGTGTATCAGATGTTGTAAAAACTAACGATAGCAAAATCTTTGTCAATATGATACACATCCTCTTTTTAAATGAACATTTAATAGTTTAAAGGAATTAAGTAGTTTTTCCCAATCCTAAGTACTATATAGAAGTACATTCAAATTCAGCTAGGTGTTGGTCTAGATTATAGACTCCTAACTTCTGTATGAAATACATTTTAAAATTTATTAATATTAATTCATTTTAATAATTTTCTATTCTGTTTTTCCACCTAATTATTCCATAAGCTTTGTCCATGCTCGTCAGATGCATTTTTCATGGTGAACTTCTTTTCTGATTTAGAATATCACCCTATGAGAACATCAACTCTACAACATACATAACAACCAACTGTATGCATAATATTTTCTAGATTATGTCTCTGCTATCTCAAACCCAATAACATTGAATATGTACTGGTAGTTTCCTCAATAAAGGGCATCAACATGTCATAAATATTCTAAAATTTATCCAAAGTGCTATTTCTCGTCCTTAGCTTATCCATCACTAAAGTCCCTGAATTCTTCTTCCTAAAAGTTCTCCTGAATTCTTCTTTCCCCAGTCCTAACCAGAGTTCCCATCATCTCTCTTAATCACCCTAAAAGGCCTTCTTCAAGTCATTTCTGGGGATTTCTTTTTCTTTCCTTCTTTTTCTTTTTTTCTCCCAACACTTTAAATTTTTTGTTTGTTCCTCCAAGTACTTCAAATACAAGGTAAACCACACTGTGAGCTCAGCCCTCTACCTACTTATTTCTCACCTGTCCCACAAGGTCTATTGAATCTGGTTCTTCAAATGTGCTGAGCTTGCTACTGACCTTCAGATTTTTCCATATGTACGTCCTCATGACTATAACTATTGTCCTCCTTTGAATATGACTCCACAAACAGCTACTCATCCTTTTTGTCATTAGTTACATTTTATTGTAAAACCAAACATGACAGGCATAAAACAAACAAACAAACAAAAACAATGATATGATTCTTAATGATATTTTGCTATATTCATAGGTCATCATCTTGTCATCCTCAGAGAATATTCATCTGGCAGAAGATGGGAGCAGGTCCAGTGACCCAGAGAGGATCCACAGCAAGACATAACGCAGAGGGAGTCTAAATTGGATGTCCATCCTGTCAGAGATCAGGGAAGTTCTTAGAAGAGGCTAAGGGATGATTGCAGAGGGGACAAAAGACACCAAGGGAATATAGCCCACTGAATTAACTAAGCAGGGCTCATACAGAATCACAGTGAATGAAACCTCAAGCCATAGGCCTGCGTGGGTCTGCACCATATTTGTTATGGCTGTGTATTACGGCTGTTAGACTGGTGTTTCTGTGGGACTCCTAACAATAGGAGTTGGTATATAGTTGACTCATGTGCTCTTAGGAGCAAATTTCCTTTGTGTTGCCTTGTCTAGTCCTAATACTAGGGCTTTTGCCTTGTCTTATTAAATCTTCTTTTCTTATGCTTGGTTGTTGTCTCTTGGAGCCTTGCTGTTTTCTGAAGGGAAATGGAGGGAACGTGGATCTGGGGCAGACGGGAGTTAAGAGAGAGCTGAGAAGATTGAAAGAATGGGGAAAGTGTGATCAGCATATAGTATATGAAATGAGAATCAAATTTTAATAAAAACTGTCTCCATACAAAGTCTAATTTAACTTATGTCACATCATTGTATATGTTGTTACATAGTAGTATGTTACTTTTTATAAATCTTCCTTAGTCTTCTTTTACATTTTCAAAAATATTTTTCTTTGATAATTTCACACAATATATTTCATCATATACTTTTCTTTCCATCAGTTACTCCTGGATCTTCTCTCACCTTCAAAGTCAATCAATTTCTTGTTTTCCTCACTTAAAATTAAATAAGTAAATAAATAAACAAAGCAATAAATCATACATTTTTCTGTTGCACAACTACTCCTGAGCATGGGGCCTGCCACTCACTGTGGTTGATATGCCCAAAGTCACTTCATTAAAGAATAGCGATATTCTCTCCCTATGAGTTACCACATGTGACTGGGACTTTGTTCCCATTTCCTCTCCTCTCTACTGAGACTTTGTCTTGCTTGAGTTAATCCAGGTCTTGTGCTATCATGGTCTCACGTGTGCACCTGCCCAGTGGGTCTGGATAACACCATATCATTTCTCCTGGGATGCCTGTAGTGTGAGTGCTCCCTGGTCCAAGGTGCTATCTAGTGATGGGACTGGTCAACAAAAATGCTCCAATATGTGTTCCATTACAATCTGTGAACACAAAAGGAGACAGCAAATCTATTCTTAAGCAATTACTGAAGAAAAGTTCCAGAATTAGCTTCAGTGATGTTTAGGCACAGTCTTTATTTTTAGATCATTTATACCTATTAACAAAAGCATGTTCTTTTAAAACAGATATATATATACACACACATACACACATACAAAAAGATAAAAATAATAAGACAAAATGGATGCTTCCTGTTCTCTACCATCATTAGTGGTATGTACTCCTTAGCTCTTTACCAGAAAGGAAAATTAAAGGGGGCTCTTACTCTCCCGAAAAGTAAAAATACCTCCATCTAGATCAAGGAAACATCATCTCAAGTCCCAAACCCACAATAAACATCATCAATATCTTAGTGTTTCATAGTAAGCTGCCAAGACAATCATATTATGATTACTTGTGTGTGTGTGTGTGTGTGTGTGTGTGTGTGTGTGTGTGTGCATATGTATGCATGGGAGCATGCACCTGAGTATGAAGCAGCTTGCAGGAGACTGTGTGTTCTGTTCTTTCACCATGTGAGTTTCAGGCATCAAGTTGAAGTCATCATGCTTGGCAATACATACCTTTACTCTGAGACACCTCTCAGGTCTCACGATTACTCATATTTTGATACTAAACAACACAAGCTTACTCTCTTAAACATGATATTATTACAATGAATTCTGCAGTCAGAAGAAAGAAATGTAAAGTTGTAGCAATATTTTATACACACACACAGTGTTTTTATTTTAATAAACATTTTATATAAATTTATATAAACATTTATATAAACATTTTGATATGACTTAAACAACTCAATAGCTGGGTCACTTCCTAACTTCCACGTGGTTAATCCACCTCCTGCCGATAATCCAAGTTATTATTTATTAAATTCTTTATTCTACCTTGGCTGCTCCAGAGGACTCCCCAATAGGCCCACACTCTCCCCTCTCTTTCACATGCAGGCTATGCCTCCCGATCCATCCTCCATCCTCTCAGGCATGGCATCTCCTCTGCCCCATCTCTTTGCCTGCTGTGTCAGATCTTCTTCCTCCTTCTTCCTTCTCCCAAGCCCTGGCATCCTGAAAGTCCAGCTTCTGTCTGCCCTGCCCATTCCCCTCTAGTAGATCTGCTCAATTTTTTTTCTTGGGGATTAATATTTTACAATGTTCTAATCAGGCTAAGTAGCTTAGAAATCTTGATAGTATGGACTTTCTCATAAATGAAGTTTGGATGGCAAACATCAAATGATAAAAAGATTGTCATAGTAGTTTTTATGCAAAAGGATGCACGAGGTCCTGCCAGATTCTGCATCATAACAATGAAAAAGAAGATGATTTAATTCACACTTTGTTGACCAAAACTATTTAATAGATTTAATGAATTCTACATTTTTAAGTAGGGTCATTAAGTTAAATTTGTTTGTGTTTGGTATTCTTATAAAGAGTTAAGAAAAATTTTTGGTTGGATCGATTATAGAAAAAAATCATTTAAAATTTATTAATGGTGAGGACAGGATTTTATTATATCATGCAAGTGGCGTGTTAAACCTGTCATCACTTCCAATTATCTAGAACTCATGTCAAATGTAACTCATGCTTTATAGACTTACAAACAAGCTGTTTATGCTTTTGACTAACATGTTAATAGCTTCTTATCCTATGATTTTCTATTTTAATTCAAACCATCTACATATTGACATTAAGTTTTGGCTTACTATATCCAGAGAATGACAGTATTTTGATATGTAAACATTTGATATGGGTAGACATATGTTTTAATTTTTATTATTTAATCAAAATAACACCGATTTAATGACTTTAATTACAAAGGAAATAATTCAGCTTTTAATTTATTCTCATTGCTGTAAAATACATAGCTAGTGCATGTTAACTTTCCTTCTAACCTATTAATTATTGTCATATTCTAGGAGAGAGAAATCACTGTTTTTAGCTGTGTACCCACAACTTAGAGTCTGACTGACACCTCTAGACCAATAATCATACAGATAGACCCAGTTAAACTCAGTAATAACAAAATAAATAAAATAGAGACAAGTGCAAGAGATTTCTGGGCAACAGAATAGATGTGGAAACAGAGGTAAGCTACTCATTGCACAATTGTGCCACTCTGTTTAACAACATATTTAATTTCAGAAAAAGGAAATGTTTTCCTCCTTCCAAGTCCCTTACTCAATATAAAATTCATAGCATCTTTTCCTTGTTACACACACACATACACACACAAAGAGAGACAGACAGAGAGACAGAGAGACAGAAAGACAGAGAGACAGAGAGAGACAAAGGGACAGAGAACTTTCTACAGATTCTATGATATTTTATCCATATTCCCTTCTTGTCAAGTGATATTGCACGGGAGTAAAGCCAAAAGGATTAAAAGATTATCAGATTAAAAATTTTTAAAAGGATATGAAAATATTTTATGAGAAATAAAATTAAAAAAACTTCAAATCCAGTTCCTAGATACTGTTAGGTTTTCCAAAGGTCAGTGGCAAACAAAGACAGGTGGTTGAGATTTCTTTTTTTTTTTTTTTTTTTTTTGGTATGGATTTATTTATTTATTTATTTATTTATTTATTTTATTTATTTATTTTTTATTTTTATTTTCAGCAAATCAAAAAAATTTAAAAAGCATTCAAACAGAATAAAAAGAAACAAACAAGCAAAATACCAAGTGTCAGATATACTTATACAAGAATTCTATAGAGCCTTCAAACAAGCAATACTTTTTGAGTTATGTTTAAAAAAATTCAGAACCACAATAAGCTCCTTCACAAAGCAAATAATATTGAAATAGTGAAATCAAGTATAAACCCAACAAAAATATATAAGTTATAGTCCAGTATCCCTCATGAATATACATACAAAAATTCTCAATGAAGTAGTTGCAAACTGAATACAAGAGATATAAAAAAATAATATTCCATGAACAACTGAACAACTGTTTTTTTTTAGAAGACCATACTCCATATACAGGCTGCATGTTTTGGGATAGCCCCCACTCCAGATTTTTGAGACCTACATGAAAACCAAGCTGCACATTTACAACATATGTGCAGGGAGGCCTAGGTTCAGCCCATGGAGCTAGATCTGTGTAGACTAGATATGCTCCACGGTTGGTGATTCAGTCTGAGAGCTCCAAGGGTTCAGGTTGGTTTACTCTGTTGATCTTCCTGTGCAGTTCCTATCTCCTTAGGGCCCACAATCCTTCCACCTATTCTTCTTTAAGAGTCCTCAAGCTCCATCCACTGTTTGGCTCTGGATGTCTGTATCTGTCTGAGTCAGCTACTGGTTAGAGCCTCTCAGAGGACGCTTGCCCCTGTCTGTTCTCCAGCTGGAGTTTTAGATCTGGGAGCTCTAGTTGGAATCTTTTGATACTCGTTCTAAAAGGACAAAAGCACCCTCACTTGGTCTTCCTCCTTCTTCTTGAGTTTCATGAGGTTTCTGCGTTGCATCTTGGTATTGTGGTTTTGGGGCTAATATCCTTATCAGTGAGTGATACCATGTGTGTTCCTTTGTGATTGGGTCATCTCACTCAGGATGATATTTTCTAGCTCATCCATTTGTCTAAGAATTTCATGAGCTATTATTTTAATGGCCTGTGTAGTACTCCATTGTGTAAATGTACCCAATTTCTGTATCCATTCTTCTGTTGAAGGACATTGGGTTCTTTCCCTTCGGCTATTATGAATAAGGCCGCTTATAAACATAGTGGAGCATGAGGCCCGTTTGCTGTTGAAATATCTTCTGGTATATACCAGGAGGGGTATAGCTGGGTCCTAGGAACACCATGTTCAATTTTCTGAGTATCGCCAGATGCTTTCCAAGTGGTTGTACGTTGCAATCCCACCAACAATGGAGGAGTGTTCCTCTTTCTCCACATCCTCGCCAACATCTGCTGTCACCTGTGTTTTGGATCTTAGCCAATCTGACTGGTGTGAGGTGGATAAACCAAATATGCTGAAGAATTGGTATTAAACTTCAAGCTTACTGTTTAGTGTTACAAATGAAGGCTATTTCATATCTGTGACTCCAGATACAACTGCAACGAAAACCCTGGAATGAGGATAAATTTTCATTTTGTCGTGGGGAATATTTTGGGAAATATTGAAATAGTGATTTGAAACTTTCAGTGGGTCGTGTGTTCAGAGAATGCTCTAGTCTGGAAGTTGTTCTGCAAAGTAGAACAAATATTATGTCGATGTTCTAGACAATGTTCAACCAGGATCAATAAAGAGTTGAAGTAAAGATCATATAGGCTTAGTTTGGAAAATATCTAGCTCCTTTCAGTATTTCCAATAACATTTTAATATCATTTGTTAAGCAGTAAAATGGTATTTAAATTTTCTACTTCTCAGACCAAAAAAAAATGCTTGATTCTTTGGGTTAGAGTAATTCAAGGAAATAATTTGAAAGCTTGCTGGATTTCTCATATATGGTTTAAGTTTAATAAAAATAGCAATTATGTTTTTAGTTGGAAGAAAATTCTTCTCAAATGCTATAACTATTGTCCAAGTAAAATGCTTATTAATCAGTGATATTCCATTGTATCCAGTATTCATTTAATGTACATGGAGACTTAGTTTTTCAGGTATTCTCATGTGGAAAGCTGAGTAAATAGACACAATTATAATTTTTACGAACAGTCTTTAATTTTTAATTTTTTTATTATCTCAATAAAATTTCACTTCCCTTCTGGAGCAGAAGACAGAGTTTTTAAACTTCGGTCACATAAAGTGAATTCTTTGTTATAAACTGTCCAATTTGATATGTCTCTTGCGACTGGGCAACTATTGAAAGAACATATTTTTTTAAATAATGCACAATAATGAAAATCTGTATCTTGGCTTCAGAATTCTCCAGGAAGTAAAATTGACACCAAATATTCATTAATTTTTTCAAGTAATCAACACTGTTTAACTGGAGTAAGCTAAAAATATACTTGAACATGAATTGATAATTAAGAAAATGTTTTGTTTTTATTTGAAACATGATGACAATCTAATATCAAGAATCTAAAATACGCTGCTAGAGTTCTTGAATAAAAATTAAACAGAAATGAAAGAAAATGAATTCATAAATTTGAGCAGAGCAAAAATTATGTGGGAAAGATTAGAGGGAGAAAAAGGAATTCTGGAGAAATAGAATATTATTATATCTTAATTAAAATGTATTATCAATTTAAAAATGTACTAGTGTTCCCAGTCTCAATGAATCTTCCTTGGTTATATATACAACGATCCTACTTGGTTAAACTTTAATTCTACAAAGACAATAATATTTAATTTGCTTAGATTATTAATATATAAGTATTTCCTTTAAATGTTAATCTCATTAATAATATCAAAGACCAATAATTGGTTTGTAAAATAATTTGTGCTTCATTAATAAGAACTCTTTGAATAATATGCAAACAAAATATACTCAGAATCACAAGGTATCTATTGAATGTAGAAGTTATGATGAAATTACCCATCTTTCTGCTCTGCTACTTAAAGTGCTACTCCAGTGGGGAAGCACAGTTGAGATGATAAGACAAGGCTTACGGTGTTAAGAATTCCACTATAAAAGAACTGAAAATTCTGCAAATGCCAACTTGGTGCTATTTGCCAGAAGGAAAAAAATGTGCAATTATAGTTTTATTTCTTTAAAATTATATTAAATATTTTTGCCTGTAAATATAGTAATTGACTTTAAGTAAAGTCTATGCTGCATAATTCTTGCCACGTGTTTTTAACAAATAACAAGATAACTGGACGCTGTACTACAAGAGGATATCTGAAACTTGATGATGCACATGCACAAAATTTAATGTAGTAATTGATCCCAAATTAACCAAAGAAGGTTACCACATAGCATCAACTGTAGTGAAGAAAGAAGGCTTACTTGCATTATTTTTGAATCTGGATGAAGAGCTTTAATTTATTACAAAGCTGAATTTATAACTGGGTTAAATGTGTTACCTGGTCAGAATTGTTATAATTATTTCAAAGGTCTGCTGTTGATTGCAAAATATCTGTTGAGTTAACAGATTATGAAGAGAGATGTGAGAACCTGTGGAGTTTGGGGAATAAAGAAGATTTATAGAGAGATGGCGTTCCAAAATTTTGGGCCGGGATATCTCCTCACTTTTTATGTGGCTGCCATTAGGAGGGTTTTAAATTCAAATCTTTGACTAGCCCCCACCAAAACCTTTCCCCAAAGGGGGAGCTAAAATGTAAAAATTTTTAGCTCTGGCTCTCCCAAATAATCAGATCCCCCATTCTAATTTGAAAAAGGTTGTAATTACTTTTTTCGCTCCCCAAAAATGTTTCAAGGGGGAGCAGGAGTGATAGAAGTTTAACGGAAAAATTTTTTAAACTTCCCCAAAAGGATTGATTTTGTGCCAAAGTCCTTTTGAAAAGGGGAATAGGGCAAAATTTTAAATTTCCCCTTCAATCCTTATTTAAATATTTTTCCAGGAAATTGGAAAGGGGACTTTAGGTTTTAAAAACCCCCACGAAAACCCCAATAATAAAAAGATCGGGGGGGGCCTAATCAAGGGGCAGAGGAATCTAAATTTAATAATAAAAAGGGGAATGTGGGGATTGTTTCCCAAATTTAACCCAAAGGGGGGTTTTCCACGGGGGGGCCCTCAAACTGGAAAAATTTTTGGAAGGGCCTTTTTGGGCCCATATTTTTTTAAAATCTGAAAAGGACCCCCCCAAACTTTAATAAAAGCAGTTTCTGGGTTTTGGTCCTTTTGGTTCGTTGTTCCCCTTTTTTCCCTTCCCCTTTTGCCTTTTCCCCGGGTTGGGGTGGGGAATTTTTAAAGTTGTAGCCCCCCCTGTAGAGGTTTGGAAAAAAAAAGCTATGAGAAGGATCCAGGTTTTGCCGGGTTCTTATTTGGGGAAGGGGGCCCTGCCCCACGCTTCTCGAGGGTTAAAGACCCTTTTGGACTAAAACACTCTTTATCACCCTCCTAAGAAAGTTTATTTTTATTTTTTTTTAAAATTTATAAATTATTTCCTGTACATTTTAAAAACATCTCCCATTTCTCCAAAATTTAAACATATTTTAAAAAAATATCCTGTAATGCCCCCCTTTTTGTAGATAACTTTTTTTATTTGGTTGAAGGTTGGGTGACAAAAAAGTTCATTTGATTTTTTTTAAAAAATGTAGATTTAAATTGGGGGCTTTTAACTCCTCTCTAAAATGCTTGAGTTTCTGGATCAGTCTAAAACCTTTGGGGGGGAAAAAAGGGTATTTAACCCATTGTCATTAGCTCATCTAAAGTAGAAATGTCAGAGTAAAGGGATGGAAAACCCATTTGTTAAAATCTTTTATTTTACTTTTTTTTCTAAAAAAAATACCCCACCCCTACCCTAAATGACCCAAGCAACAATGGCTACTGAAAGGGAAAAATTTATTTTTCTCACAAAGAGCCAATAAATAATAACCCAAACCAAAATATTTTAGCCCTAAAACTCTTGTCAAAACAACTGCAAAAATCTTGTCTCTCTGTCTCTTTCTTTTTTGTCTCTCCTATAGTTTTCCCTGTTCCACTGTCTCCTCTGTTTCTGTCCCCTTTTTCTTCCTCTCTTTCTTTCTCATTTGTGGTGTGTGTTTGTGGGGGTGTGTTGTGTGTGGTAATTTGTTGAGAAGGGTGAGACAAACAGGGGAAAGGTTGCGTGTGTAGAGAGAGCAGTAAAATTATGAAAAATGATTTGCCTGTATAAATTTCAAAAGGGGGAAAACCTTCAACAAAAGGAATATAACACTAGAAGTGAAAGAAGTAAAGGACTTGTTTTATTTTTTGTTGTTTTCAAATGATGCCCTTGTAATGTCTTTAATTACTGATTTCTTATATGGTATTTTCTTTAAAAAGGTGGGGAAAAACACCTGGATATACTCGGCCCCATTAGTAGGCAGACCCTCCATAACTAGAAACACGAGAAAAAGGCATAAAAATGGTATTGCTGGTGAAATGATGTTTTATCTCAAACCCCACTTTTTTATTACAGAATGATATGATTACAAATCCTTATTTTGGGTTTAAAATAAATTTTCTTTTCAAAGTATGACAATGAGTTATTATATACCCTTTTTCTAATGGGTGAACGATTTGGGTATTTTAAAAAAACCTTCTTATCCAAATTTTATTTCTGTTATTTTTTGATGTTCAGTATTTAATTGGGCTTTTTGTTTGCTTGAGTTTTTGGGGTTTTTTACAATTTAGTTCTAGTGTTTCATTTTTTCATGTATGTTTAAGTATGTATATACTAGACATAGACATCATATACATTACATCATTCACCCTACATATCATCATTATATCTATACATGTACATCTTACACATATATAACATACACATTATAATCTGGGAAAGATCTTTTATTGTTTTTGTTTTTTTATGATTTAAAATAATTACCTCATTTTGGGTGTAGGATGTGGAATCCCCTAGTCCCAAATATTAAGGCTATTGTGATTTCATAGTTCCCTCCCGGCTTTATGGGAAGACTCTGTCTTGAGATAAACAAATATTTCATAACACTGAAAAATCAAGTTTAATGACCCGCAACTTCACCTTTTGGTAGCTTTTTATTGTGCTGGAGGGGGGCGCACATTACCAAAGAGATTGGGAGGAAAAGAATGAGGGATGGGGTTGATCAGATTATAGTACATGAATGTATCAAATCCTCAAAAAATAAGAAAAAAAAAAGAAGACAAATGGATAAAATATGGCCCCATGTCCTTTTTCAAAAAAATTTGGGTTTTTTTGGGGGTTTTAAAAAAAAAAATATTTTTTAAAAAATTTTGGGGGGGGAAAAAAAAAAAATTTTTTTGGGGGGTTTTTTTTTAATTTTTTTTTTAAAAAAAAGGTAATTAAATTATTTTACGGGTTTCGGACTCCAGATACAACTGCAACAAAACCCTGGAATGAGGATAAATTTTCATTTTGTCGTGGGGAATATTTTGGGAAATATTGAAATAGTGATTTGAAACTTTCAGTGGGCGTGTGTTCAGAGAATGCCTAGTCTGGAAGTTGTTCTGGCAAAGTAGAACAAATATTATGTCGATGTTCTAGACAATGTTCAACCAGGATCAATAAAGAGTTGAAGTAAAGATCGTATAGGCTTAGTTTGGAAAATATCTAGCTCCTTTCAGTATTTCCAATAACATTTTAATATCATTTGTTAAGCAGTAAAATGGTTTTTAAATTTTCTACTTTCTCAGACCAAAAAAAATGCTTGATTCTTTGGGTTAGAGTAATTCAAGGAAATAATTTGAAAGCTTGCTGGATTTCTCATATATGGTTTAAGTTTAATAAAATAGCAATTATGTTTTTAGTTGGAAGAAAATTCTTCTCAAATGCTATAACTATTGTCCAAGTAAAATGCTTATTAAATCAGTGATATTCCATTGTATCCAGTATTCATTTAATGTACATGGAGACTTAGTTTTTCAGGTATTCTCATGTGGAAAGCTGAGTAATAGACACAATTATAATTTTTACGAACAGTCTTTAATTTTTAATTTTTTTATTATCTCAATAAAATTTCACTTCCCTTCTGGAGCAGAAGACAGAGTTTTTAAACTTCGGTCACATAAAGTGAATTCTTTGTTATAAACTGTCCAATTTGATATGTCTCTTGCTGACTGGGCAACTATTGAAAGAACATATTTTTTTAAATAAATGCACAATAATGAAATCTGTATCTTGGCTTCAGAATTCTCCAGGAAGTAAAATTGACACCAAATATTCATTAATTTTTCAAGTAATCAACACTGTTTAACTGGAGTAAGCTAAAATATACTTGAACATGAATTGATAATTAAGAAAATGTTTGTTTTTATTTGAAACATGATGACAATCTAATATCAAGAATCTAAAATACGCTGCTAGAGTTCTTGAATAAAAAATTAAACAGAATGAAAGAAAATGAATTCATAAATTTGAGCAGAGCAAAAATTATGTGGGAAAGATTAGAGGGAGAAAAAGGAATTCTGGAGAAAATAGAATATTATTATATCTTAATTAAAATGTATTATCAATTTAAAAATGTACTAGTGTTCCCAGTCATCAATGAATCTTCCTTGGTTATATATACAACGATCCTACTTGGTTAAACTTTAATTCTACAAAGACAATAATATTTAATTTGCTTAGATATTAATATATAAGTATTTCCTTTAAATGTTAATCTCATTAATAATATCAAAGACCAATAATTGGTTTGTAAAATAATTTGTGCTTCATTAATAAGAACTCTTTGAATAATATGCAAACAAAATATACTCAGAATCACAAGGTATCTATATGAATGTAGAAGTTATGATGAAATTACCCATCTTTCTGCTCTGCGACTTAAAGTGCTACTCCAGTGGGGAAGCACAGTTGAGATGATAAGACAAGGCTTACGGTGTTAAAGAATTCCACTATAAAAGAACTGAAATATTCTGCAAATGCCAACTTGGTGCTATTTGCCAAGAAGGAAAAAAATGTTGCAATTATATGTTTTATTTCTTTCAAATCTATATTTAAATATTTTTGCCTGTAAATATAGTAATTGACTTTTAAGTAAAGTCTATGCTAGCATAATTCTTGCCACGTGTTTTTAACAAATATACAAGATAACTGGACGCTGTACTACAAGAGGATATCTGAAACTTGATGATGCACATGCACAAAATTTAATGTAGTAATTGATCCCAAATTAACCCAAAGAAGGTTACCACATAGCATCAACTGTAGTGAAGAAATGAAGGGCTTACTTGCCATTATTTTTGAATCTGGATGAAGAGCTTTACATTTATTACAAAGCATGAATTTAACTGGGTTAAATGTGTTACCTGGTCAGAATTGTTCATAATTATTTCAAAGGGTCTGCTTTAGATTGCAAATTATTCTGTTGAGTTAACAGAATTATGAAGAGAGATGTGAGAACTCTGTGTGTAGTTGGAGAATAAAGAAGAATCTTATAGAGAGATGGTCGTTCCCAAAGCTGCCCCACGCTTCTCGAGTGGTTACAAGATCCTTTGGACTGATACACTACTTTCATCATCCCTCCTAAGACAAGTTTACTTTTATTTTTGTTATAATTTATAAATTATTTCCATGTACTATCTTTGAAAACATCTCCCATTTCTCCAAAATTTCAACCATATATTAAAAATATCCTGTAATGCTCCCTTTCCTTGTAGATAAGCTTTTTATATTTGGTTGAATGAGTATGGTGACATAAAAGATGCATTTGTATCTTTTTTAAAACTGTAGAGTTATAATTGAGAGGGCTTTTAACTCCTCTCTAAAATGCTTGTAGATTCTGGACTCAGTCTAAACACCTTATGGGAGGGAAAAAAGGAGGTATTTAACCTCATTGTCATTAGCTCATCTAAAGTAGAAATGTCAGAGTCAAGGATGACAACCCACTTTGTTAAAATCTCTTATATATTACTTATTATTCTAAAGAAAAATAGCCCTAGTCCTACCCCTAAATGACCTACAAGCAATCAATGGCTACTGAGAAAGGAAGAATTTATTTTTCTCTAGCAAAGAGCCAATAATATAATAATCCAACCTAAAATAGTTAGCCCTAAACTCATGTACATAACAACTGCACTAAATCTCTGTCTCTCTGTCTCTTTCTGTTTTGTCTCTCTCTATCAGTTTCTGCCTGTCTCATCTGTCTCTCTCTGTTTCTGTCCCCCTTTCTCTCTTCTCTCTCTTTCTTTCTCCATTTGTGTGTGTGTGTGTGTGTGTGTGTGTGTGTGTGTGTGTGTAATTTAGTTGAGAAGGAGTATGAGACACAACATGGGAAGAGTTGCAGTGTGTAGAGAGAGCAGTAGAAATTATGTAAAATGAGTTGACGTGTATGAAATTCTCAAAAGGTGGAACACTTCAACAAAAGGAATATTAACACTAAGAAGTGTAAGAAAGTGAAGGACTTTGTTTTATTTTGTTGATTGCTTCAAGATGATGACCTTGATAATGTCGTTAATTACTGATTTCTTATAGTGGTATTTTCTATTATAAACGGTGGGAAGAAACACCTGGATATACTACAGGCACCATTACGTAGGCAGATGCCTTCCAGTAACTAGAAACACCGCAGAAGTAAGAGCATAAAAACTGGCTATCCTGCTGGTGAATGATGCTATGTATTTATCTCAACCACACTTTCTTTATCTACAGAATGATATGAGTTACATATCCTTCATTATGGTTCTAAAATAATTACTTTTTCAATGTACTGACAATGAGCTTATTATATATCCATTTTTCTAATGGGTGTAACAGTATTGGGTATTTTTAAAAATCCTTCTTATCCAATTTCATTTCTGTCTATTTAATTGCATGTTCCAGTATTTAATTGGGCTTCTTGTTTGCTTGATGTTTAGGGGTTTTTACCATGAGTTCTAGATGTTAACATTGTTTCATGTATGTATGTATGTATGTATATACATAGACATAGACATCATATACATATACATCATATACACATACATATACATCATATATATCATATACATGTACATCATTACACATATATAACATACACATATATAATCTGGGAATGATCTTTTATTGTTTTTGTTTTGTTATGTATTAAAATAAATTACCTCATTTGGGATGTAGGATGTGGAATCCCATAGATCCCCAACTATTACAGGCTATTGTGATTTCTATAGTTCCTCTCCAGGACTTGATGGTAAGACTCTAGTCTTGAGATAACACATACTGAGTTGCATAACACTGAAAAATCAAGTTTGTACTGACCTGCATACTTCATCCTTACTGGCTAGCTTTCATTGTGCTGGAGGGTGGGCTGCACATTACCAGAAGAGAATTGGGAGGAAATGAATGAGGGATGGGCTTGATCAGATTATAGTACATGAATGTATCAAATCCTCAAACAATAAGAAAAAATAAGAAGACAAATGGATGACCAAATATGGCCCCATGTCCCTTCAGTTGTGGTACATATTAATTGAACTTAGTGGGTTATTTTTTTTAAAAAGGAAGAGAGCATGAATTTCGGAAAGAAGGAAAGGATATGCAGATATGTTATAGGTAATATGAGAAGAGATGGCATGGGGAAACAGTAACTGGAAGAAATTATATTTAGGTAGATGCAGTTATTAAATTCCCCTAGACTATATTTTTATAATAAGTAGAATGCCTATATAAAATTATATTATTTTGAGGATCCATGACCTTACTAGTCCTGGGCAGCTGTCTGGGTTTCCAGCATCAGGCATGATTTTCTTTCTTTGGAGCAGGCTTCACATCCAGTTAGAGAGCTGTAGATTACTACTAAGAAACGAGTCCTACTACTGTACCCTTTGGGTTATCATGCCATAATGTTCATTGTTATGGTTCACAAACATTACAGCTAACAAGAGCAGTTGGTTATTTTTTCCCTCAGAAGTGTGTATATCACTTTCTAGCATTATGAATGTGATTTCTCATTCAGGGGGGCTTCCAATTCAAAGCTAGCTCAGGCTCTCCTGGAAGCATATGGTGTCTGAAATATATGGTGTGTATAATAACAAGTAGCCAGCCCCGGAATTGTATCAATACAAGTAACATTAAATGGCCTGAGAGAGTTGGATTTTTTATACTTGGATATATATACACATACTACATATATTACACATATATATGTAAGAATAATAATAAAAGTAATAGAGGCCATGGTTCTTGGAAAATTGGGAATCAATCTAGCGCTAGATCCAGCTACACCACTCCTGGGCAAAGCAACTTTATTCATAGACAGAAACTGGAAACAACTTAGATGTCCCTCAACTGTATAATATAAAATAAGTGTGGTACATTTATACAACAGAATATTACTCAGATGTTTTAAAAAAATTCACATCATGAAATTTGCAAGCAAATGGATAGAAATAGACAAAGTCATACCAAGTGAAGAACACAGAGCCAGAAAGAGAAACATGGTCTTTACTCACTTATAAGTGGATATTGTCTGTAAAAGAAAGGATAACTTTACTACGATCTACAGACTCAGAGAAGCTAAGTAACTAGGAGGGCTGGAGGAGACATTCATGTTTCTCCATGGAAGGGGTAAATATAACAGATTTTTATGGGTGGACTTGGGGTCAGTAAGGTAAAAAACAAAGGGAGGGATTAGAGGGGGGAGAATGGAGGGAGAGAGTGTTGAGAGAGACAGTTGGAACTGGAGGGCAACTCTGGAATGAGCTAAAAACCTAGTGCAATGGAAACTCCCAGGAATCAATAAAGGAGACCCTAGCTAACACTCCTAGTAATGGGGCATACAGAGCCTGAACTAGCCATCTCCTATAACCAGCCAAGACTTCTAGTGGAGGAACTGGGACACCTACGCAGCCACAAAACCTTCGACCTACAGTTTGCCCTACCTTTAAGATGTGCTTGGATAAATATAACTCAGAAATTGTGGGAGTGGCCAACCAGTGACTTGTTGAGCTTGAAATTCTTACCGGGAGAGACAGCCCACTCCTGATATTGCCTGAAGGGCTAGGACCCAGAGGACTGGAGAGCCCAGACACGTAGGATAGGATCAAACATGACTGGCACACTCACATGGACACTCACATGGACATGCAAGCCCGCCATGGCCTGTTTCATTTTTAATTTTTTATTTTTTCTTCTCTCATATATTACAACCCAACAGCAGTCAGTTTGCCTTTCCTCCTTTCTCCCTGCGTCCCCTTTCCCAGCTACCACTGTTACGATTGCCATGATCTGGAGAGCCCAGACACGTAGGATAGGATCAAACATGACTGGCACACTCACATGGACACTCACATGGACACGCGCGCACACACACAGAGAGAGAGAGAGAGAGAGAGAGAGAGAGAGAGAGAGAGAGAGAGAGAGAGAGAGAAATTATTCATAATGATATTCTGCTGTACTCATAGATTGGTGCCTAGCTGAATTGTCATCAGAGAGCCTTTATCCATCAACTGCTGGCAGTTGCAGAGACCCACAGCCAAAGATAAAGTGGAGCTTAGGGAATCATGCAGAAGAGGGAGAAAAACGATTATAGGAACCAGAGGTCTCAAAGACACCCCAAGAAAAATAAATGAAATCAACTAACCTAGGCTCATAGAGGCTCACAGAGACTGAATTACAAACCAGTGATCCCACATGTGACTGACCGAGACGTATGTGTAGCATGGATTTCCTGTGGCAATCGTAACAGTGGTAGCTGGGAAAGGGGACGCAGGGAGAAAGGAGGAAAGGCAAACTGACTGCTGTTGGGTTGTAATATATGAGAGAAGAAAAAATAAAAAATTAAAAATGAAACAGGCCATAATTTTGAGAGGGACAAGCAGTTATGTGGGATGAATTAGAGGAAGGAAAGGGAAAAAAGAAAAATGATGTAATGTTTAATTTAAAATATATCTCTATATTTAAAAGCTATTATATATATATATATATATATATATATATATATATATATATATTACTTAAATGCAGTTTTGTCATTTAATACTCATCTCATGTAGTATTGATGTCAAATTTACTGTTTTCTGTACAAATTCACCAAAATAAATTTTCATAAAATTCCTAGTAACAGAACTATACAAGTATTTAATATTGAAAATAAACAACAGATGCATCTTTTGGCTTTGACAACTTTAATTATTTTCCATACAAATTAATTGTGGTGTAAGCAGGATAAACTATTCAGATGGATTTATGGGATTCAAGATTATGGCTGTAAATTATTTTAGGTATGATGCAAGTATAATCACTTTAGTAAAAATTCAAATCTTCTGTTCTCTTATCATAAAATATTGTAGATGAAATGAGATAGTAGCTAGTAATTATCTTAAATTAATTTGATGGCAAACAAGAACTATCAGGTGTATTTGGATAAAACAAATTGTACATCTGTTAAAATTGAGGCTTGATCAATGATATATAGAATTTAATATATGATTCTGTGCTATTGCTGCAATCTTGAAAATCGTTAAAAAAAATTAACAAGAAAGAATAGATAGAATTTTTATTTTCTGAATATTTAAATTTTCCTGTAGAACTACCTGGAAAAATGGTGTCCTATGTGAAAAACATTTATGAGAAGCAGTTAAAGATCTCTTGTCATGAACACAAGCATTATTTTGAAAATGTTTAAAATGGAAACATAATGGAAGGTGGATCTATGATACGTGCCAGCACTACCAGATTACCAAATTTCTGGCCAGAAAACTGAGAAGCCATCAAACCAGTAGAAGATAAGATGCAAGTGATAAGCAAATTGCATCAGCAGGAAGGAACAGAGTAGGATTTAGTCAGCAACAACAGAGAAACAACAGGAGAACCCATATCCACAGGGAACTCTCCCAACTACTGCATTGTACAGAGGAAGGAAATACATACAAAGGAAGGGCATACAAAGACACAGACATGAAGTAAAGCTTTAAAAATCATCATATGGAATTTAAGAAACTGTTGGACAACGTAACTGTTCTCTATGGTTTAGAGATACTTCAAAAACTAGAAGACAGAAGAAAGCATTCACTTTTGCTTTGTTCCTCAGACATGGAAATGTAATTTACTGGTGGGACAGAGATAGCAAGACTCTTCAAATAGGTTTGTACTCATCTATTTGCTTAGGAGTAGTTTCATATTCCAAATGTAGTTGTCTCAGAATTTAAAAATTATTTTCTTAATATTGTACATTCAGTAATATATTTTTCTAATTAAGGAGAATAGATATCTGCTTAGCTCTCTACGATCATATTGACATTGTTTTTAAGAAGTGAAACTAAAATTTATCTTAGGTGGTTACTGTATATATACTAATCTCAATAATGATAAAGTAGGTTCTGAGACCTGCTTTTAAAAAATTATCAAAATACAGAAAAACAAAATCTGTTGAAATATTTTATTAATTTTGATAATTTTATACAATCCTTTGTGATCATATTCAACCTCCACAACATTTTGCAAAGCTTTCTTGGTCACCCTCATCAGCCCAATTGTGTGTATATACTTTTTTTCTTTTAAGTCATAGAGAACTGTAGTGTTGTCCAAATATTCCTCAATATGTAGCATTCTAATGGTTATTCATGATCTCTGTCTCTCTCTGTCTCTTTCTGTGTCTCTGCCTCTCTCCCTCTGTTCCTCTCTGTTTCTCTCTGTCTCCTATCTCTCTCTCTCTCTCTCTCTCTCTCTCTCTCTCTCTCTCTCTCTCTCTCTCTCTCTCTCTTTTCTCTCTCGCATTTTTAATATATTGGCCAGTTGTGTGCCTCTGTATTCATTACAAATTAGCTCAAACATCACATACACAAACAGGGGTAGGGGTGGTGATTTCAATAAAGTTTCTAAAAAGAATTAAAGAGGGAAAAGAGGACTTTTAAAAGTACCTTAAGAATCCAGATGTCCTTCAACAGAGGAATGGATACAGAAAATGTGGTATATTTACACAATGGAGTATTACTCAGCTATTAAAAAACAACGAATACATGAAATTCTTATGCAAATGGATGAAACTAGAAAATACCGTCCTGAATGAGTTAACCCAATCACAAAAGAACACACATGGTATGCACTCACTGATAAGTGGATATTAACCCATAAGCTCTGAATACCCAAGATACAATTCACAGACCACATGAAGCTAAAGAAGAAGGAAGAACAAAGTGTGAGTGCTTCGGTCCTTCTCAGAAGGGGTAACAAAATACTGACAGGAGCAAATACAGAGACAAATTGTGGAGCAGAGACTGAAGGAAAGGCCATCTAAAGACTACCCTACCTGAGGATCTATCCCATATACAGTCACCAAACCCAGACACTATTGTGGATGGCAAGATGTGCATCCTGACAGGAGCCTGATAAAGCTGTCTCCTGAGAGGCTCTGCCAGAGCCTGACAAATACAGAAGTGGATGCTCACAGCCAACCATTGGACTGAGCAAGGGGTCCCTAATGGAGGAGTTAGAGAAAGGATGGAAGGAGCTGAAGGGGTCTGCAATCCCATAGGAAGAACAATAATATCAACTAATTAGACCCCCACCCTCAGAGCTGCCAGAGACTAGACTACCAACAAAGGAGTACACATGGAGGGACCCATGGCTCCAGCCACATATGTAGCAGAGGATGGTCTTGTTGAGCATCATTGAGAGTAGAAACCCTTGGTCCTGTGAAGGCTCGATGCCCCAGTGTAGGGGAATGCCAGGGCGGGGAGGCCAGAGTGGGTGGGTGGATGGGGAAACACTCTCATAGAAGCAGGGGGAGGAGGACGGTTTAGGGAGTTTCTGGGGGGAGGAAACTGAGAAAGGGGGATAACATTTTAAACGTAAATAAAGAAAATATCCAATAAAAAATAGAGGGCAGACACAACCTTTTATGCATTGTGATTTCATAGAAATCATTGTACTGGCCACTATGTGTCTGTCAGGAGAAGAGACCCCAGCCTTAACAAAAAAAAAAATATCTTGGATGAGTATAAACACATATGAAAAACTTTCAACATGTCTCTGAATTTTGTGTCATGTACAAAATTAATTTTGGTAAGGTTACTAGACTTAAGTATAATAGTTAAGATTCAAAATATCACAAAGGAAGTATATGTAACAAACTTCTTCTGTGTTGTGCTGAATAAGACTATTTCAAAGAACTCTCAGCACGATTGGGTAGCCTTTCCAGTCTATGAGTGACTGATAACAGGCTCAGGCTGCAGATCCAGCGCAGGTAAACACTGTGGCCCTGAGAGCATGATTATAGTCACATGCCCAGAAGGTGGCCTTTCTTTAACCTTTGTATAATGCTTTTTAAGAACTTTGCAAGCTAACAAGCTAGAGTTTCCATACACTGTTGATGGAAAGATAAAAGTGCCCAATCTTTGCATAAAAGATCCTTGATAGTTTGATGAGGAAAGTAAATATATTCCTCCTATTACCAAACTAGTATTTTCTTAGGTATTAACAAGAAATTAAATATCTATGCCCACAAACAATGATTTCTAAAATTCTCATTACAAGCTTAATAATACTAGTCTGAAGCTTGAAATAAGGTAAATGTCTCACAACGAGAATATTGGGTTTACAAACTAGTACTTATTAATTGGGATGCTATTCATCAGGGCACAGAGAATATTGCATAGACACACAACAAAAATGAATTTGAGAAACAAGTCAAGCCAAAGAAACTACCAGAAAAAGTACACACCATGTGATTCATATTAATTAAGTTCTCAACCAAGCAATACTCAATTTATGGTGCTGGAAATCAGAAGAATGAAAAAGTATGAGCTGTTGAGGTTTGTTTAGAAGGACTGACTGGACACAGGAAATGCACAAACTCTTCCATCCAGTGGTACGGATTTTGGGCTTGTAATGGACATATATGTGCTGGTACATTTTCTCATTCTAAATACTTAACCTCTATGCATACTTTGCTTCATTGCTATTGTTTGTTTGTCTTTTGTTTTATATGACAGGGTTTCCTCCGTGTAGCCCTGGACTGTCCTGTAACTCACTGTAGCCCTGGTCTTCAACGCAGATAGCTGCTGCCTGCCTAAGCCTTCCAAGTGCTAAGATTAAATATGTGTTCCACCACACCGGAATTTAATTATTTAGTTATACTTTCAAGACTTAAATCTATAATATCTTCCCTGATGATTCCATAATTTAATCAGCAATGTGTTAATGTACATATTTTTCAAAGAAAACCTAATAATTTTAATGATATTTCTAGAATTATATTATTTGAGAAACAGAGGGGAATTGAGAATTTCTAACCCCAATGCCATAATTTTGTGAGTTAAAAATGATCTGTAGAAAGCAGATTGATATTAAATGCAGATACAGTATTTATTCAAATCCCAGTTTCACCCAGTTTCCATTTCCACTGTATTATACTGATTCATAGACAAAAGGTGAAAACATTTGCTTTGTCTTAAAGTACAATTTTACATATTTAATTTCATAGAGAATGTATAATTTAAGAGTATATAACTTTAGAGAGTATATTAACTAAAGATAAATGTAACATTGTCAGTTAAAGCATTTATATAATGTCAGTTAAATCATTTATATAATATAACACAGTCCATGGCTGAGGAGATGACTCAGTACTTGCTGTCTTCTCAGAGGCTGGAAGTGCATTTCCCAGCACCTGCAGCTGACAGTTCACAACAGGCTCTAACTGTAGCTCCAAGGGATCTAGTTCTTGTTCCTGGAAGAGGCTTGGACACCCATTTATATGTATATGTGTATGTGTACATGTATATATATGTATGTACATGCAGATATACAGTTTATAATAAAATATTTAAATATAAAGTTCAAATGAAAAACAGAAATCTTTATGAAATTTATGTTGTCCTCCACAAAATAACTATGAGATATATAAACTCCATATATTCATAAATTTCATATCTTCAGATTTTCTGATATTACATTTGTTAACTCCTACTCAGAATGGAACCTCTTACGAGTACTGGGGAAAACGTCAGTTTTGTCGTGTAAAGTATGATTTTTAAAATAAGCTGAAACTGATTTGTAAATCAACTCTACATTTTACATCAATTGGTTGTAAAGCATAATGATTAAAATCAATGTTCCTAACAATGTAGGAAGTAATTACCAGAATTACTGGAAGTTACGTTTATAAAATACAAACACCTGACCCAAACATGAATATCAGGCTCCAGTGAAGCTATAAGATATCTCCTAGACCAGTTATTGCTGTAGTAAAATATCGCAACAAAAGCAACCTAAAAGGAGAAAGAGTTCATTTAACATCCTGCTTACAGTGTATCATGGCAGGGAAGCGGAGGCAGGAACATGAAGCAGTTAATTGCATGCACGGGATGAGAGCAGAGATGATGCTTGCATACCTTTTGAACTCAACTTTGAGTTCATACTTACTCAGTCCAGATCCTACTGCCTGGCAATGCTGCTGCCCTAATGAACCAGTCTTCAAACATGATTTAATAATTCAAGATAATCCCCTATAGACACATCCATAGGCCAGGCTGATCTAGATAATCCCCAATTAAGACCCTCTTCTAAGGTGATACTTGCTTGTGTCAAGTTGATAATTAAAGCTGACAATCATACCACAGAAATTAAAAATTAATTCATAATATTTAGCTGCCAACAGGAGAGTTTTGGAATAGCAAACTGTAACTTTTCTATGTCTTTTGGTTCTTGAAATTCTTACCCATTATTTAGATTCAGAATTTGTTTTTTAATGTACTAAAACCAAATTGTTATTCTTAATGACAACATACATTTTGAATGTAGAGCCCTCAAGAAATCAATGTGAAACTGAGCTGGAAGCTTTTCCAGTGTTGGCTAGCTTTCATTGTGTTGGAACGTGCTGAATAGATTGATGGAGAAAAGCCATAAATGGTCTTACTCAACTGTACTTCCTTTCCTATGTGCTAAAATATTGATTTGCCAGGTAAGATATATTTACTAATGCAATATTTTGATGAAGCCAACCAACTACTTTTAGATTGGATTTGAGTCTCACTTCACAGGAAGAAATCCATTGCTGTGACTGTAGATCTAGTCAAGAAATCCTGGCTGAGTAGGTATGTTATAAGCAGCAGAGGAAAAAATACTACTATCACTTTGTCAAATGAGCATGTTATCAAGCTGCCTTCTAAATAGTTATGGTTATCCTCATGGATTAGTGATGCTCGCAACCTTCCTCAGAGAAGCTTTTCATTTGTGTGGGCAATGGTTAGAGAAGTGTCATTAACTGTCTATGTGCCAAGAATAAGAGAAATCAGAGTGTCCAACCCTAAGACGTCTACATCATTTTTTTCAAGACTCAGGGATAATGGAGAAAGGACATTAATTAAGGCTGGAGAAGTATGCTGCAACAAGATCGCTCTAGGACATGACACAGTTGTTGTACTCAGGAACTCACTGAACTGTTACTTCCTGCACAATCCTGCCATAAATTTTGGTCCTTCAATATTTTATCATAGAAGTGGGAAGGACTCATGATGCCTAAAGCCTCCCTGTGGGACTCTTGATAGTTAATGCTTGCTGATGGAGAAGTTATCCTTTTTTTCCATGATGGAGTAATTGAAAAGTTGCCTTTTCTACAGTAAATATCCTCCCACCTATGCTCAGGTAAAACAAACAGAAAAACAAACAAACAAAAACCAAAAACAAACCTCTATTTAAACTCAATTTAAACTCAATGGGACAAATAAGAAAAGAAGAAATTAAGTTAGGACTAGAGTTGTTGGGCAGTGCTTCAACAGAAGGAGAATGGAGATGAGAAGGGACAATAGGGGTGTGTAAAAATGACCAACTAACATTGTATACATGAATATACATGGCACTGTCAACGAATAAAAAACAATGAGGAAACGGTAAAGTTAATTAAGCACAAATAATTAATTTATTCATTCATTTATTTATTCATTCTTTAGTCTATTTTTTACAGTCCAGATTTATCCACATCACAGTCCACCCTCCAACTGTTCCACATCCCATACCTTCTCCCCCACACCTACCGCCCCCCATCTCCAAGAGAATGTGCCCAGCCCTTCCCACTAGACCTTCCCATACCTTGGAACCCCAAGTCTTTCAAGGGTTAGGTGCATCCTCTCTGACTGAGTCCAGACCCAGAGATCCTCTGCTGTTTATGTGCTAGGGGCCTCATATCAGCTGGTGTATGCTGCCTGGTTTGTGGCTCAGTGTTTGAGAGATCACAGAGGTCCAGGTTACTTGAGATTGCTGGTCCTCCTACAGGGTCGTCCTCCTCCTCAGCTTCTTCTAGCTTTTCCCTAATTCAACCACAGGGGTCACCAGCTTCTGTCCATTGTTTGAGTGTAAATATCTGCATCTGACTTTTTCAGCTGCTTGTTAGGCCTTTCAGAGGGCAGTCATAATAGGCCCCTGTCTGTAAGCACACCTTAGCCTCAGTAATAGTGTCAGGCCTTGGGGCCTCACCCTAAGCTGGATCTCAATTTGAGCCTATCACTGGACCTCCGTTTCCTCAGGCTCTTCTCCATTTTTTGTTCCTGCAGTTTTTTCAGATAGGAACATTTCAGAGTCAGAGATTTTGACTGTGGGATGGCAACCTACGGTGAGGAGAGGTAACTTGTAGAGACAATCTCCAGTAGAAAGATGGAACATCAAGTGGAGGAATGAGGTCGCCATCGCACAAATATTTTCTTTACTTACAAAACTATGGATTAGTCTTTATTACTCCTTATGATGCCGAAGCCCAGTTTTCTACTCACTTTGTCCCAATTATTTACTGTTGTTCTGTTTCATGTTCTGTCTCCTTTTAAAATAAATAATTATCACTGATTAGTCAATTAATAAACTTTATCATGTGTTTAATATACATCCTATTAATCTTTAAATTCCAATGTCTTAACTACATTCTAGGGCACTTGAGGCATAAATTTTACTTTTTTACTTTCCTAAAACGTATTAATTATCCCATGTTAAATGTGCATAAGCACTTTACTTTATCCTCCTTAGCAATTACTCTTTACTTTTAAGAGATTGTTCAGAATAAGGAGAGTTGAATTCTAGAGCAATGTTTTCCATCATGAATGTCTCAACAAATCTATAGCTTGCACCATTTTTCCTATAGTCCATTCATTGACCTTACTACAGTCCAGTTGACTCTCATATATATTTTATTGATAGTACTGGCCTCTGAACTTATTATATCATTTTTTACTTACACTAGATGTATTTCTTTGATCAGTACTTAGAAGAAAAATAGGATTTTTATATATTTAAGTTAAAGTTAATAATTTAAGACCTCATTGTGACATTCATATTTTGTAATAACTCCAAAGACAGGGAAGAGAAATCAACAATTAATTGTCATTAGTTATTGTCATATTTATAGGAGATACTCTGAAGTTAGTAAAAGATCAAATTTATAGTCACAAATAATGAGAGCAAGACCTGTAGATTGATTGATTATGGTAATTAGGGGAAGGAAGCCAGTGCAGATAATGTTTCTCCTATAAGTTATTGGTGAATAGATGGAATCAATATTAACCCTAAGACTAAATCACAAGTGTGTAAAATATAAGTTCTTAAAAATAGGCAATGCCTCAATCTTTCATTTTTTTGTGGAAATTCTACAACCATTGCTTTTTAAATCATATAATAATAATTTATTAAAATAGAGTCTATAGACTTAAATTAAGGAGTATAGAGGGATTTGTAAAGAGAAAAGAAAAGGAAGCACATTTCTAGTTATATTATAATTTCAAAAAGTAAAGGAGTAACATGTTTTAAGCTATATATATTATAGAACCATAAATAATCCAGATGATATTCTATTTTTGTTCAAAGAAAAGTGGTGTGAGTGGTACTCAAAGGGGATATGTTCATTTGATTTCAGACAGATGTTCAAGGATCAAAATCTAAACACATATGTGAATCAAGCAAAAATGGACTCATTACTTATGGCACAAAACTTAGCAGTCTTAAAAGCATCTCAGAGTGTGCATGGCAATGTTGGCATTCCTGTGAGACCTGAAGGTCTAGAAGAGGATGAGTTTATCCATTCACAAACAAACAGTGAATTGGCAGTAGCTTGAGTAACTTTTCAGGGGAGTTATAAAATAATATTCTGTGACTACTGGACACAATGGGTGAATATATGGAAGCAAAAGGAATGATTCTTGGGTATAAACTATCCAGGTAGCCCTTTATTGATGAGTAATGCAATTTTCACAACTTTCTACAATTGGTAATTTTCTCTTCCTAGGGTGTGCTGTTCTAAAAAAGTAAGCTTTTCTACTAGAATCACTTTTATGTGGACCACAAACATTTCTGCCATTAATATGCTTTTCCTGTTATTATGATATTGAGATATATATATATATATATATATATATATATATATATATATATATAAACAATCACTAGATATTAGCCTACACTTTTGAGTAGATCTCTACAAAACAGTGAATATGTACTGTCTTGTAGTGATGCTGTATAGACAAATAGTTTTTTAATCCTTAATGATGATCCTATAAGAATTCCTAAAATTATATTAGTAATTATAAAGCTCTTTTATAGTAGAGCTGCTATTAGGTTGTCTCTGATAATCAAAAGTACTCTGACAGTGTTCAGTCATGAGTGAATTGCTTCTGGGATAGCAAGCAGGTGTCTCCTACGCAGAGCACATTCCAAGAGGTTGTAAAACCATTCAACAAAGGTCATAAAAGGGGACTGACAATTTGCTATAAGTTCTAGAACAGATGATAAAATATTGACTGGGTTTATCTATACAAAACTTCACTAATACTAAGTCACAAAAAGTTATGGTTTATACCTTTCAATCTGTTGATCTTGCGATAGATGATGAATATTTAGCCAGGTAATTACTCCTAATGGCTATGCATGTAACCATTCTCTGATGTAGACTTATTGAATTTATGATTTGAATGTATATGTAAACTTGTGATGAACTTTTTACCATGTGACCATGTGTTCTGAAAGCTGTGTAAATACTGGGGAAAAAGAGACTCCGTGTCTCATTTCAACTAGCTACATGCCAGGAGGCTCCTGTCAGAAATATTTTTTGAGTGCCATTTTTTTCTTCTATTTAGTACTGCAGAATGAGATAGTAACAAGTAGAATAAAGCTACAGGTAATTCAGGGCAGGAACATCTGAACAGACAACTAGTCAAGGAGTTAAAGCTAAAGGCCAAGGTAGTCAGATCCTGTGTGGTTGACCAGGCAGCTGAGCTAGTCCTGAGAAAGGGCTAGACAAGAGCATGATAGATCCATAAATAGAATGAATGGTTAGTAAGGGTGGGAAAGATAGAGGGCTGTATAGAGCCACAGATCATCACAGGAAAGTTACCAAGACCTTAGAGTTATAGGCTTCAGATACCTTAGGCCCAGGAGCTGTAGTAGTGGCCAATATTAAGGCAGAGATGAATCACAGTGGTCCTTCTCAGATACTGTACTGCAACACATGCTATAACCAATAGATAAGGATTTCCAACGTCCTCAGCCTAAGGGAAAATAATAACAATGCAGACATAAGGATGTGAATACCAGAATATGCATAGGGAATGCATTTACTACAGGGTACCAATTACTTCAGTTCTCACTAGTCAGCTACTACAGAAACTGAGGAGACAGAAAATGCCAGAGACCAGATTTTAAAGTCTTTACTGTATATACCCACACTCACAATCGCATCTGGAAAGATGAAAAGAATGAATCCCAACTTGGTAATTAAAAAAAATAACATGTTATGGTCACACTAAATTTTGACATCATAGTAACTTATAAAATCAATGAATGGATCATGCCTTGAAACTCTCTTCTTAGTTAATTCTACTTAGCTGTATATTACTTATACAAATAAATTTAACATTCTTATTTATCTACACAATGGTTAAAAATGTGTGCTCTAAACATTATCCCAACTATAAGACTAAGGAACCTCAAAGTGTATTCAGTGCTTTTTATTTCAAACACCTTTGATTAAGTAATCCAGAAACCTCTACAAAGTAACCATTGTGAAACTCATTCCTAGAAAAAGAACCTTTATTGTTCAAGAAGACATGGGCTCTGTTCCTAGCATCTACACAATGCCTTACAAACCCCTGTAACTTTATTTCCGTGGGATTCAGTGCTGCCTTCTCACCTCCATGGGTTTTTTTCTTTCATGTAGTGCAAACAAACTTAGGAAGCTACACAGATACATATAAAAATAAACAAATAAGTCTTAAAGAAGAAATAATGAATTTAGAAGTTTAGTTAATTTATCCAATATCCAGGAATTAGAGAAATAGATCAGTACTTAGGAACCTGCATTGATCTTACAGAAGGGTCAATTCAGTTCCAAGCACCCATCTCAGGAGACTCAGAACCTCAGGGTTCTGTGGACACCCATACTTACATGTATGTTATAAAAAAAAAAAAACAAATTATTTTTAAAATGAAAAATACTTAATTAAATAATTTATGTCTTATAGTATGTAAATCTAAATTATATGAACAATATTTTCATTTTTCTTAAGAAATAATGAAAACATATAATGTTTAATCTACATACCAGAGACTGGGACAAATACAAACACACATATTTTCCTGATGTGCCAAAATTAATACTTTCCCAAAGAATCAGAGATAGAATAAAAATAGAACCCTCATATTTGTAAAAATTTCATGAAATAGTGCTGCATAATGTGTTAGAATCTGAAAAACCATTAAATCGTTAGAGTAATTAAGGTATTAAAGTGTAATGTGCTTGAATCATAAGTACAGTTTACCAAACTAACACCTAACATAAACATTTGCATACTCTTTGTAGGGTATGGTCCCAATGCTAAATGTAACTCACAAACCACTTGGTAAGAAAGGGTGACAGACTGAAGATTCCAATCCTAACAAGTAAAGAAACAGAATAGAAAATGAGACTTTCTTCTACCTACTTTCTCATAAGGATTGTGATTCCCAAGCAAGCGCTTCTGAAATCCTCATTGCTTTGCTATGTCACTGTCTTAGTGATTATTTTTCTGTAGTGTGTTCCTATAGAATTTTATTGTAATCATATTACTTAGGTTTCTGTCTACTGCCTCGAATACACTTGGATACATGTATTTAAGTAAAAAGCATTCATGTGTATGGGACTAATTTCATCTCTAAAGTGATCTTATCCTGCTCACAAGTATGGTCAGAAAACCAAATTTTGGACAATTACACTAATGATTCTCCACAAACACACAGTATTACAAAGGAAAATGGTGTAAGACAGGTAAACTGGAGTTAGTTTTCTATTAAAAATTTTTCTGTAAAGTCATGAGTTTTTAATTTTTCCCTCTATGATTGCTTATCATTTCAAAACATACAAACCACAATGTATGTAGTCTACCATATCAACACAAGTTGTCACATTTCTCTATAAAGCACTAAATAGTATATTTTCATGCATTGAGAGTCATTATTCAAGTGATAGATTGAAGTATCAGAGAAATAACAGAAAATTTAAGTGATATTTTTCTAAAAATGCTTTCACTACAAGAAATAGATTAGCAGCCTTATTTGAAGGTTAACCTATTGTTTGCAACTCCAGGTATAGAACTCACATGACAGAGACAAAGTATCATGACATCATTTATATTTTTTGCAGTTGATATAAATTGATACGTTCTAAGCCAAGTATAGAGAGGTATATAACCAAGGCCTGTTAACATTATTTGTGGTCTTTGCCGTTCCATATTACTGGAGAACAAATTTTTCTGAAATATAGCAGCTTGAAACAACATTATATTTTTGCATGAAAAACCTGGAAGTTGAGGACCTGAAATATTATCCAGTGGTATAGCATTTACTGAGAATTCATGAGACTCATTTAATCTTCCATCCTATAAAGGGAAAACAAAATAATCTAGCAAGAGTAGAATTTAGTTTCAGGGTCTTTCATGATGCTCAATGGGAGATGATAAACTTGAAAGTTTACAATTTGTTTATTGGCCAACATTGAATTTTATATGGTTTACTGACCAGAAATTTTCCTTCTTATCCCTAGTGACTATTTATTTAACAGAACATGTGTTTGATCCCACTGTAAGTGAAAGAGCCACAGAGAGTGAGAAGGAAAGAGTACCATCCAGCAACATCAAATAACATATTTTCATAGCTAACATAAAATAATTTCTACAAATGCTATTGGTCTTACACAACAAATCTGTTATTTTATGGAGTAGACTAGTATATGAATACAGGAGGAATAAATCATTGGATATTCTTTGGAGACTGGTTAGTACAAGGTTCATGTTTAATCATATCAGAAATCCTTACTTCCGTTTTTAGGTGGGAGGAACTACTCTAAGATTTGGGGGTTTGTTTTTGTTTTGTTTTGTTTTTGTTTTTGTTTTTTGTTTGTTGTTTGTTTGTTTGTTGATCCAGCTCAAGGGGAGGCCCCAAGGCCTGACACTATTACTGAGACTATGGAGTACTCACAGAAAGGGACCTATCATGACTGTCCTCCAAAAGAATCAACAAGCAGCTGAAAGAGTCAGATGTAGATATTTGCACCCAGCCAATGGACAGACGCTACTTTAAGGTTTTCTCTGTATGTTTTCCGATATGTTTTCTCGGTAGTTGAAACATTCCATTCTGAAGAGAAGCTTCTGAAATCATAATATAATAATTCAAAATAGCTTCAGGAAATCTCTGAAAGTGGTGGTATACACTGAGGCTCCTCCCTGCCATTGTAAGCAATAAAAATTGTTAAGTGTCACTCTCAAACAAAATTGTATAGAAGACTGAGACTAAACCTGCTTTGCTGCCTGGAAGAGTAATAGAGAAAAGTCACTTGGAAATGACGTTTTCCAATGGTTGAGCTACCTGAAGGCTGTGCAGTGTGCTCCAGATTTCCAGCTTCAGTAGGTTGTCACCCATGCTGGGATGAATGTTGGTGATGCAGCTCTCTTTGAGTCATTTCTGCTCCTGTAAGTAACTCATCATTCATATTCCTGTAGGTTACTCCAATAAGACACATTGTTTTGCTAAGTTGGTTTTTGGTAGTATTGCTCTTTGGCATCTCAAGGCTCCCCATCTGGAATGGTAGGCCTGTGTTTTGTCTCCCCAGGAAGACTTTTGTCTGTTTTGACTATGGGTTTTGCCTGTGGCATTAGTTGCATTTTCTGTACTATGACTAAATACTTGACAAGAAGTAACCTACTGATGGAATGGTTAATCTTGGCCCATGTTTTAGGAAGTGTGGTAGATATTGATGGAAGAAAGATGATTAGCATCTTTATGTCAAAGTGTGTGGTATCTACTTCTCATGCAGACAGCAGAGAAGGCTAACAATCGTCTACTTGGTGCAATACTACTCAGGCTGGTTCTCCAGCCCATAGGATAGTGTCATCAGGATTTAGGTGGGACTTCTCTCTCCAGTTAACCTTTCCTGCAAACATGTTCATAGACTCATGCACAAGTGTATTTACTTGGTGAATCTCTTCAACTGAATTAATAATGAAGACTGACAACTATAGCTTCTTTATTACACATATAACCTATAACCACAAATTTTGAGTGTGGTGATAGGAAGTGAAGATGAAAAAGGAAAAAGAGTGTTGAGCATGTGCTATTCTTCAAAGGAGCTCCATGTACAGCATCAAAAGATAAGATCTTGATATTTAGTGAAGATGGCTGTCATTTCAGTATGTATTGATGGTGTCAATTATGTGTGTGTTGTGTGCGTGCGTGTGTCTTATTCTGACAAAAGCCACTTCTGAAAAGTAGCATACATACGTATATACATAAAGCATATCTATCCCTCACCTCTTCTCTCCTCCCATTCTTTTTCTTTTTCTCTTCATTTCACCCTACCTCTGTCTCTCCCTTCATTCTCTTCATCTCCAGACTAATCCCATCTTTACCTCTTTTTCTCTGTACCTAATGGGATAAAATGAGTTTGGGGTTTGGAGGGATTGTTTCCTGAGGAACAAAATGCACTCACATGTAGTGATCAAATTTCCTGGAGATCAGTAAAAGTCAAAGAAGATAAATCCAGTAGAGTAGACTCAGTTTCTTGCTTTACGTTATGAGGACATATCATGATTTAAACAAGTAATTAACTTTATATAATTGAAGAGGAAATTACCAAAATTGGTGAAAGTAGAAGAGAGAAAGATGAGTTACTGCATACAGGTAATCCTATTGTATGACTATGACAACGATTAGCATAACAATCCATTTCCCCATGACATTCTTGATACTTATCTCCTCAACATTAAGATAAAATTATAAATACTGGCATTTTGATGATATGTATATGAGTATAGAGATAATATAGGTCTAACTGAATTTCACAGAAATACTTTAAAGTCACTCTAATAAATTGAAACCCATATAGTAGCTATGATAGGGAAATTCAAAACCATAAATCTAGAACTACTTCAAAAATGAAATACTATTCAGTGTTTCATTTCTAACATGATAAATCCTTATTTCCATTTACAGAAGAATAGATCAACAAATTATGGTATATGTATAAAACAGTTTCTTTTTTGACATTTTTATTGGATATTTTATTTATTTACAATATAGATGTCATCCTCTTTCCCCATATCCCTCCTAGAACCCCCATTCCATCGCCCCTCCTCCTTTAGGCTTTTGTACCATTTTAATTACATGCACGTATTAAGGTCAGTTCTAAGTTGAGGGTCTAGCAATACAATAGATGCAAATAGTCAAGGAACAAGCAAGACAATAAACACAAATAGTCAAAGGAAAAGCAAGGCTTTACGCCCAATTCCGTGATCACTCCCGTGATCACTGTTTCTAAGAGCTTATCAGGATGAATAAAACAGATTCTTAAGCTATAATTACGATTAGCAAATTTGATACACAAATCAACATACATTTGTATGAAACAAAATTAAAAAAAAATGGGTGGAGTAGGCGTATTTATGACGTCAAAGACACAAGAAAACAAAAGTAAAATACAGATCTAAGTTTAACAAAACATTGCATATTTGAGATATTTCACATATAAAATCACAAAACCACACACATTGCTAAGAGGACGTTTATTGGAGTAATAGTGATGTATCATAGAAACTGCACCACAAACAATCTGTGTTGTGTTACAATACCTAATAGTTGGACGTGCAATTCTCTTAGGAATTTCTACCCAGGCCAACTCTAATATCAGACATGGCAGGAAGGCAGACATTCCTTAAAATATACATTATATCTACCTGTATGTTTTCATTGTAAATGAGGTAGCTTGCATGAGAATGGCCCCCATGGACTCACATTTGAATACTTGCTCCCCAGTTGGTAGAACTGTGAAAGATTAGGAGATATGGTCTTATTTGGAATTTTAAAAGACCCTTGCCATTTACAGTCTCCCCACGTGTCTCTCTCTCTCTCTGCCTCCAATATGCCTTATGAATCTGGATCAGTATCTGACCTCTTCTGCTGTTCCTTCACTCTGGCATAACAGACTCTAACCCTCTGAAACTATAAGCCAAAATAAATGTTGGGTTTTCCTTTGTCCAAGACATTCTAGAGAGGTTTGCTGTCTTGGGATTGCACTGATAGACTCTGCTTCCTTTCCATTAACGTTCACAGATATCTGTTGTGTATTATAACCCAGAGGCTTTCACCATCCAATTCTGATTTTTCTCATCCATTTTAAATGTTTCATAAATTTTTAAGCTTTTAGCACATTCTCAGTATCAGCCATCCAGAGGTGATGTATTAGAACCAATGACATAGTCAATTTTCTTTATGATATGCAATCTGGGACCATCTCTTGTGTACTAATACCGAATTTTAAGCAATCATCTTTAACTGACACATTGCTATTTCACTGATCAACTTCTGTAGAGACTGTAAGCTTGTACTTTTATAAACATCTACAATATGAGCATCAGTTGTTTACATATTCTCTAGATCATGTTTCAATACCCAATATGCCTTATATATCTGTCTAAACAGGGTGTCCTCAGACCAAAAGATCTTTAATGCTGTATTCTGAACTCATGTCCTAAACACAGCTCTCCTTTTATGCTTCGAAAACACCAGACTTATACTCAATTCAAGGACATAAATAAGGCTAAATTCTTTTTTTATACTTTCTTCTTCCTCTTTTATACTTTACTTCTACATAAATCACAAAATTTCATTTATAGAACTTTATTTGAAGACATGACATTAAAATAACAGCAAAAAACAATATCCAATATCTTTCTTCATAGTAACTTGTCAGAACTTATCTTATATGTGCTTGCAATTGCTTACCAATCACCATAAGTGCATGTGAGTAACTGATGATCTAGTAAGTTAGTGAGTTGCTTAATATCTGCCTTTACAGTTGAACATAAATTCCCACTAGGGAAAAATCTATCTTTCCTTTGTCAATTCATCACCAATGTCTCTTTCAGAGCTTTTGAATACTTTGGTCAATGATCTGAATATTCATGAATGCATAAAAAGAAACTTCATCATTTCTTAACAAAATACAATTTCTCTTCCAATTTCTGACATCTTCTGTAAAGTTTTAGGGAAAAAAGAAAATTCTCTATAATTACAACATAGCATGCTCAGACTGGATGGTTTGAAGAAAGGTTAGTCAGTCTGCAAGAGTCTGACATACTCAGAGGCAGATGCTCACAGCTAACCATTAAACTGATCATGGGGTTCCCAATGGAGAAGATAGAGTGAAGGCTGAAGGAGTTGAGAGGATTCGAGACACCATGAGGAAAGCAACAATCCCAACCAACCAGAGCCCCCGGGGTCTAAACCACCAGCCTGGGAGCACTTAGGGAGGGACCCATGGTTCCAGCTATATATGCAAGGGAGCTATATATAAGTGGGAGAAGAGATCCTTGGTCCCATGAAGGCTGGACGTCGTGTGGGGGGAGGATAAACGAGGGTCGGGAGGTGAGGTACGGGGGAGGGTGGGTAGGAGTACACCAACGTGGAGGCAGGAGGAGGGGGGAAGGGATAGTGAGTTCCTGGGAGGGAGGGGGGAAATGGGGTAAGGAGAGAACATCTGAAATGTAAAAAAATTTCCAATTAAAAAAAAAAAAAACACTGTAGATAGAAAATTGGGAAATCAATTTAGGATAATTCAATATCAGGAATACCATTGCAAATCCAAACCATGAGGTCAAGAATAATAATGGTGTAAATGTACTTTGAAGTTGTTGATGGTAGAGTATTGTGCCCAGATCTCTAAAACCCCAAAGAGACCACTAGGAACCACAATTCCAATGCAAGCACAGGAGACTCTTTATTCAAGCTCGAACTTGGACCACAAACCTTCCTGATGCAACAGGATAAGAGAGTGGCTCCGAGTTCTAGTAGCAAGGGGGTTTCTAAGCCTTGGCATTACACGAGAGGGTAAAGGAATGTTGGCCTTTGAGCTAATTGGTTTACATCATCTGCTTAAACCATAAGGAGGAAGCATACATAAAAAAAGAGCATCTTGACCTGAGAACGACTTGTGTTTTCTTAGCTCACTCTGTTGTTATAAGCCGCTGCTGTTTCTATTTTGTAACTGCCAGGAACATTTTGTGATTTTCGCAGACCTCACAGGTGAGAGCCACGCCTCTCTAAGGGCAAGTTAACTTAGAATGGAGTCTTACAAAGTGGAGTTTATTCTGCTACTCTAATTCCTACGGTATTCCTAAGCCATTGTGATAGAGAAGGGAATGGAGATAGTAAAGACCATTCCTCACATTGCACCCATCAATACACACACACACACCATTAAAGCTCCTAAATGTCTCGACTTCTTATGTGATCCAACTGGAAGACAGAGGGCAAGAGAATCCTATGAATTCAAAGGTAGTGCAGTTATAATAATCTTCCACTTCTGGCCAAGGAACAAGAGAAGATGAAAAGTTGACTGAGGAGGATAGATGTGCTTAGCACAAAATACTGTTAAAGATCTATCTGCAATGCCTAATAGTGCATATATTTCGTTTCAAATTTAATATGTATTAGCTTTTGTAACTTTGATAATATTTACCTAATTAGTCCACTGCAAAAATATTTAAATTGAAATTTACTTTTAATATTCCATGGCGGAAGCACAAGTTTAGGATTTATAAAATAAAGCTTATCCGATATTTCTCTGCTTTCCACTTTGTAGAAAACATTGTAACAATAGAAGAGGAGGTGGTTGGAGAATTACAGAAAATTTAGGATGCATAGTAACATCCAATGAACTGCTTGTTTCTGTACCTGTGGTGGGTCTAAAGTCAGTAGACAGACCAGGGAAATTAAGTCACACAAACACACTATAACATATAAGAGTAATCTGGTATCTACAAGGGTTATGCACAACCTAGTTCATACCTTGTTGGCCGTGGAAGGGCCCATGGGCCTGGAACCCTGAGACTGCAGATGTTTGGCCAAGCCCCCAGAACCCAGGGCCCTGACACGTGGTCTTATCTCCATTTAACCTGTACCTTCAGTCACATAAGACACAGGTAGAGGGCGTGACTAAGAGTCCTCTGCCTTGAGATTTACATATTAATAAGGCCGGGGGACATAGCTAATTAAATTTTCCCTTCCCTAGCCCCTCCTCTTTCCCACTCTCCAATATAAGGGAGCCCCTCCTGGCATTTGGGGGGCGGGGAGGGCACGCGTCATCCAGATCCAATTACCACCGTGGATAATAAACTTTTATCTTGGATTCCACGTGTCTCCTGGAACTTTGGACTTTCTCGTGCATGTGGGAAAACTCCACCGCAGGAAAAGCCTCTTGGATCCCGCAGCAGCCCGCACTGGGCCCAGCACGGGGCACCCCACGTGCGTGCTTTTTCACACAATACCTCACTGGTACAAATAATTTGCAAATAAGTTTCTGTCCCTCTCCTGAATGACGCTTGTGACTGACTTGGGAGTCGAAGAGACCGAATGGAGGTTGAGATCTGTGAGTTAGAAAGCACACCCATGGGAGTAAATAGTGGACAGGAGCCAGATGTGGGGCTCTGATAACCATGAGCTCATCTCTCTCTCTTTCACTCTCTCTCTCCTCTCTCTCTCTCCCCCTCTGTGTGTGTGTGTGTGTGTGTGTGTGTGTGTGTGTGTTGTACGTGTGTACTTTTGTGCATATACATATTTCATTGACGTTTTCATGCCCAGTCCTAATCCTAGATGTAACTCACAGTACAAATCACCACTGTACATTATGCAGTGTACATTATCGTCTTCCTAGAATGAGTCATTGTCTCATCCATATTCACCCGTTTTGATACCACATAGCATTCACTAAGAATCCTCTTCTAAATACATACTCTTTTAAATATCTCTCTTCTGAGATTTTTCAAATGTCTTTTATAATTTTTAATATATTTGCTTTCATAAATTATTTTACTATGTGAAACTATAGGCCCACAATTATTGAAAAATACTGTTTAAAACTTGTGTTGTAAATAAGAGAATTTGCCTACCATATGACAGACTCAATTCCCATCATGCATATGTGTATATTCACCAAATGATACCTGTTTAATAAGGTATATATCTGCTATCCCAACTAAATTACGCTCCTGAGAGTAAAGTTGAGTGTTTTATTGTTGATGGTGTACTCTCAACACTTAACTAATGCTAGATGCACAAGTGTGTTATATATTCAGTCATCTTTGTTATGTGCTTCTATTCTTTTTGCTCTGACATCTGCACATTTTCATGTCCTCGCAGCTAATTGACCTCAAAATCAAAGTGTGCCTGTGTACAAACACTTCATGGAGTCATACTCAAATGCATATCTAAGTCATACATTTCAATTCTGGTGTCCGATGTGTTTATGGATATATGTTTCAGGAGTGGCACAAGGAATTTTAATGTTTTTTGTGAATTGACTTGTCAGAAAGCCTGGACATTGATCATTTTTATAATTCTTGTAATGAGTGACTCTAACTCATGCATAAAGGAAGTTACAGTTGCTGTCACAGAATATGATCAATCATTTAAGAATTAATTTCAGTTAAATGCTCACAGATAAATTAGATCATTTTTGCCATTTGAGTATCTGCTTTGGCTCATCACTTTTATGTCTTCCCTTATCTTTTTGTGAGGCTTGTAAGCTTGCTGCCTACAAATTTGACTCAGTAAAACAGACCATTTGAGACACACTCAATTGTTCACATCTTAGGGAAGAAAAATCATTAAACTACTCACCAATTGAACGTAATTTAGCACCCTACAAGCTTACTAGGCAACACGTTTACTAAGCCTAATGCACTGTGCTCTCATTTCTAGTAACAAACCAGCTGCTTTTCACAGTCAATAACAATTTACAGAGAAAAATCAATCTTTTTTACTGAACTGGATTGCAAACTGGATTGCAGAATACCTTATGAGTACTTATGTTGTAAGCTGATTTTCCTCAAGAGCAAAACGTTTCAAAAGAATATCAATTTGTTAAAAAAAAATTAAAATTGTTTTCCTTTTCTATAATTCTTAACTAGAACTGCTATGCTAGAATTCCACATCCATTTCTCCTCCTTAATTTGCATGGAAGAGACAATGTGTCTTTAAATATCCCAAACCACCCAAACTCTCAATTTTCTGCCACAGCCTTCTGGTGCTGGTCAAACTGGATGTCAGAATGTAGAACAATGCAAAGAGATCCATATTTATCATCCTGCACAAAACTCAAGTCCAAGTGGATCATAGACTTCAACTCAAAACTTCTGATTCTGGTAAAAGTGAAAATGGGGAATAGCCTTGCTCTCATTGGCTCAGGAGACAACATTCTGAACAGAACACCTGTAGTAAAGACACTAATATCAACAATTAATATATGAAATCTCATGAGACTGAAAAACTTCTCTAAGGAAAGGGACATCATCACTTGGACAGAACAGCAACCTATAGAATAAGAAAAGATTTTCACCAACTCCACATACAATAGAGGACTAATATCCAAAATATTAAAGGAACTCAAGAAAGTAGATACCCAAACCCCAAACAATCCAATTAAAAAATGAGGTTGCATATCTAAACAGATTTCTCAATAGAGGAATCTCAAATGGCTGAGAAACATATAAACAAATGTTCAATATCCTTAGCCATCAGGAAAATGCAAATCAAAAGTACTTTGAGATTGCATCTTAAACCTGTCAGAATGGCTAAGATCAATAACACAAAACAAGGATATTCAGCAAGGGAAACACTCCTCCATTGCTGAGGTGAGTCCAAACTTGTATAGGCACTATAGAAATCAAACAGAGATTTCTAAGAAAATTGAGAATTGATCTACCTCAAGACTCTGCTATACCATTCTTGGGCATATGCACAAAGGGTACTCAATTATACCACAAGCATGCTTGTTCAACTAAGTCTACTACAGCTTTATTCATAATAGGCAGAAATTTGAAAGTTAGATGTCCTTCACCTGACAACTGGATAAAGAAAATGTTGTACATTTTACATTATAGAGTATTACTCAACTGTTCAAAAAATGACATCATGAAATTTGCAGGTAAATGGATGCAACTAGAAAATATCATCCTGAGTGAATTATACCAGATCCCAAAAGCCAAGTATGATATGTATTCACTTTATTATTAGCTGTTAAGTAAATTATGAACAAACTGTAATTCATACACCCAGAAAAATTAGGTAAAAAGGAACTGGGCTAGGAACACAGATTTCCTTCAGAAGGGGAAATAGGTTTTGAAGGTGAACTCGTAGAGGGTAGGTGTTGGTGGAGCAGGAGGAATCAGGTAGGGACAGAATGGAGAGAGAAAGGGACAGAAAGAGAGGTCTGTGATAGGGAGGTCTTTGGGGTTGGTATGGAAACCTAGTGCAGTACAAAGTTCCTAGCAATGAATCTAGTGAAGGCTCAAGGAAAGGGGCATATGGAGCCTGAACTTGCCATCTCTTGCAGTTAGACAAGGCTCCAGTGGTGGGACTGGTTTATATTTGTTGAGTTGTTGGATGAGGGAGTCCTATGGAGATCTTCAAACAACTCATATTGATGACAAGACAGGCTTTGCAAATAGATAGCAAAGCCCCATCACCTAGAACAAAACCACACAGCTCACTGGGCATAGAGAGGGCAATCTGGTGCCTGCTTGGAAACTGCAACCCTATGTTCTAATTCTTTGATGTGGAAAGGAAACCTGCAGGATATCCTAAGAAAAATTGGACACCAAACTAGCCACAAAACCCTCCACCTACAATCTGTTCTGCCTGTAAGATGTGTCAAGGTAATGGTGGCACAGAACTTGTGGGAGTGACCAACCAGTATCTGATTTCAGTTGAATCTTAAGCAACAAGAGAGAGTAGATGTTCTACACTGCCTGGATGGTCAGGAACAGGAGGCTCCATAGCCAAGAGACCTAGGGTGGAACCAAAATAAAAAATTGCTAATGATATTCTGGTATACTCAGAATGGTACCCTGTCCACCACTTGTCATCGGACAAGCTTCCTCTAGCAGCAGATGAGAGCAATGCAGAAACACACAGGCAAACATTATGCAGACAGGAAGTCTAGATTAAGGTATATATTAGCCTCCACCCCAGTTCTGTGGCTAGGAAATACAACTGAAGACATGGAGAACTCGTAGGAGTCAGAGGGAATGGAGGATACCTGGAGAACCTTGCCCACCTAAGCAACTAAACAACAAGCATGGGACCTGCAGGGAACTGTACCAGGTCATCTGTGTATACGGCTGTTAGCCCTGTGGTTTTGTTTGACTCTTGTGGAAGTGGGTATGTCTTTGATCACTTTGCCTGCTCTTACGACTCTTCTTCTTGGCTTGCCTTATCTAGTCTTGGTATGAGGGTTTCTACCTTGGTTTTTTGTGCTTTGCTGTGTTGTGTTTGGTTGTCTTTTAGATGCCTGCTCTTTTCTGAAGGGAGATAGAGGGGAAGTGTGTCTGAGGGAGATGGGAAGTTGTAGGAAGCTGGGAGGAGTAGGCAGAGGGAAAAATGTGTTCAGAATATATTGAACTATAGAAAAATCAATTTTCAGTTAAACATTCTAGTACCAAAAATAAAAAAGGAAAAAAATTAAAATAACTCCCAAATTATGAATCAAAAACCGTCTAAATAAAATTACAGAAAACTAAATCTAAAAATACACCTTCTGAAAAGCTAATAATCTAAAAACAAAAATTAAGGTGAAACCAGAACCTAAAAATGTAAACAATAGACTAAGTGTCCACAAAAGCATTGAAGTATACAGTCAACACTGGTGGTAGTAAGCACAATGTATTTTTTATAAAATACAGCTCCCAGCTGTTCTCCCTAGCCTCTCCTGGATCTTTACAGTCTCACATGATTTTGTCATTTTACTTTGTATTTTTTTTTCCAGTAGTGCATTGAGTCCCATTAGTGCTTAATGTGGGTACATGAGTGTAGGGTCATAAACTAGAGCATAGTCAACCTAACAATATGCCACATTCCTAAGCAAAACTGGCATCTCACCCAAGAACTATACTGGCATCTCACCCAACAGCTATATCCCCTCAGCTGTTGCTCTGGCCTCCTGAATCCCTTGCCCCACTCCATGTTGCCTAGGTGAATCTTGTCCTGGGAACCACAACTACTGTTTTGTTCCTAAGTAAAAACTTTTGTCATGCGCAGATTACAGTTTCTCTCAGCCATCCTTCCCATCTCTGGCTCTTACAATCTTTCCGCCTCCTCTTCCGCGATGTTCCCTGAGCCTTTGGGGAGAGGAATTGTGATACGGGTGCCCCATTTCTGGCTGAACATAGACACTCTCTTGTACTGTGTCACTGAATTAACTACAAAACAATGGAGAAAGAACCTTCCCAGATGAGAACAATTTCTCTATCGTCAAAGATTCTGCCATCTTCAATCTGACCTTAAAGAGAAAGGAACCTATCAATACAGACCTTACTACATTTACACTAATCAGTGATCTGCAGTCCTAATTTATGGTGCTGTATGTTATCCTATTTCTGTTTTATGCTACATACTCTGTTGCTCTTTACCAGTACTGCTCTTCTTCTAGAGAGTCCCAGCTCCATTTCTGTTTTGAGTTTTCTAACTTGATTGTTCTATAAACTTGGTGTAGCTCAGGCAAACTCGCTCAACCCTGGAGACTACGCTATACGGTTTCTAACACCCGTTCAGAGCTTGTGCTTAATCTCCAGTCTTCCCATTACTGTCAGAGTGCTTATGGCAGTCTCTGCAGCAATCACTGGAGATCCTTCTGTAAACTCCCTGTTAGAGCAACTTTAGATTTCCTGGTGGAGGTCTTTTAGCCTGCCACATTATGCATTGTGGTATTGGTAACAGTTCCAGCAACAAGTCCAGTCCATGGTAGAGGAAGCTGGATGGGGCTTGATCAGTGGATTCTGACGACAATACAAGAAGCTGATGAAGTAATGTAATATTTCCATTCTTTTTGTTTCCATAGTCACTGCTTCCAACATGGCTTTTAGTCAGTCATCCACAAGTTGATGTCTTTTTTTTTTACGTTTTTCCATAGATGCAATATTGAAAAGAAAAAAAAAAGCATAAAAATCTTAATAAGTACTTGATTTCTTTTAGTTTTGATAGCTCTAAGCATATCTTAAGTATATATCTTTATAAAATCTGTTAACTTTGGGCAGAAACTGAATATTTCATTTAAAAAAAAGTGGTTTTGATGAGTTTATTGTATCAGATAATGAGTGCTTAAACTGAATACAGTTTCAAAGGTATGCAATCGCTGACCTAGTTTACAAGCTTATGGTCTTAGCCTAAAATTTTACAAAGATTTTTAATGAGCTCTTTCTTACCTTTGCTCTTATTCTTTGTGTTGGTTGCAACGTATAGCATTTCTGAATCACAAAGATTCTACAAGACCATAGCTGCTGGCAAGGTAATTAAGCAAAGAACACATTTCAAGCCTGAGATTCAGCAACAGATTAGCAAAGATGGGATGACCCAAGTTGGCTGCAAAGCTGTGAGTTTTCAAGAGGTGCTCAAGAGTGTGTCTGTGTTTTTGTTTTCATGGTTTTTGTTTTCCAATGAGAAAAAAATTAATATACTGTTGTATTAGATCCTCTTGGTGCTCAGGAGTCAAATGAACATGACCAGAGTGCCACTTGAATTAGGTTGTTGAAATAACACTTCCCAAAGCGGCTTCCGAATAAGACCTGTAGAACTGCATACCACACATTAAAGAATGAGCTCATAAGTCCTGGTTAAAAATAAAAGATATTGGTGAACCAAATTATCTTTAGTAAGTTTTAAGATAAAGCATATCTGATAATGGAAAAAGTATAAAATAATTATTTAAGTGAACTTTTAAAAAATACTTGGGCATGTGAGCTACATATAGTCATTCTAATATAAAGGAAATCAACAAAATATAGATTTATAGTAGAAGATATATATCTATATTCTTAGGTATTTGTAGTAAGGCAAATTGAGTCTAGGGTGTGGTAGGTAATCTCTACCACAGAATTACATATTCATGCACAATATGTATATTCACAGAGGGTAAAGTAAAATGGACAAAATAGTACACTTCAGACATACATCTAAATATTGGACTAAATTTGAGTTAGCCCAGGTAAGTTTGAAATATAGCAGAAATTTTAATAGTCAGTTCCCACTGGCCTCAGATAGTTAAGTTACTGTAAATCCTTATTCTCAAATATAAAAGCTGAGTACTAGCATGAATTAGAAATCAATTTTCTCCTTCACTCTGTGTCACAGTGGGTTATTATGCCATTAGTTATACAAGAGAACTTTTATATCTTATTTCAAATTACTCTTGGCTAAAATGAGACTCAGTCACAGGCACTGTTGGCCAACTGTGCTGTATTTGAGTCAGGTGGTGCCTTGAAGGTTCCAGGAGGCTGCTGTCTTGATACCTACAAATTTAAAATGAGAAGGAGAGGGCAGGCCACAACTCTGTGCCTAGTTTCTCTAATTCAAAGAAACCCCAATTTCAGTATAATATCCTAAAAACCATAGGTCATAGAGGCAATGCAAAGTAAAGCTGGCTCAGCACTACCTGCTTGAGTCCAGAATCTCTATGAAGGTGCTGGTTAAGAAACAGCAGTAGTACCACCCAGTTATAACAGAGCTGGGCATCATGATAATATTGAATAATCCCCCAAATGTCTTGATAACCCAAATCATTGAGTGGATTCAGAATCTACCTTATCATGAAGCTACTTGAGGAAGAAGAGTTACTGCTTCTCATCTATGGGCAGTGACCCAGAAAAAAAAAACGGGAACAGAGGTATTTTCCAACAAATGTTAGACAAGAGACAGCAGGCCCACAGCTCTCTGCCTAGTTTCTCTAAGAGAACTCTAAGTCTCAACATATGATTTTAAATACCATAGGTCATAAGTGCAATGCAAGGTAAAGCCGGCCCAACACTACCTTCCTGGCTCCAGAGTCTCTATGTAGGTGCTGATTAAGAAGCAGCAGTAGTACCACCCTGTTAGAGCTGGACATCCTGGTAATATTAAATAATATCTCAGCGGTCTTGTCAACCCAAGCCATTGAGTGGATTCAGAATCTACCTTATCATGAAGCTACTTGAGGAAGAAGAGTTACTGCCTCTCATCTATGGGCAGTGACCCAGAGAGAATGAGACCAGAGGTATTTTCCAACAAATATCAGGCAAGCCACAGCGTAGTTCACCTAGACTTAAAGCCAGATAAGATCATCATAGATTTATAGAATTAAAATCAACTTTGGACTAGTAACGAAAGTCACCATTAGGTAAAAGCTTGTCAGCCACTGTGAGTATTTTTGGTTTTCAGGACTTTTTTTGTAAGCATACAGTACAAGTGTCTCAAGTATGGATACATGAACTTTGGGTGTCTTCCCATAGTTTGTGGTTATGGAGAGCCTATTGTTCATTGCAGCCATCTTTAGACAACTTTAGGAGAAAGCTCACTGAGGGATTTAAGAAGCCCAAATGCCTTAGAGGAGACCTCCAGAGCATACTCAGCTGCTTATGAACTGTGAATCCTAAGCTCAGGCCAATATTGAACAAAATCATGAGGTATTCATATAATGCAAGGCCATGGGAAGTTATTCATTCATAAGATGAGGCATGTCCCACCAGAACCTGTAAACTGGCATTGGGATTGACGAACATGGTATGGTATCCAAGACTCTTTACTAAACAGGAAATGTAATTAAACAAAGGCATCTTACTATTTATTCGAATGCCAACTACAAGAGAAATATAGCTGTAGGACCCAGTTAATAGACCCATCCTTCTGGGAGTGACACTTTGACCAAGCATCAAAGATTCTGCCAGATTCAGTCTGACCATAAAGAGGGAGGGAAGTGAACCTATAATTACAGACCTTACTACATTTAGGCCAGATGATGCATCTGCCAAAAGGCTTCTCTACCTGCCATTCATCTGAGAAGCCCGCAGAAGACCACTCCCACTCTCCACATCCTCTCAGTCTTTTGCCTACTCCCTGTATCATCTCCAGGAGAAACAGTGGGAAGAGGGCCCAGAAGACACTGTCTGAGGTGAAGCCCCTCCTCACAGTGGACCTGAAGCCTCTTCCCAGACCGAGTTCAGTGGCTGGAAAAAGTGACCTAATTAAGAACTCTCCTTTTTGACTCCCTTGTTGTCTACCATCGCGGAAGTAACTTCGTCAATTTCAAAACAAACTGTCGCCTCTGTGGAAGATCCTGTAGCCTTCTCTCTTCCTGCAAGAAACAATGGAAGCAAGCCGGTCTTAAGGACTTCACTATCTTCATCTCAAAATATCAACTGTTGCAAAAGAGGAGGTCAGCAGCCAGGGCAAAAGGCCAGGAAGCAGTTACTCTGTCGTTCATCTGTGCTGGCTGCACTAGACCACGCCCAGTTTCCGCGCGCAGTGTCCAACGTACAATAACTGCTCTTTGAATCATCTCAACAAAGAACAGTGGGGGAGGAGCAGGGACACAAATGACACTGCTTAAGAATACTCTCCCCCTACGGTCGTGAACAAGAAGGCTTGCAACCTTTATGCTGGCCAAGCCCAAAGGCTAGAAAGAATGGCCTTAGGGAATTCGGAAGTGTAGTTTGAACTTTGTCTGCCTTCCCAAAAATAACCTCCTTAATTTCAAAACAAAATGCACACCCCTACTCCCTATCTACAGCTGAAGCAGAGGGAGGACACAGAATCGACAAATTCTAGCATCAAGACCTAAGGACATTTTCTTTTGATAGAAATCTTATTACAGAAATACACACTAAAAGCAAGTACAAAACCCAAACCAAACAAACATACAACAAAAGAAACACGTTAACTCAACACAGACTAAAACCTTTCAGTCCTTCTTGCAGCAAATGAGTCTTCTACAATAACTATATCCAGTATTTGTCAATGAATAATATACATTCTATATGCTTGGTTACATACGTGGCTATTTGGAATTAATATACAAAAATGGAAAGAGTAAAATACCAACATGACACATGCCTATATTTACTTTAGTTTTTGTTTTTTCTTCTTATGATCCCAATCAATGTTGAAATGTGTAGGCAAGTACCACCAGGGCTTCAGGAAGTTACTATGTTGTTTCTGTACACCCAGCCACAGTTTAGAAAAAAATAGTCCAAGATCTTCATCTACAGAATATCAAAATTGCTTTTCAGTTCTCATGAAACCAGAGCCAAACATTTGCTCTTCTGACTTTGATGACATAAGTAGTGATCATTCTTTCATAATAATACAATCGTATAAAATTTTATTTCCATCTAAAGGCTATGCAAACAAATCAATTACATAACATGTTTTGTAGGCTGCCTCTTCTGTATAGATTTTGATCCATCTCCTGGATGCATAGCAAAATTATGGCTTAGCTTCTTTACATGAAATTATGAGTTTAATACATCTTGTTTTTGCATTGTGAATTTTGGATACTGTCTTCCAAATAATTTTATTCCAAAATATTTTCACACAATGCTGTAGCTACAGCAGACTTACTCTCAACTGACAACAGAATGACAGATTACAAGTTAAAATATTAATTGTGATTTTCTTTTCCAGGAAGAGAAATTATGCACAGAAGACACCAAAGTCAACTGTAGGCCCTGAATTAAAAGCTGAAATACATAGCAGCATTTACAGAAAGAAACTAATGATACGTATCTATGATGATTAGGTCTCTAGGGGAAAATCCACCCCTGAAAGAATGCCTGAGTGTCACTGTAAACTTCCAATTCATTGTCCTCATGAAATATTGACAAGGCTTTGCAAAAACTGTAGTAATATGTAGTCAGACCATTAATAATTAAGAAATGGCAAATGTGCTAGATGTTGGAGCCATCTCACAAATTTTATCATCTTATCTATTATAAAAGCATGTATGCATGTATTTCACATATACAGAACTTCATAATGTATAGCTACAAAACAAGAATTAATGATTGCTTTATGATTTTTCTTGCCATATTTTCAATCTGGCTACCGATATCAAGAAGGGTGAAAGGTCTCATTTCTCAATCTTCTGCTCTCCATAACACAAGTGATTTTCTCTACATGCAACATTTTAAATGTCACCTGAGGCGACTTTTCAGAGTGACCCATAGCATGTAATGAGCCATGAGACAACTGCCAGATGGTTTATGGGTTTATTCATTACTAGACAAAAATCACAGTTCATTAACAAAAAGGGAAAAACACAATCAAGCAGGATTGAAAGCAAAAGATCATGCTTTGTTAATAGACTTGGAAATCAGGAACTTTTTCATTTATGTTAATAATTAACTTTTCTATACACCATTTCAGACACAAAAGCCCAGTAGTTAATCAGGATGTTAAATGACAATGCAAATATATCCTCTGATTAGGTCTTTGAAGTGGCAGACTAGAACATTCTAATATATGTGGATATTCAGCCAATCATCAGTCTTCCACATGAATGAACATGTGTCATTGCCCTTAAAGATATTATGATCAGCATAAAATTAGAAAAATATAAGGATGTACATTTTATTTCTTCCTTCCTTTCCTCCTTCTTTTCTTCTTTCCTTCTTTTATTTCCTCCCTTCTCTCTTTCCTTTTTGTTATTTCTTTCTCTCATCTCAAGAGTCTGCTGTGTCTTAAATTCCCTTAACAGCAGGAAATCAAGGCCTTCTGTAAATGTTACTGTCATGTGTTAAAACAGGCATTTCATATCAGAGAGAGGGCTCCTGTTGATGTCCTCACTTAAAGGAATCATCAGTTATTACAGCCATTTGGCTTAGAAAGTTGGCTAAGTAGCTTGAGCTGATTAGTATAATATGCTTATTCACAAAGCCATGCTATTATCATTAACTTATAAGCATAAACATATGACCTAACAAAAGGCACTTCTGAGACTACTATCAAATATTTCATAGAAGTTTATTATGAGAGAAAATATCTTAATTTCATTCCATACAAATCCTTCTGATAAACATGACAGAGAGGAACTAGTTACTATTTATTAGGGTAAAAGCAATAAGCAAAACAATAGTAACTTGAAAGAATACTGTAGAATACTTCAGTTAAAGCAAAATTAAAGTAATAAGAATTTAGTGAGTCAATGATGCACACTAGAAGAAGAAAGTAGATAGAATCAGAAAATCAATAATATCAGGTAAAGGGCCTGATGATAAATCAATCAACATGTGCGTCTGGGTATTGTTTGGTTGGTTGGTTGGGTTGTTTGGTTTGGGTTGTTTTTTTTTTTTTGTTTTTTTTTTTTTTTCCGTAATAGTGTTACAGTGCAAATCCATGCTAAAGTTTAAAGAAATATTTTAGTTAAAACAGCTATATGTGAAAAGTACAATGGTACGGGAGAGCATTTGCTGCTAGTACCAGACAGCAAAGCTGAAGAGAGAAATGGAAAGATTTGGCTCAGGAAAATGACAGAATCAGTTTGTGCATGCCCTGCTAGCTCCACTGAAGAATAAATGTACAACAAGTTTGTTGTTTTATAAGCCAGTACACAAAATTTCAACAAACAAAATTGTAGTAGGTAAGAAGAGATTTTTGAAAGTCTTCTATCATTTCCAGGAAGAAAAACATGAGCGTGTTCTTCTTAAAAAGGAGCTCATGGGATGCTGTGGGGGGTCATGAGGGGTTGATTTGTGAGGGGGTCAGGTGAGTAGGTTAGTGGGGGAGCACCCTTTCACAGGCAAAGAGGAAGGGTGTTGTGGATAGCCTCAGCCTGGTATTTTGATCCTAGTTCCCAGTGGATAGCTCCAGCCTTGTATTTTGATCCTAGTTTCACTTTCCTGGGAGGGGCTGCAGAGGATGATTGAATCTGTACTTAGGTGGTGTCTTGTAAACCTTCTGTCCAATTAAAACTTGTAAAATAAAGGCTAAAGCCAGTGATTGGGCAGTAGAAGGGGAGGCAGAGAAAAAGGCTTAGGGGTGGAGAGAGTGAGAGGAACTCGATATAAAAGGTAGAGGAGAGAAGGAGGTAGAAGCAGAGGAGAAGCAGGAGGAAGTCGAAGCAGAAGGAAGCTGGCGGTAGCAGGAAGCCAACGAAGGAGGAGTCAGAGCTGCAAGGAAAACCACAAGGCCTGGATAAACCGCAAGTTATAAGGGATCTCATAGCCAGGGATTAGAGTAGTGTATTGGTAAATCTGCCCAATCCAGGCGTGCAATTTATACCAATAATTATTGAGTTGTGTTTTCCTTTATTGGTCTCCTTCAGGTAGGAGATCCTACAGCAACAAATTTGGTGTTTAAATAATTTCTTCTACTACAGAAGTGGGGGTGTGAAGAATTCTGGGATGGACGACCAGGAAAGGGGGCAACATTTGGAATGTAAATAAATAAAATAATTTAATAATAGAATGGAGCTCACGCCTCCTTCTCTTTTACTCCTCATAGACATGAGTCTATGAACTCAAGAACTATAGTCTGAGAATAGCTTTAAATAAATTAATAACATTTAATAAAGCCGACATCAGAGGAGTCTCATTTACAGCTCTAATCTACATATCAGTCATGATATATTACATGCAGCGATCTAAACTATTGACATAGAAGCCAGACCTCAGTTCACCCTTAATTTATCAAAGACCAACCTGAGACTTTATCACTATAAGGTAAGATATGTCATCTACAGCTGTTGTATTACTTTTCCTGGGGAGACATGAACAAATGTTTATTGACCCTAGGTGAGGGACTGAGAAGACAGATATACTCCATCTTGAGACCTGCCTCCATCTTAATAGAAAAAAATAGTTTAAAAAAAAAAAAAGAGCCTGAAAACTTGACCTATAGCTAAACCCAAGCTGCATCCAAGTGCCACGGCTTGTCCTTGGCCAGAGGTACTCCCTAGCTACTTCCTAGCAACAGTTAATCAAAGATTAGTTTGATTGTTTCAGATGGACTTTCAGACTCTTTGTGATTGTATATGGTCTTGCTTCAGAGCACCCATCTGTGGGCTCACAATAGACTTTCAATTAGATGCTTGCCAGACTGGACACTCCCTCACTTGCTCCCATTTTCCTATGAAACCATGTCTGATGAGAGTTCAGACGGCTTCACCAAACCGTCCTGTGGATCAGTGGTGAGTAGGCTCAAACTCCAGTTTGTAATAGGCCCTAATGTGATTATATCAGAGTTGGCTCCCTGGTTGTCTTTTGGTGTTCACACTTCCTGGCACAACAGCACCAGCGACTGACCAAAAAAACACTGTATCATGTCTAATTTGATGAATGGATGCAGTTAATTCTGATAATTAATTAATAATTAATAATTCAGTTAATTCTGGGTTTGCTCAATGCAAGGTTAGGCTTAAATAGTTTCTTTGTTAGAGGACTGAAGTCAGTCTAGAAAGAGTAGTCCTCATACTAGTAGACAAGAAACAAATATATTTCCAAACAATAAAATTGAAATCATTAGTCCTCCATACATATAATAGGGCAGTAATTAAATATGAACACAATTATAGAAAAGTTGGGTTCTTGAACTTAATATCCACCATTGAAGAATATAGGCTGGATGCTCTAGAAAGGTCCTACTTGGTCTCCTCTACTCTAGATTTTTTTTCCTTCTACAACAAAACCACATCACTTTGCAGCCTGCCATGTTTTGTTCTTCATGGTATACTCTGTCTTGAGAGTCTTATGTGTCTAAAGAGAGACTTCCCTTTCAACCTTCTGACAAAACCTCATCTCTTCACCTGTTTGCATCTTTGGGAGTTTGTGTCCCCTTTCATTTTGACAGTTTTCATAATCCATTACATATATTTATTGATATGTCTATCTTAGTAAAGATAATCAAGTGAGCTTTGGTTCATTATGTTTTCATTAGAAATAAAATATTTAGGCCAGACATCTTGGCCAATAAAACTTTCTTGACATGACTGATCACTCTTCCACTAAGAAAGATAAATAGTTTGTGAGAATAGTTAGCATATTTGCAAATCTACTGCCTTTGATACACCACAATCTTGGAGAGACAGATTTTAAATGACTGCTGCAAATCACTAAAATTGTTCAGTAAGCATAAACACTCATTTTTTTCTGAGTTGAAAACATTTCAGAAATTTCAGAGTTATCTATCTATAACAGATGGTTCAATTTGGTTTAAAAGTTCAGTGTGTTGGGCATAATTGGTAGTAAACAGCTAGGTAATGTGACTTGGATATAAAAGCATGCAACACATGAATAAAACATATGTGTACAACTGCATAAAAACAGTTGCTTGTTCTACCTGGAATAGCACAGACCATTTAAAGTATTCTGATGATACCATTTGTCAGCAAACATGCTTCTAATTGACTCTTTGTGACTTCAGAACTTTTGGTGTCTTTTGTTTTTGTTTTTTTGTTTGTTTGTTTGTTTGTTTCTGAAAACAATCAAATTTCTGAAGTAATTGATTTTGTCAATAGTTTCCTGGTAAACAAGTGATTTAAGGAACCTATAACCAAAGAACTCAAAAACAGATTTAGAAAGCCAATTAGTTGGGTCTTCATATCCCTGTCTTCATTGTAAGATGTGACGTTAAGAAATATTGATTATATTTTTTGTATTTATTTTAGGTATTATGTAGGTTATAGGAAAAGAAAAAGACTTGGCTAGTAAGATAGTGGGGTTTGGGCAAATACATAAATTGATAAAATAAGTTGATATAAAATGAATTATAGGGCAAATATAAAATATGAGAAAATGACAAATCCAATAGTTCCATATTTGCAGTCATTTAATATTCTCTTTGTGTTCTGTAGTAAATTTTTGAGACCTCAAATAACAATAAGAGGTATGAGTTTTACAGATGAAGAGTCAAATTTCAGACAAGGTATGTATCTACCTTCACCTAACACCTTGTGATGGCCACAACTTAAAAGCCATAGACTTATTTTTCCAAATCCAATGCTCCAATCTAGACTTCATTTACTTTGCAAAATAATGAACTACAAATTTATTATTGGAGTTATAATTTATTACATAATAAAATTCACTTTGTATTTCTCCAGTAAATTTCTTTAAGTAAAAGAGTCTATTGGGTTGAACCCTCTCCATTGTACAGTAAAGAACTAATGGAAAGATAGTAAGAAATCAATGAAAATACTTCACTAAGAAAAAATGGATAAAAGTGATGTTCAAGAAAACCATAGAAGACAGTTGAGTGTAACTTCTGTAGATACTACACACATTGTTTCCTTACAGCGATTTTTATTTACATGTGGGAAATAACTCTCCTCAAGGCTCCATAGAACTCATAGCCAATCATATGACAAATTTTATCTTCTAATTCTTCTATTGATATATGTTAGCAATGTCCTTAAGGAGCAAGTATGCAGTATAATGTATAGTACAGAGATAGAGGCAAGGAATTGTATAGAAAAACTTATTAATCACAGATACACTAGTACAAAATAAACATCCATTCTTTCCTACCTACACAGAGAACATCCTGAACTTGCTAAGAAAAAGCATAAATACTCACTTGGGTATTCTCTGTCCTTGTCCAGCTTTCTTAAACAACATAACACCCCAAATTTCAAATATACCCTGCTTAATATATTTATATGCTAAATTAAATTACTGGGACCATCAGCTTATAAAAACAAGAAAATATGTTTAATTATTCCAAGAACAAGTCATGTGGTATTTATAGCATGATTTTAATGTGAAATCTCAAATTAATTAATTTGTCTATTAAAATTCATCTCCAAAGTTTGAGTCTCCTTCTTCTGTTCATACTTATCCAGATGCAGATGGTGTCTAAAGAAGAATTTTAAAGGAATGCACATTTTAAAAGTTTGTGATAACTAATGTAAAGGAATTAAATCAAAGACAGCAGAACTGACTCCTTTATAATGATCACACTTTCAATTAATCATCACTGGTATTCAGATGATGATTTTCATAATTGGAAATGGCTACTGCTGGGTCATAATAAGAAAATAAAAATCTTTATTCAGATAAAATCGAACCTTTTTCAGTTCTAATGACCTGAAGAATAAAGCTTTCTGTACAATGTATATTCTCATCACACACATGGTAATGTAAAATTAAGTTTTGACATTCAACAGCTAAACTCTGCCTGGCACTTCTTTTCATTCCTCTCCAGTTCTTCCTCCTTCTGGGACTTTCACCTCTAGGTCTTGGAAACATGCAGTATATATTGAGATCTTTGATCTCATTAACATGTTTTGCAATTCATTTTTCTGTTCCCATCTAGTTAAAATAGATTAGTACTCATATATATTAAGTTACACAGCCCAGGTCAGTGAACTAATATATTGCAAGTCATAGCAGGCATTCAATTTTGATTTCATTTAGTTATTTAAAAATTGGAACAAAGTGACCTTGAGATGTTATTCTATTCCTTGCACCTTAGGCACAATTAATCTTTAAGTAAAAATTACCAGTGTTTTTCATTGTTAATAATTTTCTCAGAGCACCTACAGACTGTTTTTTTATTCTTGACCATAAGACACTCATTAATTAAGCTGAGTATATTGCTATAAGGTAATAAATCCAACATTTGGGAAAGCCATGGCAGGATGATTGCCACAAGTTCAAGGCTAACTTGGTCTACATACACAGCATGCCTGGTCTATAGAGTGAGACCTTGCCTCAAATAAAACAAAAAATCCATTAAATCCCTTAATTTCAGACTTTTATTTATAATTATTTTATTTCTTGTATGCTCTTAGGAGAATTGAATGTCTTCATTGCATTAACCTCATATTTTAAAAAGGATTAGTGTATGTTAAATGTGAAAATCAAGGAATTTCATTGTGACATTTAAATGTGTATAATGTACTTTGATGACAATTACCTCTACTATTTCTTAGTGTGTAGATAGTTTATTTTACTTGAAATCATCATCTAGAGGTCATCTATTTCTTCACAGACCACAAAAGTCCACTCTTGTTTATGGACCAGTAAAATTCCAACATGGAAATAGTCCATATTTTTAATCTCATATTAGAAGTATTAGATTCTGTAGAAATTAAGAGTTCTTAAAAGAAATCTTCCAGCTACTTCTTCACTCTATTTCCCCATTATTCTCAATTCCATTCCAAAAAATGTAAGCTGGGCAAATACTTTTATAAATTTGAGAACACTCCAATGCTGAATAATTGCTTGGTTCACAAAGATACAAAGTCATAAAACAAGCAAAAATGAAAATGCTTGCAAAACCAATGCCTACAGATGAATATTCATTTAATCTCCAGTTGCATCAAACTTTCCAGTCATAGAAATTTTAGATGTATTTTAATTTCAAAAAGCTATATTGGGTGGGATGGTGATAATTAAATTATATATTTATGATATGTATGCTTACTTTTATGCCTTAGGCTGTAAATTTCTTTTTGTGAATTTCTACCATTTAAATTTGTATAAAACTTGAATTGGCAAACAAATATTAAAGAAATAAATATGTAGCAGTTGACCTCAACCTAGATTTGAGAAGAAAAGAAGAAAACTACATTTATAGAGTTCTTGTACTTAAGTGTGTGGTGTGGTGTGTGTGGTGTGTGTGTGTGTGTCTGTGTGTCTGTGTGTGTGTGTGTGTGTGTTTAAGAGACAGGGGGCAGGGAGATCGGGATATTTTTCTGTACTTTAATATTTTCATTTTATTCTTATATTCATTTGTACATTCAGACTTACTCCTAGCAGAAGATCTCACTATCCAGTGTAGTCTCACTGAAAGCTATAGCACTTTATGAGACTGCAATCATTGTGCTCCCACTGATACAGTAAAGCCTACATGTTTGCTAATTAACATGTATGTTAAGCTTTTTCATAGGTATGTATAGTTAGGAAAGTTACATCAAGGTATAGACTAAGCTGAGTGGCTGTGGTTTCATAAGTTCATAGCACATTCTGGACTATGTCCTTTATGGATACAGGCGGGCTATCTCAGGCTTATCTCTGAGCTCAGCATTGGCTATGGCAAAGTGGTCAGTCCTTAGATTGTACAAGAGCTGAGGTGTTCACTTGGGATTCTCTGAATCATAAAATGTCAGTCCGTATACAGGTCAACTTTTACTCAGAGAAACGTATATAAGGTAAAGAATCAAGTATCATACCTCTAACACTTCAGTAGTTCTATTCATACTCTTGACATGGCTTGTTTTAAAATATGTATTCAGTTTTATTTTGTGTATGCCTAAGTTTTGCCTATAGGTTGCCTCATCTGCATTGACGCAGACGTTCATGGAGGCCACAAGAAGGCAATGCACTCCTTGAAACTGGAGTTACACACAGTTGTAAGTTTCTATGTGGGTGCTGGGAACTAAACTGTGGTCTTCTGCAAGAACAGTTCATCTTTTTAACAATTGAATCATACTACCGGGACTATTAATATGACTTCTAAAAGAGGAAAGGAAAACTCAGGAGCTGAAAAATCCTTTCTAAGAAGGGAAACTGTGGCACACCGCTCTCATTTCATTGACCTTCATCTCCTACTGTATGTTGACCCAGGAACTTGTCTATTTTGTACTTTAAGAACTCGCCTACAAAAAATCCTGTGACAGACGTTTACTTACATCTTTATGCACTATAGCAAGCTTGGACAACCCCTCTAAATGTAAATAATTTTTTTTACATTTCTACTTTGTAGGAAAATTCTAGAAGTATGCTGTTTTAATAAAAGCAATCTATTTAATTGGCTGGAAAGTTCAATCATTACGATTAGAACTTCATGGTAATCCTGACTTATAGGTAAGCACAAGGGAATTGGCAGATTTTGCCTAATTTTCTAAGTATGTCAATAATTAACAATGGAGTAACATCTCCCTTAGTTCTTCCAACAGATATGAGCAACTAACTTGCAAGGGAAGAAAAGCCAGGTTAGCAAAGAATAAAACAACTATGAGCAGATGATCTAGTGAGTATTTTCTGGTTGTTTGTCCATATAAGGTTTATTTGTATTTTCTATTATTTCCATAGTTTCTAAAAATATTTTAATTGTGCATTTATAAGATAGTTGAACCATATATACTATACAAATTTAATTCAAAAATAGATGTTTTTAAGATTTAAATTTTATTAAAATTATCTATGTAAGCAAGATAGTACAAAATAGATTTGTCTGCCTAAGGCTTTGTAGAAAACAAACATGAAAGTGTCTAGGTTTTCATTAATCAGAAGACACAAATTATGTTTTATAATTTGTACATTACGTATTCACCAATAAAATCCCTTAAGTAAATTTGCAGAAAGAGCTGTTGGGTATGTGTACTTGTTAGAGTGGGTGAACGTTCATGGTTATGTGTGTGTCCATGGGAGAGCTATTGTATTGAGGCACTATGTAGCTATAGGTGCTTTTCCTTAATCATTCTTTGCCTTTATTTTTCACTGTTACTGAACCTGAAACATCTGTATTTGAATGGGCTGGAATGCCATTAATTTCAGAGATCCACTTGTCTTCTCCCCACCACAGTGATGGAGTTCCAGGAGCACTTAGCCACTCCTGACATTTCTGTGTGAGTCTGGAAACCAAACTCTGGTCCCTGTGCATCCACTGAAGGCAGTTCAGTGACTTCACTATCTCCTCAGAACATGGAAGTCACTTTAAAAAGAGTTAATCAAATATTTATTTCACATAAAATTTAATTAAAGCTTCCAATTGTACCTATAGCTTCAAAATAATTTATGGATGCATTTTTAACTTTAATGTATATTGTCCCTTAAATATAATTTCCTTTAATGATTCAAAAAGTGTGGTATTTTGTTTTTCTTAATATATATATTACATATATATATATATATATATATATATTGCATTTTATGCATGCTCTCTATGCATAAAATGTCTTAGTCAAACACTCTGGCCAGCACCTTTTAATATTAGATAAAATTATAACTGTCAAACAAAATATAAATAACTCAGAAAATTCTCAATTTATTCCTTACAGGAAGACAAATTACAAAAGAATTTCATATGTAGTTTTTGGAGTTGTGATTGTGAAAGGAATTGTCAAAGATTTGTCAAATTGTTGAAGAAAAAAGTGTGACCTCTGTTAAAAACTGTGATCTTGACTACTCAATGAAGATAGAAGTATTCTTTTACCTTGCCTTGCAATAAAATTTTTGCAATAAAATACATGACTTTGCAGATTCCTTAAACACATGACTACTTATCTCATAGTTATATAATCTGTCATGTTTAATCTCTATGCTGTTTTCTATTATTGAGTTAATTAGTCTTTAAGTAGCATTACTCTTCTATCTGCTATGGAACTTTCATCTCCAACTGGAGATGAGCTGCTCCCAACAATGAATTGAAAGTCTCCTGCTGTGGGGAAAGAGAGAAGGATGCCTGGTTGGACTGACAATGTAAAGAAAGGTCCCTGATAGATGACCTGAGAGCAAGGACAGGAATGGATGCTTCCAGAAGGAAGCTGCTTCCTCAGAATTTAATCCTGGAGCCAAACATAGTGACAGCTCTTGAGCATTATCAACTGATATTAAATGGAAAGTAGTAAAGAAACCAGTTGCATTATTTATGCTGTTTTCTAAATTTCTAATTCTAATAACTCACTCTTGGAAAACATTACAATTAGAAACTATTTCAAATGCATTACTGCTGGAAGTCTGATGCAGGGAGAGTGTCCTTAATAAAAACTGATGATTTAGTCATTGCAACCAAACCACTTTGGAGGGCCCTGGAAGATTACAGTAAGAAACCAAGTCCAAAGAACAATAAAACAAAACTTTATGAAAACCATTTCAAAATTTTAATGTTCTCATGTTTTCACTAAAATGCATGTAAATTGGTATGTAACATTGCATTCTTAAAATAGTTTTTATAGTACTATTTCCATCTGAAATACAAATAACTTTAATAAGGGGAGAAGTTTTACTTAGTTAAGTCTATTATGTGCTTTGCAGTGATTTCAGTAGATTCTATTTTTAACCTCAGGTCATAGAGAAAAGTATGGAAAGTCTTGGTTGGGGTCAGAGTGGCGTGATTGGCTTTCATTTCCCAGTACAATTTCCCAAGGCTGGCCATATCCATGCAGGCTAATTAGGCACCTATATGGAGAGATTTTTATTCTAAATTCTGAATTCTCTATTTTTATAAACATGTTCAAATGTATGTTGTTTGTAAGGTAATTCAGAGTCACTGGGTGCCAGATATATTTATATTATTAGATGATTCCGTTAACATGGCAAAAAGAAAGTTCTTCATAAGTTGTTGAAGAATAACTGGATGGCAATCGCCAGTAAATGCTTCTGTAGTGGTTGGATTCAGGAAAAACATACTGGGAGTGTTTCAGCCTATGAGGCAAGGGTAAGAGGCAGGCTTTCAGAGAGGAAGCAGCAGAGAAATTTTCACAAAGATCAGCTCATGAATAAAGTATTCCATTGGCCTTCTCAGAAATAACAGATACTACATTAGTTATTAGAGATACATGGAACACAAGATCAATACCTCCAAAATTGAATTAAAAATTAATTTTAAAGCATTTAGAAAACATTAATCATTATGCTTCATAAGACAATGGAAAATTACTCAAGTGTTTTATACTATAAGTATCATGCATTTTAATTTGTTGTTTGCATTTAAACGTCAATAGGAGATATTTGTTTCCATAGTATTACTGGCATAGTTCAGTATCATTTATTAACCTTGAAAACTTTCTAAATTACAGAAACTTGTGAGAATCCCTTAATTTCATTATATTCATTTTTAACGGATAATGAATGACTATAATGGTCCCTACAGCATAATGGGTCCTCAATAAATCTTATTTCCCTTGTCTATACTTCTTTCTGAAGAAATTAAATGAAAGATTATTATATAGATCATACTTTCCCCTAAATGTTCAAATATTAAGACTCAGTCACCAGTCTTTGTAGGAGGCAAAATAATAGTTGATAGGTGGGGCTTGATTTGTTCCTGTCCAAAGGTAAAACAGGGATGAAAAATGGAACAGAGCCCAAAGGAAAGGCTATCCACAGACTGTCCCTCCTAGGGATCCATGCCATCTCCATACATCCAATCCCTACCCCTCACCCCCAACAATTGCTGACACCAAGAAATGCTTTCTGACAGGAGCCTGATATGGCTGTTCCCTGAGAGATTCTGCCAGCACTTGACCAATACAGACAGACACAGACACAGACACAGACACAGACACAGACACAGACACAGACACAGACACAGACACAGACACAGACACAGACACAGACACACAGATACACATACAGATACTCACAGACAACCATTAGACTAAGCCAAGGAACCAAAATGGAAGAAGTAGAGGGAGGATTGAAGGAGCTGAAGGGTATTGCAACCCCATAAGAAGAACAATATCAACTAACTTGACCACCCAGAGCTCCCAGGGACTAAAGCACCAACCAAAGAGTATACATGGAGAGAGCCAGGACTCCAGATACATATGTAGCAGAGGATGGCCTTATCTGATATCAGTGGGAGGGGAGGCCATTGGTCCTGTGGAGGCTTGATGTCCCAGCATAGGGGATGCTAGAGCGGTGAGGTGGGAGTGGTGGAGTGGGTTGAGGAGCACTTTCATAAAGGCAAAGAGGAGGGCGGAGAAGGGAGATGGGATGGGGGAGTTGCAGAGGGTTGACTCTGAAGGGGGAAATGTAAATGAATAAAATGATTAATTAAAAACAAAAACAAAATAAAGAAAGAAAGTAGTTAGATCATAGTGGGTGTGCTCTTGATAAAGGCTCTCTGATCCGTGGCTGCTCTGGAGTGAGGAACTATCAACAGGATATGTAGATTTTCGAGAAAAATACTTTCTTAACATTATTCTATTTAGAGATACTACTTTATAAAGCATTTGAAAGACAGAGCTGAGGAACCTCCTGGGTTTTATATCAAGAAGTTGCTGAGAAGACTAGATTACAAGCTGAATGACTTTTAGGAAAGTAGTTGGGTCTAAAGTTATAGTTTCCTTCTTGTTGATGTGATAAAGCCCTCTGTTCAAAGGCATTATAGAGGAGGAGAGAGTTGATTTGGCTCACACTTCATGTCACAGTCTATGGACACAGTCCTCAGGTCAGGAGGCTGAGGAAGAATCTATGGAGCAACACTGTTGTCTGGCTTGCTAATTCTCATGCCTTGATTCTCTCTCTCTCTCTCTCTCTCTCTCTCTCTCTCTCTCTCTCTCTCTCTCTCTTTGTCTGTCTGCTTTATAGTTTGCTGAAAATATTACTTTTTACTGAAAATATTTTACTCTCATATAATACATTCTGATCATGATTTCTGGGACTTAATTTCTTCCCAGATCCTTCCTACCTCTCCACTCACTCAAGTCCGTGTTGTTTATTTCTCTTTGTGGTGACTTGTATTATGTTAAAAATTGTTCACATGAGAATCCACACATTTGTGTGTAACACTACCTGTAGTTCATTCAGTTTATCCTTTTTTTTTTGTTTTTGTTTTGTTTTGTTTTGTTTTTCGAGACAGGGTTTCTCTGTATAGCCCTGGTTGTCCTGGAACTCACTCTGTAGACCAGACTGGCCTCGAACTCAGAAATCCGCCTGCCTCTGCCTTCCAAGTGCTGGGATTAAAGGCGTGCGCCACCACCACCCGGCTCTCTAGTTTATTCAGATTAGTTAAAAAAAAAAAAAAACTGTTGCTGGCAGCCAGTGGCTGTGCAGGGCAAACAGAGGAGGGACTTTAAGGATTCGCAGGACAAGGGACTGAGGGAGAAGGAGATCTGCCATGCAGGGGCTGAAGAGGAGAGACACCACACCTGAGATGGTGGGGACAGAGAGCATAGCCGAGTGAGAGAGGTTCCAGGAGGTCTGCCTGACTGAGTCCAGTGAATTTAGTAATATCTCAGGATTATCGTGGATTAGCCATGTGGAAGTTAGGAGGTGGCCCAGTCATAAAGTTGTTGTAGACATATCAAAATATAAAGAGTGTGTGTGTGTGTGTGTGTGTGTGTGTGTGTGTGTGTGTGTGTGTATTTGGGAACCTAGAAGATTGGGGTAGGTAAAGAGGAACACCGCTGCCACTGGAATCAATTATTTAATTGAATACTACTATACTCTTTCTCTTTAGAAACAAATAAGCAACAAGCAAACAAACAAGCAAACAAGAATTCAAAAAAAATAACACAAAAAAATTACAAGAAATATGTGTGTGTGCCTGTGCATATATACACACAGAGACACACTCATATACGCATATACACGTATGCAGATACAGACAGAAAAATAAAACCACAAAGTTGGAAAATACAATATACAAGCAAATCGCCATGAAGACAAAAATAATTGTCTTTGTAGAATTTTTGGGTTACTTATGTATATTATTATATCATCTGCAAATAGCAATACTTTGACTTCTTTTTCAATTTGTATCTGCTTGCTCTCCTTTATTTGCCTTATTACCCTACACTATTCAGAATAGCTAAGATCAAGAACTCAAGAGACAACACATGTTCCTGAGGATGTGGAGAAAGTAGACCACTCCTCCACTACTGGTGGGATTGCAAACTGGTACAACCACTCTGGAAATCAATGTGGCATTTTCTCAGAGAATTGGAAACAGTTCTACACAAAGACCCAACTGTACTGCTCCTGGGCATATGCCCAAAAGATATTCCAACATACCACAAGGACACATGCTCCACTATGTTCACAGAAGCTTTATTTCTAATAGCCAGAAACTAGAAGCAACCAGATATCCCTCAACTGAAAAATGGATACAGAAAATATGGTACATTTACATAATGGAATACTATTCAGCTATTATAAACAAGGACATCATGAATTTTTCAAGCAAATAGAGAACTTGAGAATATCATCCTGAGTGAGGTAACCTAGTCTGAAAAGGGCATGCATGGTTGTGTGTACTCACTGATAAGTGAATATTAGTCAAAAAGTTCAAAATATCCATGATACATACTTCACAGTTCAACAAGAAGGAAAGCCCAAGTGAAGATGATTGAATACCTCTTAGAACTTAGAAAGGGGAAAAAAATAGTCCTGGTAGGCAGAGGGAAGGAGGGATCTGGGTGGGAGAGAGGAGGGCAATGGTAACTGGAGGGCAGGATTAGGCAATGGAGAAGCAGGGGAGAGTCCCAGAAAGCCTGGAGAATGAATGGAAATATGCAACTACTGGGGTTGGAGGGATTCTCTAGAAAGTCTTAGAGACCAAGGATGAGGGAGTCTTCTAGGAGTCAATTCAGGTGACTTAGCCTAAATTCTCAACAATGTGGATATGGAACCCGAAGAGAGCACTTCCAGTGGCCAAACAAGACCCCCAGTAGAGAGATGTGGACACCAACTCAACTACAAACCTTTTAACCCAAAATTGGTCCTGTCTAAAAGAAATACAGGGACAAAGATGGAGCTGAGACTGATGGAATGGCTAACCAGTGACAGGCCCATTTTGAGACCCATCCCATAGGCAGGTACCAAGCTTTCAGACTATTAATTATGTTATGTTGTACTTGTATACAGGAACCTAGCATAGCAGCCCCCTGAGAGGCTGTACCTAGCAGGTGACTGAGACAGATGCAGATACCCACCGACAAACATTGGACAAATGTCCAAGACACCTATGGAAAAGTTAGGAGAAGGATTGGAGGCCCTCAAGGAGATGCAACCCCACAGGAAGAACAACAGTGTCAATTAACACGTGCCTCTTGGAGGTCCCAGAGTCTAAGTCATCAATCAAAGGCATACATGGACTGGTCCAAGGCCCTTGGCATACATGTAGCAGAGAGATGCCACATTGGCCTTCAGTGGGAAAGGATGCCCCTAATCCTACAGAAATTTGATGCACCAGGGTGTGGAGGATACTAGAGGATAGTACCCTCTCAGAGGAGAAATGAGGAAGTTGGGAAGGAATTCTGTGAGAGAAATCCCAGAGGAAAACAGCATGGAATGTAAATAAATAAATAAATAAATAAATAATAAAAATAAAAGAGAGCAAGGAAGGGTATATAACAGAGTTTGGAAGAAGCAAAGGGAAGGGAAAAATGGTTTAATTATAATTTCTAAAGTAAAGGATTTAAAAATATATAATTATAAATAAAAGAAGAGGAAAGCCTTGCTGCAATGGCTAATAATGCTCTCAGCATGCATATGTTATTAAACAATCATCCCAATGTCAGGCTTGAGATACTGACATATAGCTGTTCAGTCTGACAATCCCTAAGGCTTTCCTATCCTTTGTTCAAACAATATAAACTCTTGTCAAGTGAACTTGGTTGCCCACCAGAATGCTAATTCAGACCCTATTGCTGAAGACATCATATACTTCAGGTGCATGATACGGAGTAATTGAATTAGAAAAAAAATGTGGAAGCTTATTCCATGCTGGCTAGATTTAAAACTCAGAGAGTTTTCTCCCCGAGTGTTAAGCAGGCTACTGGGAGCGGGGAGGATTTCTACATTAGTTTACCCAGCTCTTTCCCTTGTGTGCTTTGTATTGATCTTCTAGAATCATCCATTTGTACCTTGTGGCATAACTTCCATGGTTGTAAACTTGCTGGTCACTTATATCAATTGCACTTATTTAGTTTTGTGGGTGGCTGTTCATTTTATGACGGCTATCTTAATAGTGGTAAGCTAACATCACAATTTGATTATCATTATGACATAGCCTTCAAATACCCGCCATCCAATTATATGTCCACCTTGAAAAAATTCCATTCAGATCTATTTCTGTTTTAATTGATTATTTGGTTTTGTTTTATATGACTGTGGGAGCTTATGGTATATTTCAGATATCATGGAATCACGTAATCCACCTTATCACTAAGTGGTGTATACTATCTTAATTCACAGGCAGAATAAGAGAATGACTGAGACAATAATTCTAGAAAGTGGTAATGAGTATTATTTTCCACTCAAGTCTCTTATTAACGATAATATGCTTAAAGTTTTGAACTCATCACAATGTCTGGACTCACAACTTGTCAAAGTGTAGGCAGATAATACCAATTAATCTAATGAACTAATGTAATTTACAAATTCATAGTGGCAGCAACAAGATCCGTGTGGAAATTAGCCTGAGTAATGCAAAAACTGTACAAAGGAATTCCCTTAACCAGAATAGTTAAGAGAAAAGTCACCGTAGGTGGGAATTCAGTGCTTCCTGCTTTCACGACATGCTATACTTTTCATGAAGCCATCAGTCTACTCAATTGATTTTTCAAGATTGATTTAAAAGAAGACATATCTCTTACTTAGATTCATAAATTAATATTGAACAATCTACTACAACACATTTATTTCTTGCTGATTAATGTTTTATTTGATTACTAAATTCTATTTAAATTCAATCTGTGACTCCTGATACCTCAAAGGACATCTTGGGAAATATGAGACAATGTTCTATTCATAGTTCTAATAATATTATCTTTATAAAATGATTTGTAATGATATTTACCAATTTTTCCCAAGGAGATCATTGGATTTCATTAGATTTTGAGTCAAATGGGAGATTCTTGATTAAAATTTCATACTTCAATGCCCTCGCATTGCCTGTAGTCTGACACAGCTTTTGTAGAAAGCTAGGGGAGTTCACAGCATTCACTCACCATCTACTGCTACATTTCACATTTATTATTCATGTGATTGACACAATTCTTGAATTAGGAAAAGTTTGCATTAACAGAGAAATCTATGGGTTTATCTATAGAGAAAATAAAAGGCTATTGTTTTCACAGATGACTAAATCTAACACAGATGACTAAAACTTAAAATTCTAAAGAATATACCAATATTTTACTTGCTAAAGCCTCTTCTTTACCTAATAACTGTCAACTCTCTTTGGTACTGAACTGTATTGTAATAAGTGTTCTAGTAGCCATGGAAAACATAACATCATGGAGAATCTTTCAATGTGCAGCACTGGACACATAGCTCTGAGATATCTCATTTAAACCTAACTTGCTTCAAACTGCAAAGAAAAACAAAGTTATGCATGGGTTATTTCAGACAATTATCAGTATTTTACTGTAAAGCAGAAAGATGATAGAAAAACACTAGAACCTGTTCATGAAGTATGACATCTCTCATGAGAGTTCATGAGAATGATCTGTTTCAGTGTCAATGACATATAAGGCAGTGTCTAATTCACTCATTGATATCTCCTTCTATATTATAGTAATTCATTCATGTCAGAAAACCAGCCTTGCTGTAACTGTTCTATTGCTTCAGCTCCTCCTTACCCATGTTGTTTCTGTGCATCTTTCTGTTTGCTGCTAGATCAGTTAATCTACACTAACGACATCGAGTCAATTCCACAGAGTTCAATTTTTCCACGGATATGGCTCACATTATATGGGTAACACATTGACAAAGAAATAGTTCAGTATATAAATTAAGTGATGGAATACAAAGCATATGAGGAATTTTAATAAGAAGTGTAAGGACAGAAATACTGTGAAACGGTAAGAAGCACTTGAATAGCACACTTTATCTTAGGAGAAAGATACATTCCCAGGATTCTCAGTAATTACACAAAGCAAACGAGTCAGGTAGCATTTCCTACCCACCAAATAAGCAGACAGATTAAAAATAAAAGCTGAAAATACTAGCTGGTCATGGGGTGTGGAAAAATGGCACATCTCTTGACCTGGTAGTATCAACAAAACAAAACAAGATAAGACAAAATAAAACAAATAGTGAAAACATGCAATGAACTCTTGTTTGTAAGGTCAAATATTGTGCATGTGAATATCATTTCCTTTCTGTGTATAAATACCAGCAGCTATGTTGTATCATCTATAAAGGAGATTGTTTGAGGTTGTCTATCAGCACAACAATTTAGCCCTTGAGATTTATTCATTTAAGTAATTATTAATATGCATGTGCCTAGATAAATAGGTGAATCTATTACCGTGATTCCGGAGTACAAGAAGACCTATATAAATATTAGTTGTGGAATAAGACTGATGAAATAATTTCTCTTATTACTTTATAAGAAATCATTTTATATTATATAATATTAATTCCCTTTCAGTGGTACAAATGTCCTTGAGAATTTTAACATTAAATATCTGGATACAAAGAAATGAAAATTTTGTAAATGTGTGATCCATGTCACTCCTATGTAGTTTAATATTTGGTTAAATCTAATAATAATTGTGCTGGTTAAATTGCTGTACTAGTGGTCAAATTTAGAAACATAAGAATTCATTTTATGATCATCACTAAAGCTACATGCAAATACTACAATCATTGATCTTAAATATAAAATATGTAACTGGTTTTTCTAAAATGCATTTGTGTTACGCACTGGACCAAAAATCCCTAGTCAGGTATTCCATGAACCATGGATGTGCAATCATTAAGGGGCTGTATATAGCAGTGAAATTTATGTATACACAGCGGCCAATTTCACACTTGCACAGCTCTGTTGTAAAGAAGCATTTATCTACATTTGTTCAACATTTCATCCTTCTGTATTACTAATCAGAGGAAACTATTCGGCATACAGAAAAGAGCTGGCTTAGGGTACTCCAAGGTAACTATAGTATGTCAGAAGATAGGGAGTATATATTAATAGTATCTTTTCACAAAGTTAATATTTTCTCCTTACTTTCTAATTCCTATAACACCAACTTCATTTAATTTACATTTTTGTAACTTGGATTCCTTAACTTATCTGTATTATGGGATTATTTTTCAAGTAGAGAGAGTTAGCATAGTGAGAAAAACTATGTGGGAAAGTCTTAACCTATCAAGTTGGTAATATTCTTGTTTATACTGAGGTCTCAAGGAACACAGTTATGGGAAGAGAGATTATAGGAAGAATTTAATACATAGTGTGAGAATGCTGAAACCTAGTCAATTAAAAGATACTTGAATTCTGTAAAACCCTGCAATGAACAAGTGGGTGACTTGAATTGAATGATCATAGTTAGGTCAAATCTAAGAGGCAGCCACGAATAAAATCCAGGTAATCAGACTGGAAGCAGAGAAAGAAGAGTTTAAAATGCTAGAGAAGTACAGCTTAGAGAACATGATGGATTAAGGAAAATGAAATATTTCAGAGTCACTTCAGCCACAAGATGGGACAGTCATCCATTTGACATGAGTTTCAGACAGATAAGGAAAGTACATTGCTGAGAAAAACCTTTAATTTATATAACCACATAGTCTTTAAAGTTTAGAACACAGAGCACTGGTGGTGTTTTACTGTGTTTGTGTGTATATAAAACCTTCTGCATTAAGCTAGGTAGAGACAAATGCCAATGGCAACAAAGAAGAACTTGACATGAGTCTCTGTTGTCCCAGATAGATAGAAAAGTTTTTCTAATGATACTTATTTTCTGAAGTTCTGTTGATATTTTTTTTCTTTTTTATGCTCAAACATTGGTGGATCACTGCCAACTTCAGAATGGAGAAGCACCAGAAAGTCACAAAAGGAAAAAAAAAAAAAGACAGATTGAAAAGGTGCCAAAATTTATCTCATTCGTGGAACCTATTTATGTGGACACCTGTATGGCTCCATATTATCAGAGGCAAATAGGCTTTGTTCTGATATGATAATTTTCTTTAAAAAACACAAGCATTCTATATGTAACGGAAAAAAGAGGTGAGTGACTCTATGGGTTAAAGTAGGTTCCTTTTGCAAAAGGGTAATTATCAGTGATGTCTTCCTTCTGCTCCTTAGAAAGGACCTGTATAAGGTGAAGTATATAACTATCTGGGAGAAACTCCAAGTAGGCAGCCGTGTTTAAGATAGCACCTGGCAGGGTTGCAAAGTCTTATGACTAGTACCTGATGATGTAAGCAGCTGGCTTCCAGCTTGGCCACCTCAGCTAAACTGGTAAACAAGTCCTTTGTGCATGCGTCCCCTCCTGAGCGGGCTTATGCAAATGAGGTATTGACAGCTTAACCTATCCTGAGAGAACACATCACCCAGCCCAAGATATATAAGCAGCGCGTTTCTGCTGCTGGGGGTCCTGGTCCAGTCCCTGTCCCCGTCCCCGTCCCTGTCCCCATCCCTGTCCCTGTCCATAAGTCAAGAGTTGTTCCTGCAATAAAGCTGACTGAGAAGGATCCAACCGTGTTGTGTCTTAATTGCTGGTCAAGGCTGACGCGACAACTCCAGCTACAGAGGAATAGCCTAATTTCTTTCAAAATGTCCTTCAAAAAAAGTGGTAACTCTTGATTGTATTATTTCACATTCTGTAATTATTTTTCTTTGATTGCTCTTATAATTTCAAATAAAATTTAATTTATATATCCTGAGTTGATAGAATGAATAAATTCATTTGAGGAAATAGAAGCAGTCACCCCTCTGAAAGAATTCAAAGAAAATGAAGGCACAACATACCCAAATTTATGGGACAATGAAAGTAGTGCTAACAAGAGAGTTTATAGCATTAAGTGCCTCCATAATAAAAACTACAGAGTTTTCATACCAGAAACTAAAAAGTACATCTGAAAGCTCTAGAAGGAAAGGGCCAAACACACCCAAAAGGAGTGAATTGCAGGAAATAATCAAAGTCAAGGATGAAATCAATTAGAAACAAAGCAAACAATATAGAGTCAACAAAACCAAGAGCTGTTTTTTTTTGCCCCGAGAAAACCAACAAGAAAGACAGACTATTTACCAAGCTAACTAAAAGACAGATAAACAATATCCAAATTAACAAAATCAGAAATGGAAATGGGAGATAACAACAGACAATGAGAAAATTGAAAGAATTATTAGGTTTTAGTTCTAGACAGATACCACTACCAAAGTTAAATCTAGGTTAGTTAAATTGTTTAAACAGTTCTAATCTGTACATGGCCGGTTTGTGCTATTAACTATATCCTTTGCCTTAAAGAAGCTTTTCAGTTTCATGAGATCCCATTTATCAATTCTTGATCATAGAGCCTAAGCCGTTGAATTTCTGTTTAGGACATTTCCCGCCATGCCAATGAGTTCAAGGCTCTTTCCCACTTTCTCTTCTATTAGATTCAGTGTATCTGGTTTTATGTTGAGGTTCCTGACCCTCTTGGATTTGAGCTTTGTGCAAGATGACAAATATGGATCTATTTTCTTTTTTCTACATATTGACTGCCAGTTAGACCAGCACCATTTATTGAAGATGTTTTCTTTTTTCCATTGAATATTTTTGGCTTCTTTGTCAAAGATCAAGTATCCATTAGTGTATGGGTTTATTTCTGGGTCTTCAATTTTATTCCATTGGTTAATCTATCTGTCCCAGTAAACAATACCATGCAGTTTTTAACACTATTGCTCTGTGGTACAGTTTGAGGTCAGATGTTACCATCCCACAGTCTAAAACTTTGACCTAGAATTGTTCCCACCTAAAAGAACTGCAGGGACAAAAGATAGAGAAGAGACTGAGGGAAAGGAGGGATCCATCTCAAGGGAGACTCCAAGGTCTGACACTATTACTATTGCCTTAGAGTGCTTACAGATAGGAGCCTCTAGCATGACTGTCCTCCAAAATGTCCAACAAGCAGCTGACTGAGACAGATGCAGATACTTACACCCAACTATTAGACTGAAGTTGGAGACTGCTGTGGTTGAATTAGAGAAAGGCTAGAAGAAGCTGAGGAGGGAAACCACATAGAAAAACTAGCAGTCTCAACCAACCTGGAACCCTGAGATCTCTCAGACACTGAGTCACCAACCAGGCAGCATACACAAGCTGATATGAGGCCCCTGACACATATACAGCAGAGGACTGCCTATTGGCTTCAGTAGGAGAAGATGTGCCTAACCCTCAAGAAACTTAAGGCCCCACGGAGTGGGGAGGCCTAACATGGAGGGAAACAACCTCTTGAAGTCAGGGGGAGGAGGAATGAGATGAGGAATTATGGGAGAGCAGACTGGGAGGGTGGACAATGACTGAACTGTAAAAAAATAAAAGTAATTAAGGTAATTTAAAAAACAAAAACAAACAAAAATGAAAACAACAACAACAAACCTATAACACCTAAGGAAATAGAAATAATCATTAAAAATCTCTCAACAAAATCCAAACCAACCAATCAACCAACCAAACAACAACAACAAAAAACAGGGCCTATTGGGCCATGGAAGGATATCTTGATTCTTAGCTGGGCATGGACCTTGAACCCTGACTCCAGTGGAGAAATGGCAGGTGTTCGATCATGCCCCCAGGATCCAGGCTCCTACATGTGGTCTAGACCTCCATTTAACCTGTGTCTTGTAGTCACATTTGGCTAAGTAGCTCCTCCCAGAGAGGTTTGTGTCACCATCCACCTACAGGTAGAGGGAGTGACTACAGGCTTCAGCCTGGAGAGATTTCCATATTAATGAGGTACCTAAAGGCAGCAGGGCATAGCTAAATTAAGTGACCCTCCTCTTTTCCCCCTCCCTATTTAAGTCAGGCCCACCCTGGCTTAAACAAGGAGTGCACATCTAGACCATCTATCACACACCATGAACAATAAAGCTTTGGAACCTGTGGACTTTCTTGTGTTATTGGGGCCTGCTGCCATGGATAGCTTCCCTGTGCTTCCTCTCCAAGACCCGCAAGGGCCAGATGATTTTAGTGCAGAGTTCTATAAGACATTGAAAGAAGAGATAATATCAACTCTTCAAACTATTCCATAAAATAGAAATAGAAGGAATACTGCCAAACTCCTTCTATGAGGCTATACTCACCCTGATACCTAAAATACATAAAGATTAAATAAAGAGAATTCCCGATTAATTTCTCTTACGAACTTGATGCAAAAATACTCAATAAGATATTTGCAAACTGAATTCAAGAACATATCATAAACATTATCCACCATGATAAGTAGGGTTCACCTCAGGAATGTAGGGGTATTCAATATACAAAGATTCATCAACATAATTAATAATATAAACAAAGTGAAAGAGAAAATACATGATCATCTTATATGCTGAAAAAGCCTTTGACAAAATCCAACCTCCTTCATGCTAAAGTCTTGGAGAGATCAAGGATACAATACCTTCCCCTAAACATAATAAAACCAGTAAGCCAGTAGCCACCATCAAATTAAATACAGAATATTTTAAAGCAATTCTACTAAAATCTGGGACAGGACAATGCTGCCTACTCTTTCCCTGTCTATTCAGTATAGTACTTGAAGTTCTAGATAAAGCAATCAGACAATTAAGAGATCAAGTATATACAAACTGGAAAGGAAATCCTTGAAATTCAAATCCACTATTTGCAGATGATATGAGAGTAAACATAATGTCACAGATTTTAATATTGTCACAGAAAAACATAGAATTTTCAAATATAATAAAATCTGTATAATATTTTCAGTTCTAGTAATGGATCCCAAAAGTCTTCCATACATGTAATCTACTTGTTCTTGTGCCTTGGAAATGATCATTTGCTCATATGGATAGAGTATAATATCATGTCTTAATCTATGAATATATTGTACATTTAAAAAAACTGCCAACATGCCTATTTTATTACATTCAATACATGTAATTATGTTGTCATAAATATTACCACTTGAATCATATTGGTGAAGAAAATAATTAAAATTTAACTAAAGGTTTTCACTGAAAGAGTATGTAGGAGCAGTTAGAGTAGACTGAACTTACCCTGTGGAGGACAGCACAGAAACAACTGGAAATTCTTACTACTCCATTATCCAAAAATTAGAGCCTCTACTTCCAACATTTTGTTCATATACCCTTTGCTCGAGTTAAGGATTTCTGCAAGGAGCCGTCTTTGTTTGCATCACATAACTCTTTCATCTTTATCTTTTCTTTCCTCCACCCAGCCCTCCCTGTCTTTCTGACATACTTCATCCATCTCTTCCTCCTATCTTCTCTCTTATTCTCTCCTTCTGTCAATCCCTATCTCCTTCTCCTTTCTTCCTTCTTTCCTTCCTCTCTCCTTCCTCCCACCCTGCCTTCCTTCCTTTCTTTATTTCCTTGAACTTGATTATTTTGTAATAATAGGAATACTTATACAACCCAGATTCTATCTATAAACAATCTACTAGAAACTATTTACAAGATTTTAAAGCAAATGTCTGCTATTAATGACAGAATATGTGCACCTCATCAACAGTCAGTTATGTGATATGAAAATTACTTAGTGATATTCTAAAAGACTAAAAGAGAGTATATGTTCAGCCCAGCCTGAGCTTGTGCTTTATATGCATGGACTATAATATACCTTTGATATATTATTGTGTCTTTGAAAAATACCTTTTTTTTTTACTAGTTCAGTGTTAGTATGCACACTTTCCTCATCCAAAGATGGTTGTGAGAACTCTACCTGAGATATAAAGCAGAAAAACGTCATCATCTAACAGTTCAACACATGTATATGTGCTTAAATGTGCCGGTGGGTTTTTACTTGTATTTGGCAGGGAAAAATAAAGAACCCGATTCTACTGGTTAGATTTTAGCATCTTAAAGATCAACACAATTATTTTAATGACAGATAGATAGATATATAGAAAGATAGATAGATAGATAGATAGATAGATAGATAGATAGATAGATAGAATCTAAAAAGGAGGAAAGGAAAAAATATTGAAGGCAAAGAGTAGTTTCATTTGAATGCATACAGCAGGTGTTGCCATGGGAACCCAGAACCCAGTGTAAAAGAAAGCATCCTTCCAGCCTGTGATAGAGAAGTCCATCAGTACTGGCAGTTGTAGAAAGCCTGCTGTGATTAGCGGAAAATGCTCATCCGTCAAAGGATTGGGTAAGAGAGCCACTGAGATGGCAATGAGCCCTCCCAAGACAAGCTAGGAATGTGATATGCAGTTTTGATTCAGATATCAAGGTTGCATATTCTCTTCCATAGTTATTGTTACTTATCAAGTATTTCCCATGACAAATATATAGGCGAGGACCAAATTTGAGGATGCAGAAGCCCTTTACAGTGTATGGATTTATATTTGTTTATCTTAGGCCAACTTAACCTTTTTTATTGCAAGGGATACATCATATGTATCATGCATATTACATTATTTTCTTAACTCATATAAAGAAAACAACATCGCAGTTTTTCAGTAAATAAGATTTATTTTCCTTTTTGAAATATTTTGTATTATTTGGAGGTGGCCAAAGATTTATTCACTTTCCTTTTCTGCCTTCAAAGTCTCCCATATGGCCCTCCTTGCTATTTCTTAATATCATTGGTGCTTTTATAATTAAAATTATACTGTGTGTGTGTGTATGTGTGTGTGTGTGTGTATAAATCATTTTCAGTCTGGATAATGTCTCTTGCATGAATATTTTCAGGTCTCATCATTTGGTATTCGGTAACCAACTGATGTATTTTTCTCTGGGAAAGACTATTTCTCCTGCTTTCTACACCTGGCCATTCAATTCTATAAAGTCATGGATATTGAAAGAGACTCTACAGTCACTACATTACTAAGCCAAAATAATTTATCAAGACAATCTACATGCATTTGTCTTTATACTCACAGATAAGTGTAATCTTCACCCTTTATCAAGAAAGGTTGCATTTGTATCCCTTTCTTTAAGGAGAAGAGAAAGGAGCAATGGTAGGAGGGATTTGTAAGAGTGGGGCTGGGAAGAGAGGAGGGAGGGGCTGTGAACTAGATGTAAGGTGAATAAAAAAGTAAATAATTGAGGAAACTTCCCTGTAACTACCTAAGCTTGCTCTTCAGAAGCAAATCACGGGAGCCACTTGAAATTCTAACCATGGAGTGGCACGTGGTGGAATTGCAATGGACCAATTAAGTGGCACTAATAACACTTCAGTTTGAAATCTTGAAGATTTAAAGGGCTAGCATTCTGTATTTTCCCTCTAGGAAGCTAAATTATGGGCAGTTCTTTAATGAGATAATATCAAGACTGGAGTTTACCAAAGCAGCCACGAGGTAGTTGTCTATTTCTATAATTATCCAATTTCGAACCAAGACTATTTTCAAGTTACATTGCAAACATTAAGTCGCCGGTGTAAGCTATCTAACAAAAAGTAAGTTCAAAGGAAAACAAGGATTAGTACTGAGCAGCACACAGGAGTTTTCTTAAAACAAAATTTATCGACAGATAAAGATCTCAAAAACATCTGTAGTGGAAGATTGCATTTTCTTTTCATCTGTAACAACTGTTTTTCAGAATAATTTAACAATAAAGCCCCTAGACCCTGTATTCAAATTGGTTTAAGTAATCATGGGCAATGAAAAATTTGATGATTTTTCCCCATTTTGCTTGTTGTTTTGTTTGTTTTACTTATTCCGTGAGGATATAGTATCCAATGATCTAATGTTTTCATAATTATTTTGAGTCATAACTACAAGGGTTCAGAGGTGCTCCAGCTACAATGTCATCCTGTCAGTGAGGAGGAAAATGTGTAAAGCTGCCTTTGAAACCTTGCACCTTCATTTGTGAGTTGTACAAGTAGCTGTGGGTTTCAAAATGAATATTCATTATTATTTGCTTAAAGTCTATGATGTGCAAGGGCCTCCCTCATATACAAACAGAAACAGACAATTACATGAGGTAAAAATGTCTTCATTAACATGAGCATGAATCTTATTTCAGCAAGGGCAAGATCCATTTATGTCGATTTTATTACAAGACCTCTTTTTGAATTTTAAGTCTCTCAGCCTGGAAAATAATACATTGGGATGCAATAACTGTCAGCAAGCTATTCGTAGATGTCATTGACATTTTGCTGCCCACACCTCCAAGCACTCTTTGTTCCATATATGTTTAGATTAATAAACTTATAAATAACTCTGTCCTAATTATTGAAGGATCCAAAAGAGCCTGTTACTCTCTATCTGGTATTAAAATGGGTAACAACTGTCACTGCTCATAAGTAATTGCCTTGGCTTCTGATTCTGGAAAGTTAAGGGTCTTTGACTGAAATTAGAAAATTAAACAGAAATGACTGTCACCATTGGCTGGCACACAGTTTTGGCATCGCGTCAAAAATAAAAGATTGAACATCAGTATGAGATTTGAGTTACCATGTTCTGTCAGAATATAAACTTTTGAACCATGATCCGAAAGCAGTTTCACTTCTCACACAGAGTCGAAGATAATGAAATTCATCTTTCAGAATCATGAGCAGAGCAGAACTGAAATATTTGAAATCACATTATGTGGAAACTAAGCTGAAAATAAACCAGACCACATTAGCAGACACAATGCCTTGCCCATCGCTGGCTCCCGGAGTGTGTCACTGCATCTTGAATGTTCCAGAAATGAAATCATGACTCTGCTGGAGCTTAACGAAATCTTGAAAACCTGTCACTAAACACAATTCTAATTTTACGAATGAAAAAAAAAGGAAACATAGAAGAGGAAATAGTCTGATATTTTTAAAATGAGTTGTATAGCTTATAAGTATAAAAATCATAAAATTACGTTTGTCTAATTTTTCCAGTTCTGATGATCATAGTTTCACACATAAAGATGTTATGACTGAATCTTGTTTCCAGTCTTCAGGTATATGATTTATTTCAACTACCATGATGAGACCTGATTTTTTGATGTTAATTTGAATTTCTACTAGATATCTGTAGGGAAAAGAGGGGGAGGGGAGGGGGAGGGGAGGGGGAGGGAGGGGAGGAGGGGAGGGGAGGGGAGGGGAGGGGAGGAGAGGAGAGGAGAGGAGAGGAGAGGAGAGGAGAGGAGAGGAGAGGAGAGGAGAGGAGAGGAGAGGAGAGGAGAGGAGAGGAGAGAGAGAGGAGAACTAATGGTGAGAAACATAGTTAGAGAGATATTCAAAATGAGATGTTAAGAATCTACCAAGCTTACAAATTATATTTCTGAAATGTTGTCATATATGTTTTTTTTTCCTGCTGGGTTTTAAACCAGAATTTATACAACTGTACTATAAGCAATCTGTTTAAACTAGGGGAGTGTAAGATAGAAAAATTGAAGGAGACAATCCTATTATGAAAAGCAAATAGTTTTTCTTAAATATTGTGGTTTTAAAATGCATTAAGCCTCCCCGAAGGGAAAATATTCCTGGACTACTAACAATATTCTCACTATTAACCAGAGGAACCTGTTCATGTGGCGGGTGCAATTGGTCATGCTTCAAACCATGAAGAAGTCTCCTATTTCCCAACATTCACTTCAGTCCACTGAAGACCCTCCACTACCCTAGTTCTCAGGGGTCATTAGCATGCTCAGCTTTTTATACCTGAAGTCAATGACAGTGACAGATGACAAAAATAATAATAAAATAAAATAAAATAAAATAAAAAAACCGACTACACAGGGAAACAAAAGGAAATGCAATGGTTCCAACAACAACACACATCTGAGCCAACAGGATGTCATAAAACTGTCTCTAAATAAATGTTGCCAGAAAAGCACATAATTTTGTTACAGTAGTAACTGTGAACATGGTATCTATGCATAAAAATGTCTCTTTCCTACTTTCAGACAGCAAATTCATGCCTTTCAGGAAAAAATATCAAACAATGTCTACCATAAGGAGTCTTTAAAAATACATTTTTTGAACCCCAGACAACAGACTCTAGATCCCCTTATGTCAAAGCTAGTATTGAAACTTCCCACTGGGACTTTTGCAGTAAGCTAATCTTCCGTTCATTCTTTTCTCCTCATTTCATCTTATAAGAATGAATAATAACTCTTAGAACAATAATTTGAAACTTGCAGACATAATAGAAAATAATGCTGAAAATTTGCATCATGCTACTTAAAAGTATGATTTAAAATTGGGCTTGTCTGTGCACCCCTGTGTTTCAGCAACTTAGGAAGCTGGGAAATGAGGGTGCTTTAACTTGGGCTTTTGAAAACAGTCTGGCAACATAGCGAGACCTAGTCTCTCACAGCAAACAAATCATTTTTCATTCTGTCTAAAATCGTGAAATTCTTTGGTATTATTATTATTATTTAATATGTATGATTACTTTTGATAAGGTAGATTAATGGGTTACCTTGTTTTTGTGACTGCCAATTATCATTAGGATCTCTGAAAGTACGATAAAACTATGTGCTATTAAAAATCAGCAAGGGTCCTTTACAGTCTCTTTGGTATGTCAGACACTTTCCATTGTCTTCATTTTTTCTGGGCTTCAGTTTCATAAACTTCAGAATCTTAACATTATCCTGGATATCAATTAATGTTCAATTACAGTTGGCTATAACATTAACCCATACTTTAAATCATTATCTTAGGTTAGTTTTACTTTCTTGGTATTCTGGAATAAATTATTAAGTACTATTTTTCTAAAAATAATGAACTTTGAATGTCTCACATCAACTTAATATTTTTGAAATGTCCTTTGTATATGTAATATAAACTCACCTCATAAGTATATGTTTTCAATTCATTTTCTTTTATCATGTAGTATTATGACAAAGTTGTGTATCCTCTGGATATTATCATAAAGATATCTTTCTTTGTAGCTTCTTAACTGAAATGCAATGATTGGCATTTCATAATTCATAGCAACATGGTATTATTAATACAATTTTAGTTTTAAAAAGTAACTTCTATCTGAGCATGCATATCTTGCTCAAATATTTTTTCTGGAAAACATAACATGGAATTATATTTTCTAGTTCTTGTGACTTTAAATTTAGTTACATTGCTAAAATTTATAATTGAGGTCTCCAGTCTTTAATTCTGTGTCTCTGGCTGTTATTTATTTGAGCCTTGTATTTTCAGTTGAACTTTTCTTTGTATTGTGTGGGCCTTAGTTCTAAGGCTTTTGAACTTCATCAAATGTCATATTATATATTGTTGGTTTTTCTTTTCAGTTTTCAAAGGATTTTATTTTTGCTACTCTAAATTTATCAACTTTTAAAACCAATATTTACCTTAAAGGCATTTTATTTCATTTTACTATTTTCTTTTTCTTCTTTTTAAAAATCTTTTACTCATTTATTTATTTATTTTACCCTCTCTATTTTATTCCTCTGCTGATCCACCCTCTGGGTTCCACATTCCACACCTTCTTTCTGCCCCACTGTCTCCATGAGGATGTCCCCACCCCCCATCCCCCACCCCCTACCCTCACCCCCACCCCACCAGACATCTAAACCCCTGGGGATTCCAGTCTCATGACAGTTATGTGCATCTTCTCTTACTGAACCCAGACCCTGCAGTCTCTGATATATATGTATTGGGGGCCTCATATCAGCTGATATATGTTGCCTGGTTGATGGTCCGGTGTTTGAGAGATCTTGGGGGTCTTGGTTAATAGAGACTACTGGTCCTCCTACAGGGTTGCCCTCCTCAGCTTCTTCCAGCTTTCTCCTAATTCAACCATAGGGTTCAGCAGCTTCTGTCCATTGGTTGGGTGCAAATATCTGCATCTGAATCTTTCAACTGCTCGTTGGATCTTTTGGAGGTCAGTCATGATAGGTCCCTTTTGTGAGTGCTCCGTAGCCTCAGTAATAGTGTCAGGCCTTGGGACCTCCTCTTGAGCTGGATCCCACTTTGGGCCTATTGCTGAACTTTCTTTTCCCAGGTTCCTCTCTATTTCGTCCTGCAGTTCTTTCAGACAGGAACAATTATGGATCAGATTTTTGACTGTGGAATGACAACCCCTTTCCCCACTTGATGCCCTGTCTTCCTGTTGGAGGTAGGCTCTATAAGTTCCATCTCCCTACTGCCGGACAATTCATTTAATGTCCCTCTATTTGAGTCTTAAGGGTCTCTCACCTCCCAGGTCTCTGGCGCATTCTGGAGGGACACCTCAACCTTCTACCTCCCGAGGTTGCCTGTTTCCACTCTCTCTGTTGGCACTCAGGGCTTCTGTCTTTTTCCCTTACCTAATACCATATCATGGTCCCCTCTTCCCACTCCCCACCGTCCACATTCCCTCCCTTGCCCCCCCCTCCCCACATGTGATTGCTTTCCTCTCCCTCCCAGTGGGGATGAGGTGTCCTCACTTGGACTCTTCAGCTTGTTAACCTTTTTGAGTTCTGTGGACTGTATCTTGAGTTTTCTGTACTTTTTTATTGGCTAATATCCATTTATTAGTGAGTACATATTATGCATGTCCTTTTGGGTCTGAGTTACCTCACTCAGGATGATATTTTCTAGTTTCATCCATTTGCCTGCAAAACTGAGCATATCTTCATTTTTAGTAGCTGAGTAGTATTCCACTGTGTAAATGAAACACATTTTCTGTATTCATTTTTCTGTCATGGGACATCTGGGTTGTTTCCAGCTTCTGGCTATCACAAATGAGGCCACATCAAACATAGTGAAACACGTGCCCCTGTGGCATGGTGGGGCATCTTTTGTATAACCCTAAGAGTAATATTGCTAGGTCTTCAGGTCGATCTATTTCCAATTTTCTGAGGAACCTCCAGATTGATTTCCAGAGTGGTTGTACCAACTTGCAATCCTCCCAGCAATGGAAGAGTGTTCCTCTTTCTTCAGATCCTCCCTAACATGCCCTGTTGCCTGAGGTTTTGATCTTAGTCATTCTGATTAGTGTAAGGTAGAATCTCAGGGTCGTTTTGATTAGCATTTCTCTGATCACTAAGGACTTTGAACAGTTCTTTAGGTTTTTCTCAGCAATTTGAGAATCCTCTGTTGTGAATACTTGCTTTAGTACTATACCCCATTTTTTGATTGGGTTGTTTGGCTTTTTGGTGATTAGCTTCTTGAGTTCTTTATATATTTTGATATTATCCCTCTATGAGATGTGGGGTTAATGAAGATATTTTTCCCAATCTGTAGGTTGCTGATTAGTCTTATTGGCTATGTCTTTTGCTTTACAGAATCTTTCCAGTTTCATGAGGTCCCATTTATCAATCCTTGATCTTAGAGTGTGTTCCATTGGAGTTCTGTTTAGAAAATTAACTCCTGTTCCAATGAGTTCAAGGCTCTTTCCCACTTTCTCTTATATTAGATTTATTGTATCAGGTTTTATGTTGAGGTCCTTGATCCACTTGGACTTGAGTTTTGGGCAAGATGGCAAATATGTGTCTATTTTCATTTTTCTATATATTGACAGCCAGTTAGAACAGCACCATTTTTGAAGATGCTTTCTTTTTTCCAGTGCATATGTTTGGGTTCTTTGTCAAAGATCAAGTGCCGGTAAGTGTATGGTTTTATTTCTGTGTCTTCAATTCTATTCCATTGTTCAATGTGTCTGTCTCTGTACCAATAAGGATTCTTAAAGATTATCTCAAGATACCTATTCAACTCTTGCCTTACTAAATAGCTTCATGCCGTCTGCTTCTTGAGTTTTGATAATGAGCCAAAAATGAGAATCAAGGACTGCTTGGTTGAGAGTGACATTCTTGAATGTAATCAGTTTGTGTGCTCTAACTTCTCATTTGGAGAAGTGCTTCTATTGCACTGCAGTTCATGACATTAGTTAAGATTGCAAGCTCTGTAGGCAGTACCTTTTCTTTCCATTTGTTGTCTTTCAATATCATATTTAAGACAATGAGAGGACATTCACTTGAATTGATTATTATGCTCAACAAATATTAAGGGAGTGAAAATTGAATTTGAAAGATGAAAATATATAGTATAAAAACATAAAATTTCTTATAAATCTAAGGCATGATAGATTCAATATGGATTTCATGTAGCAATACTTTAGGAAAGCTATTATCTTAATGTAAATTAAATTTCAAATCTTTGTAGAAATAATTGGGTCAACAAGTCACTTGTATCTGTAAAATTTTATTTGTGAGCCTTAAATTTCTATTTTTGCACATACATTTCAAAAGAGTTATTTGGTGCTAGATAAAATACTGTTAAAATTAATATTAACAAACTTTGATATTTCTCTTTCCAGTAGAAGCTATGCATTCAAAGTATCCATGTGCCATTGAGCTTTTCAATAAATCTTTCATTAAAATATTGACTTAAAACATGAACAGATGCATTGATTTAAACAGCTGAAGCAGAATATTCCATTTAATATCATAAACAATTCAAAAACTTTGGAATTTGGCTTAACAGAAAGCTGACTCTCAGGATCTCTATCACTTTTTTAAATGAACATAAGCAGCAACCAAAAGATATGTTTCAATATAGAGAAGTTCTGTAGGTATGACATAAGATATTTCCAATCAAAGATACAGCAGTGCTCAAAATTAGATAGTGTGCTCATTTTCTGTGGAGCCAAACTCCATAGCAATGTTATAAAACAAAATATCAACAAAGTTGTATTAAAAATAGTACAAAACTTATGTTATATACATTGAGATAAATCTAAGATAACCACTTTAAAATTCTCATAACTACTGAATAGTTAAATGAAAATCATGAAGCCAAGCTGGATTTTTAAGTCTAAATCTGTTTTACAGGGTGGCCTTAAATATACTGTACATAGAAAAGTATTGACTTACTTCTGGTCTGGGCCCAGGCACGGAGCAGATCCCGGGTGGCAGCTCTGCACCAACCTCACAAAAACCAGCAGAGGTGGGGCACCCAGAAGCTCTAACTCAGGCAGTATCTCAGGTAAGGAGACAGCAACACCCACCCAAAACAGGAGTAACTGGACCCACTGGGACCCAGGGATTTCACTCTTGGCCCGAAGCACCGGTTCCTTCCGGTCTGGGCCTAAGCACAGCAGAAGATCCCCTTCGGCAGCTCTACACCCAACCATACAGAACCCAGGGGAAGCAGGGCTCCCAGAAGCTCTAACCCAAGCAGTTTCTTAAGCAAGAAGGCAGCAACACTTGCCCCAAACAGGGAGTAACCAGGACCCACTGGGACCCAGGGACTCACTCCGAGCCCAGAGCACTGGTTCCTTCCTGTCTGGGCCCAAGCACCAAGCAGATCTTGGACCCCAGCTCTAACCACAGCAGAAACACCCAACCCAAACAGTTTCTGACACAACCAAGAGAATAGGAAAGACAGGTTCCAGTCAGAGACACCACAGGTAGCACCAAGGAGTGCCAGATGGCAAAAGGCAAGCCCAAGAACATAAGGGCCAGCAACCCAGGGCACTTGAGACCATCATAATCTAGTTCTCCCACATTAGAAAGTCCTGAACTCCCCATATCACCAGGAAAGCAAGAGTTAGATCTAAAATCACTTCTAATGACGATGATAGAGGACTTTAAGAAGGACATAAATAACACTCTCAAAGAATTCAAGGAGAACACAGGTAAATAGGTGAAAGAATTGAACAAAACCATCCAGGACATAAAAATGGAAGTAGAAACAATAAAGAAATCACAAAGGGAGACTACTCTGAAGATAGAAAACCTAAGAAAGAAATCAGGAGTCACAGACACAAACATCACCAACAGAATACAAGAGATAGAAGAGAGAATCTCAGGTGCAGAAGATACCATAGAAAATTTGACACAACTGTCAAGGAAAATGCAAAATGCAAAAGTTCTTAGCACAAAACATCCAGGAAATCCAGGACACAATTAGAAGACCAAACCTAAGGATAATAGGTATAGAAGAGAGTGAAGATTCCCAACTTAAAGGGCCAATAAATATCTTCAACAAAATCAAAGAAGAAAACTTCCCTAACCTAAGGAACGAGATGCCCAAATCATACAAGAAGTCTACAGAACACCAAATAGACTAGACCAGAAAAGAAATACCTCCGTCACATAATAATCAAAACACAAAATGCACAAAACAAAGAAAGAATTTTAAAAACAGTAAGGGAAAAAGGCCAAGTAACATATAAAGGCAGACCTATCAGAATTACACCAGACTTCTCACAAGAGACTATAAAAGCCAGAAAATCCTGGACAGATGTGATACAGACGCTAAGAGAACACAAATGCCAGCCCAGGCTACTATACCCAGCAAAACTCTCAATTACCATAGATGGAGAAACCAAGATATTCCATGACAAAACCAAATTTACACAATATCTTTCCACAAACCCAGCACTACAAAGGATAATAGCAGGAAAGCCCCAATACAAGGAGAGCAATCATACCCTAGAAAGAGCAAGAAAGTAATCCTCCTCCAGCAAACCCAAAAGAAGATAGCCACACAAACAATGCCTCCACTTTTAGCAAAAATAACAGTAAGCAACAATCTCGTCTCCTTAATATCTCGTAATGTCAATGGACTCAAATCCCCAATAAAAAAGACATAGGCTAACAGACTGGATACGCAAACAGGATCCAGCATTTTGCTGCATACAAGAAACCCACCTCAGTGACAAAGACAGACACTACCTTAGAGTAAAAGGCTGGAAAACAACTTTTCAACAAATGGTCCTAAGGAACAAGCTGGAGTAGCTATTCTAATATCGAATAAAATCGACTTTCAAATTAAAGATATCAAAAAGGATAAAGAAAGACATTTCATATTTGTCAAAGGAAAATTCAACCAACGGAACGCTCAATTCTGAACATCTATGCACCAAATGCAAGAGCACCCACTTGCATAAAAGAACCATACTAAAGCTCAAAGCACACATTGCACCTCACACAATAATAGTGGGAGACTTCAACACCCCACTCTCAGCACTGGACAGATCATGGAAACAGAAACTAAACAGAGGTACAGTGAAACTAACAGAAGTTATGAACCAAATGGACTTAACAGATATCTATAGAACATTTCACCCAAAAACAAAAGAATATACGTTTTTCTCAGCACCTCGTGGTACCTTCTCCAAAATAGACCATATAATTGGTCACAAAACAGGCCTCAACAGATACAAAAAAAAATTGAAATAATCCCATGCATCCTATCAGATCACCATGGTCTAAAGCTGGTCTTCAATAATGGCAAAGACAATGGAAAGTCCACATTCACATGGAAACTGAGCAATACTCTACTCATTGAGAATGGGGTCAGTGAAGAAATAAAGAAAGAAATTAAAGACTTTTTAGAATTTAATGAAAATGAAGACACATCATACCAAAACCTATGGGACACAATGAAAGCAGTGCTAAGATGAAAACTCATAGTTCTAAGTGCATACAAAAAGAAACTGGAGAGAGAACACACTAGAAGCCTGAAAACACACCTGAGAGCTCTAGAACAAAAAGAAGCAAATACACCCAAGAGAAGTAGACGGCAGGAAATAATCAAACTCAGGACTGAAATCAACCAAATAGAAACAAAGAGAACTATACAAAGAATCAATAAAACCAGGAGCTGGTTCTTTGAGAAAATCAACAAGATAGATAAACCCTTAGCCAGACTAATCAGAGGACAGAGAGACAGTATCCAAATCAATAAAATCAGAACTGAAAAGGGAACATAACAAAAGAAACTGAGGAAACTCAACAAATCATCAGATCCTACTACAAAAGCCTATACTCAACAAAATTGGAAAATCTGGATGAAATGGACAATTTTCTAGACAGTTACCAATGTTAAATCGGGAGCAGATAAACCATCTTAACAGTCCCATAACCCCTGAAGAAATAGAAGCAGTCATTAAAAGTCTCCCCACCAAAAAAAGTCAGGGTCCAGACTGTTTTAGTGCAGAATTCTATCAAACCTTCAAGGAAGACTAATACAATTCTCTTCAAACTATTCCACAAAATAGAAACGGAAGGAACACTACCTAATTCATTCTATGAAGCCACAATTGCGCTCATACCTAAACCACAAAAAGACTCAACAGGAAAAGAGAATTTCAAACCAATCTCCCTTAGGAATATCGATGCAAAAATACTGAATAAAATTCTCTCGAACTGAATCCAAGAACACATCAAAACACTTATCCATCATAATCAAGTAGGCTTTATCCCTGAAATGCAGGGTTGGTTCAATATATGGAAATCCATCAATGTAATCCACTATATAAATAAACTCAAAGAAAAAAAATACATGATCATATCTCTTGATGTGAGGAAGCATTTGACAAAATTCAACACCCCTTCATGATAAAACTCTTGGAAAGATCAGGAATTCAAGATTCATACCTAAACATAGTAAAAGCAATATACAGCAAGCCAGAAGCCAACATCAAACTAAATGGAGAGAAATTTGAAGCAATCCCATTAAAATCAGGGACTAGACAAGGCTGCCTACTCGCCCCCTACCTATTCAATATAGTACTGGAAGTCCTAGCCAGAGCAATTAGACAACAGAAGGAGATCAAAGGGATACAAATTGGAAAGAAAAAGTCAAAGTTTCACTATTTGCAGATGATATGATAGTATACTTAAGTGACCCCAAAACTTCCACCAGAGAATTCCTGAACAACTGAATTGATAAACAACTTTAGCAAAGTGGCTGGGAATAAAATTAACTCAAACAAATCAGTAGTCTTCCTCTACACAAAAGATAAACTGGCCAAGAAAGAAATTATGGAAATGACACCCTTCACAATAGTCACAAATAATATAAAATACCTCGGTGTGAATCTAACCAAGCAAGTAAAAGACCTGTATTACAAGAACTTCAAGCCCTTGAAGAAAGAAATTGAAGGAGATCTCAGAAGATGGGAAGATCTCCCATGTTCATGGATTGGAAGGATTCATATAGTAAAAATGGCTATCTTGCCAAAAGCAATCTACAGATTTAATGCAATCCCCATCAAAATTCCCACTCAATTCTTTACAGAGATAGAAAGAGCAATCTTAAAATTCATTTGGAATAACAAAAAAACCAGGATATCGAAAACTACACTCAACAATAAAAGAACTTCTGGGGAATCACCATCCCTGATTTCAAGCTGTACTACAAACCAATAGTGATAAAGATGGCATGGTATTGGAACAGAGACAGGCAGGAAGATCAATGGAATAGAATAGAAGGCCCAGAAATGAACCCCCATACATATGGTCACTTGATCTTTGACAAAGGAGCTAAAACCATCCAGTGGAAAAAGGACAGCATTTTCAACAAATGGTCCTGGTCCAACTGGAGGTCATCATGTAGAAGAATGCAAATTGATCCATACTTATCTCCTTGTACAAAGCTCAATTCCAAGTAGATCAAGGACCTCCACATAAAACCAGCTACATTGAAACTAATAGAAGAGAAAATAGGGAAAAGCCTTGATCACATGGGCACAGGGGAAAAGTTCCTGAACAGAACACAAATGGCTTATGCTCTTAGATCACGAATTGACAAATGGGACCTCATAAAACTGCAAAGCTTCTGTAAAGCAAAGGATACTGTCAATAGGACAAAGCGGGAACCAACAGATTGGGAAAAGATCTTCACCAACCCTACATCTGATAGAGGGCTAATATCCAAGGTATTCAAAGAACTGAAGAAATTAGATTCCAGACAATCAAATAACCCTATTAAAAAATGGGGGTACAGAGCTGAACAAAGAATTCTCAACTGAGGAAACTCGATTGGTTGAGAAGCACCTAAAGAAGTGTTCAGCATCCCTAGTCATCAAGGAAATGCAAATGAAAACAACACTGAGATTTCACCTCACACCAGTCAGATTGGCTAAGATCCAAAACACAGGTGACAGCAGATGTTGTCGAGGATGTGGAGAAAGAGGAACACTCCTCCATTGTTGGTGGGATTGTAAGCTGGTAAAACCACTATGGAAAGCAGTCTGGCGATACATCAGAAAATTGAACATAGTGTTACCTGAGGACCCAGCTATACCACTCCTGGGCATATGCCCAGAAGATATTTCAACATACAACAGGGCCACATGCTCGAATATGTTCATAGCAGTCTTATTTATAATAGCCAGAAGCTGGAAAGAACCCAGATGTCCTTCAACAGAAGAATGGATACAGAAAATGTGGTACATTTACACAATGGAGTACTACTCAGCTATTAAAAACAATGAGTTCATGAAATTCTTAGGCAGATGGATGGAGCTAGAAAATGTCATCCTGAGTGAGGTGACCCAATCACAAAGGAACACACATGGTATGCACTCACTGATAAGTGGATACTAGCCCAAAAGCTCACAATACCTAAAATGCAAAGCGTAGACCTCACGCAACTCAAGAAGAAGAAGGAAGACCAAAGTATGGGTGCTTTTGTCCTTGTTAGAAGGAGTATCAAAAGATTCAACCAGAGTTCTCAGGCTCTAAACCTCCAGCCTGAGAACAGGTAATTGAGGGTGGCCTTGTCAGGCATCAGTAGAATTGGAGGACCATGGTCCCCAAAAGTTTGGATTCCCTAGTGTTGGGGAATCTGAGAGCAGGTAGATGGATTTGGGAGGATGTTCAGAGCATACCCTCATAAGAATAGTAGGAGGGGTATGGGATAAGGGGTTTGGGTGGAGAAATGGGAGAGGAGATAACATTGAAAGGTAAATACATGAAATATCCAATAAAAAAAAAAAAAACCATAATGGGCCTGACAAAAAAAAGATAGCTTACTTATTTCAAATTTTTTCAAAAGTTTCTAGGAGATGCTAATTGACTAAGATCTTATTTTAAGCTCTTCACAAAAGAATTTAAGTCTCTGTTTAATATTCTCGAGAGAGATGTGAATCCTAATTTCCCTCAACCATTAATTGACAAAAGAGGAGTAATTTTACAAAAGTAGAAGAAGCTATTATTAAATGATATATTATAGACGATTAGTTGTTGGCTGTTCTATAACAGTCCTTTGATAAAAGAGTTATTAATGTAGATTTACATTTCTTAAAAGTCTTTATGATCTCTGAGTGTGGAAGAAGTGACTGTGGGCTTCTGCCAATCTACAAGAACTCTGAAAGGGTTTTCCGTACTCCCCCCCGAACACCCATGCTAGGTGTATTTTTTTCCCCCCTTTCCCGCCTTTTTGTATTTATAAACCCCCGTGTGAACAAGTAAATTATGGTGGGGGTTTAAAAATTAAAAAATAAATTAATTAATTTTAAAAAAAAAAAGTAAAAGACTTAGGATTTTTGTTTTTGAAGACCTAATCCTTTGTTAATAGACCTGTAGGACTAATTTAAAAAAGTCCCAGGAATTTTTTTCTTTAAAAAGTATAAGTCCCATTTTATTTTTTCCCCCGTGAGTGAAAACAACAGTTATAAAATAAAATTAAAAATTTTTAGATAACTAATTGTCTTTGTCAAAAAATTTCCCTTTTCAAAAAAACAAAAAAAAATGGTGTCACATTAAGTTTAAATTTTTCATGTGTAGAATGTCTGCCCAAAAATTGATGAGATTTAAATTAACTCATTATTCTGGAGAAAAAATTTATATGATAAGAAATTAAGAAACAATGTTAATGGCTTAAAAACACAAGAAAAAAAAATCCAAATTGGGCCTTACTTTAATATCAGCCGAAAACCAAAAGTTAAAATTTAACCCGAGAATTTTTCTTTCAAAAATTGTAACACCAATTTTAAAAAATCTTTTTCCCAATTCAGAGCCCCTTTTAAAGCATTTCTCAAAAATAAAAAGACAAAAACTTTAAGGGGTTTGGGCGTTATGTATCCCCCAAATTTCAAATGGACATTTTAAATTTTAAAAAAGATGGTTTAAAGATTGATGTTTTGGGGTCATGAGAAGACGAGTCAAAGCCCTTTTTTCAAAGCCAGGGAAACACATGTGGGGCCCTTTCACCATAAAAACCATTCCCATGTACAGAGGGAAATAAGGGACATAAACCCAAAAGATCAAGAAAAACCCTGGGCCAAAGGGAAGACAATGTAAAAGAGGGCTCTGTAGAATGGGCCAGTGACAAAAACCCCCATGCATTAGGGTTTGAGGACAAAATCCAAGAAAACAGAAAGTTTTTTTTTCCATTGTTTTTAAATAAATTTTAAATAAAATCTGCCAGCTTTTTTCAATAAAAGGGTTTTTTCGTTAAAGAGTTTCCCCCTTTTTAATTTTCCCCCAAAAAAGCATAATAATTCCATATATTAAGGCATCAGAAATTTTAAAATGACAGAATCAGAAAAGAATGAAGTAATAGTGTGAACAAAAGGGGTTTCACACAATCGTTTCAATAAATTTGAGAAAAATGTCAGAATGCAAACAAACAGCAATGGATTTTATCAACATTATAGAATAAAAAGGGTTTATAGATCTTTAAAATTAATTTCAATAAAAAGAAAAGGGATGATGATCAAAACAAAAAAATAAATTCCCTCAAAAAAGAGGATAATTTTTTTTAAAAAAACACACATACCAAAAAAGCACCGGGCCAAAAATGGGCAGGGAAGGGGCCCTTTACTGGTAGTTCAAAAGCAAGGAAGCAGAATTTATGGTTATGAAGGGAAATTGGGGTTTAAAAAAAATAACCCCAACATCAACCTTCCCGAAACCACGAAAAAATTTCTGGAAATTTTAAAGAAAGATCCCCAAATTTGTCCCTAGTAAAATTTTTTAATTATTAGCAAAACCCAAAAAAACCCCCGTAAATTCTGGAGAAAAAATTTTGGGGAAATTTTTTTCCGGGGGAAGGGGGGGTCTAATTTTTGTTTAAGATATCAGACAAAGATAAAAGTGTGCTCTTCTTTCTTTTGATCAGCTTTGGGGCCCAATTTTAAATCCTACAGTAATTAGAGTCTTTCCCAGGAAAATTTTTACCGATTATCGGGGAATTTTTTTATATTTAGAGGAAAAAAAATTTCCAGCAATTTTATGAGGGATGTAAGTTAATGTATCATTTTGGTAAGGAAAGGCCCACTATTTCAAAGTTTAAAACAGTAACCATGTTAAAAAAAAAAAAAAAATAGAGCAAATGGGGGGGTCTCTAATCCTGTTGTTTTTGGGAGCCCATATATTAGGGGAAATAAAAAATATAGCTTTCCAGCCCCGCCCCGTTTCAGTGAAACTCGTCACACTGAAAGGAAAAAAGCAGTGAAGGGGGGCATTAGGCCTCTTTGTTTGCCCCTCTGCTTTAAAAAAGATGAGTAAATCTCCCCCTCTCTCTCTCCCCTTTTCCCCTCTCTCTCTCTCCTTTTCCCCCTCTCTTCTTCTCTCTCTCTTCTTCCCTCTTTTCCTCTTCCCTTTATCACTTTTCTCCAACTACATAATAAAAATTTTAAAAATTTCACCCCACCCCCAAATAAATAAGCCCAAAAATTTTTTAAAAAATATCCCCGTTTGTTTCACCTTTCCCGTTACAGAAACCCTATTTTAAATATTTTTGAAAAAAACGGGGTAGGTTTTTGTTTTTTGAATAATTTATTCAAATTAATTTTTGGGGTAATAAGTTTCATTTTGATAAGTAAATTAAGTTAATAATAAAGCTGACCTTTCTTTTAATTGCAAGCAAAACTTTCCCCCAGGGGTCAAATGGAGATCCCTTCCCCTTTTCCCCCTTAAAAAATTTTGATAGAAATTTCTTGGAGAGCCCCATTAAAATTTTTAAAAAAGAGTCTAAAAATGGCCCTTCTTAAAATTTTCAGTCCCTGCAAATTCTAAATTAACATTTGGCAGAAAAATCAACCCCCTTTTAAAATTTTGACACCCAAATAAATTCCAGAAATTTTAAAAAATTAAAAGTTCAAATTTCCAAAAAATTTAAATATTTTTAAAAAATGCCCTTTTAAAATTTACTAAACTTTAAGTTTTTACAAAAAAACAAAAATTTTTCAAGAATAAAACTATAAAAATTAAAACTCTCATAAAACCCCCCCATTCCCTTCCCCTTTTAAATTTTTGTTTAGATTTTTTTCCCCCCAAAACCCAAAACATTTATTATAATGGGCCCACCCGAAATTTATTTTTTTAAATTATTTCAAAATTTAAAACAAATTTTATTTCCCCAAAATTTTTTATTTTTTAAAAAAAACTTAAATTTGGATCTTTTTTAAAAAAAATTATCTTTTTAAAAATTCATAATTTTAAAACATTAATTTAAAATCCTATAAACGTAAGGTTTTTCCCCCCTTGCCCCCTATGGTTTTAAAAAATTAAAGAAACTTTCCCCCTTTCCCCCCAAATTTAAACCAACCCCTTTTTAAAATGATGGATTTAAAAATTTAAAAATTTAAAAAATTTTTAGATTAAAAATTTTAATATCCTGCTGGTTTAAAATTCATCTTAACCCTATTACAAAAAAAAGAAAAGGGAATTCCAAAAGAAAACCAATCACTGTTTCCCTTCCTGCCTCTAAATTTCCCCCCCTCCCTTTGTCATCCCCCTTTGTACTTTTTAAGTTTAAAAACCCTTTTTCCCCTTTTGCCTATTTTTGGGGAACGAATTTCAAAATTTTCCCATAAAATTTTTTCCCAATTTTAAATTGGGGAATAGGAAAGTCCCCCTTACATTCCAATCAAAAAAGAAGGCCATTACCAAATGCCCAAAATTTTTTTAATTTTGAATTCTTTTGGGGCATAAATTTTTTTAAAAATTCTTTACCCCCTTTCCCCCAGCCACCCCCCCAAAATCCCCCCTCCCCCAAAACTCATTCCTTACAATTTCCAACCAATTAAAATTTTTTAAATTTTTTGTCCCTTTAATTTTTTTAAACAAAACATTGGAAACCTCATAAAGACCCCAAAAAAATTTTGAAATCCTTAAGTTTTCCCCCCTTTTTTCATATAGAAACCACCAATTTACATTTTTTATAAATAAAATATTTTAAAATTAAAGCTTAAATTTTTCCTCTGCTTACTTAGGTTTATACTAAAAAATGGTTAAAAATTAAAAGGTAAGGTTTAAAAATTTTAGAACGTTATTTTTTCCAAATTTGTAATGTTAAAAAAATCTTGGGAAACTTTAAACCAAACATTCAAGTTTGAAAATTTTTTAATAATCCCCAAATTTAAAAAATTTAAAAAAAAGAAACTTAAAATAACAAAATTTCGTGTTTCGAAATTAAAAAAAAATCCCCTTTTAAAAGTTTTTGATTCTTATTGTCGTTTGTTTGAACAATTTCCCGATAACACCCTTTAAAGAACTAATTTGTTTTTTCCAAATTTTAAGAATGTCTTTTTAAAGACCCTTTTTGAAAACATTTTCCTTAAAATTTAATTTCCCTTATTAACACAATCAAACATGAATGAAAACCAAGGAAAAAAATATTTTAAACCCTTCCCTTTCAAAAGGAGTTTCATTCTAATCTGTTTTAACCCCCCGTTTTTTTTTAAAATTCCCAAACCCAAATTGATGAAGTTTTAAAAAACCTTTTTTATTTTCAAAAGAATTTGACACATTCGGAAAAAGCTGACCCAAATTTTGGAGCTGATACCCTTTCTTTAAAAAATTTTAAATTTTTAAAAACTCGGAAATTTAATTTGGAAAAATTTATTTTACGCCCTGAAATAAAATTCCTTTTGGAATTAGGGACAAGGGAAAAGTTAAGGGGAAGGGGGGTTGAGTGCCGCAACTAATTATCCGGGGGTGCAAATTATTTTTATTTTTACCTAAAAATCTGTTGTAATTTTTCCGTGTTAAGAAATCCAGTTAAATAAACCCCCCGGTAATTAAAACAAGAAAAAACTTCCAAAAAAGAAAATTATTCTTATGAGGAATTGTTTCCTTTGTTTGGGAAAAAGGGGCCCCAAAAATAATCCCCCCCCCCCCGACTTCTAGGCCCCCCCCAATCCCCCTTACCCCAAAAAAACCCCGGTTTAACTTCGTGAACCCCCCAAAAAAGAAAATTTTTGGAAGGGCCTTTTTGGTTTTTTAAAAGGGTTTTATTTTGAAGGGGGTTGTGGTTTTTTTTAAAAGAAGCCCCTTAAACCCAAAAAGGGGAGCCTGATTTTAAATAGGGAAGAAAAGGGGAGTTTTTGGGGAAGGTTAATTTAATTTGCTTTTTCCCTCTTTGGCCTTTAATTTAGAATAAAATTTCTTAAAGCCAGGCCCCTTACTAACAAAGCAACCGGGCATGTGGGAGGGGGTTGGGCCCAGTGACGAAAAAACTTTTAAAGGGCCTGGAATTTTTAAATTTTTTTAGAAACCCGGGGTTTTTAATTTTTGGTAATTCCCCCGTTTTTTGGAAATTTTCCTTTCCCGGGCCCCTGTAAAAAAACCAAGAACCCCTTAACCTTTTCCCCCCCCTGCAAAAATTATTTTTTGAAATTTTTTAAAAAAACAAGGGGGTTTACTTTTCCCCAACATCCCCTATAAAATTTGGGGGAACTTTTAAAGGCCCAAAAATTAAACCTTTTAAAAATTTTTTAAATTTTTATTTGGGGGTTATCATTTCCCTTAAAAAGGGGGCCCAATTTAAACAAAAGTAAAGGGGGGGTTTTAATTTTTTAAATTTTTGCCCTTGGCCCTTTTTAGTAAGAATTTTTCCCCATTCTTCCCCCTTTCCTTTATTTCCCATTCTTCCCTTTCCTTTCCCTTTCCCCCTTTTTTCTCTTTTCCCCCTTTTCTTTTTCTCGGGGGGCCCCTGCCTAACCCTTTTTTTCCCCTTTTTTTGTTCCCATTCCCTTTCCTTTTCTTTTTTTTCTTTTTCCCCTAAAACCCCCTTTTCCTTTAAACTTTTCCCTTTTTTCTTAGTCAAAGGGAAAAAAAATCTACCTTTTGTAGGCAGGTTCAAAATTCTTGATATTTCTCAAGTGATGAGTGTGTTTATTATTCAGAGTTCAGGCTGATAAAATGACTTAAGTCAGTGGCAGTCACTGTTGACAGTCCTGAGAGGAGAATAGCTTCGATAAAAGGCCAACCCTGTTATTACATAACGTGAATGTTGAACCAGAACATATTCCCCTGCGCACTAAGGAGAGAAGAGGGCTGGAGATTGAGTTCATGCCTATGGACCATGATTCAGTTAATCAACCATGACTGTATGATGATGCCTTCATACATCTTTGTATGTTGACATTTGAGTTTCTTTGTTGGCCAACACTCTATTTTTATGTGACCACCCCAATAATGGGACAGTACCAAGACCCCAAGGACATGATTTTTTTTTTTTTAATTAAAAAGCTGAACATTTACAAATTCCACCATATGTATCTCTGTTGTTTCTTTTAATTTTTATATCTTGATTTTTTAAAAAAAATTTAGATGACTAGGTTCCTAGTATTTTCATGAATTCTACCAGTTTTTCTAGTAATTGTAGAAGAAAAGAGTGGTCGTGGAAACCTCCTAGTTTCTAGTCTTCTGATCAGAAGTGAAGGCAGTCCTGAAGCTTCAGTATGTGGTTCAGCTTGTGACAGTCATCCACAGACAGAATTTTCAGTTTAAGAGGCTCTAGATTTACTCTTTAATCTCAATATTTAACATAATAAAAGCTAACTTCCAGCTGATGCTATTATTTGTACTGTTGCATGAAATGTTAACTTTCAAGTCCATAATCTTTTGTCTACCAAACAACAGCAACAAGAAGACCAAAAAACTGAATTTACTCCCCTGTTAAGAGACAACTGCTTTTGTTGACTGTGTCTTTCTGTGTCCCTAAGCTTAGTTGTTCTTAATATAATTAATTATGTCTCAATCTTTTCCCAGTTTTATTCTTGTATAAGGAAATTCTGAATAGGAGAAGCATAACCTTAAAGAACTGTGGTTCAGACTGCAATTGTCTGATCACAAATTTTTAATAGTGTTTTGTATACGATAATACCACTCCTCAGATGAGCCTGTGGTCTTAAGTATTATCATCTGCCTCCCTATCAGTCTCCAACACATACCAGTCCTAGTGTTTATACAACATTCTAGTTATCTAGTCTTCTTCCTAGAACATCCTCTTAACTCTTTACTATCTTTGTGGCTACTGTACCTTCAGCACGAAACACAGAGACCTTACCATAAATGTACTAGTGCATCGTGTTTTGCAAAAAAATCTCATTAGTATACGTTGAATGGGAAGATAAGTGGATAAAGGAATAAAGAAACCCAGAACAGAATAATTGACTGATAAACAAATGAATAGACTAATGAGGAATGAATTCCAGCCAACATAATGAAGTCAGTCTGCTTATACAAATACAGCTTTTTTTTTTTTTTTACGATGGTACATTAATATTGTTAAATTTATGTGCACATATAATGCCTTGCTTTTTATGTGAAGGGGAAATTGAGTGAATATTGCAGCCTGAGGCATCTGAAAAAAAATGATTTTTCACAGAAGTGAGAAAACAATCAGTGGAGAAAATTAAAGAATAGAAATAGATTTTGACATCTTAAGGGTATGGGGGCGGTTGTTGACTGTTGTAATTAAAATACAGCCTTGAGCTCATGGTGTTATAGAATACATGGTGTGTAAAAATTCACATATACAATGTGTTTACCTGTGTTTTATGTCATTAGGGCAAGATACTTAGCAAAAGATCTATGATTGTAATAAGACACTGCATTGAACATTATTTTAATCATAGACATTGTTTTGATATTATAGTTAATAAATAGTAAGTGAAAATTAAACATGTTATTTGAAAAATTAGTTTACTTCTACTTTTTTGCTAATAAATAAAATAAAAAGTTAGATAATTAACTTTATTCATGTTCTTTATAAAAATAAAGGGAGAGCCGGGCGTGGTGGCATACACTTTTAATCCAGCACTTGGGAGGCAGAGGCAGGTGGATTTCTGAGTTCGAGGCCAGCCTGGACTACAGAGTGAGTTCCAGACAGCCATGCTACACAGAGAAACCCTGTCTCGAAAAAAAAAAAGAGGGTGGAAAATACACAGAAAGAAACAGGAATCCTAGTCTGGACAACTAGAACATCAGAAATAAAAAAAAAATAAATCAAAATAAAAAAAAGGGAGAAATATGTGAATTATAAACAAACAGTTCTTGTGAACATATCATTAATGATGACATTGAAAATAATAGACTACAATCCTTCTATGTAACAAAAATTGAAAATATGTTAATGTTGCTTTATTAGTTGGGGTTCTCTAATGTCACAGAATTTACAGAATGTCACTATATATTTAAAAAAATTGTAGGAGTGACTTACGGTTAACAGTCTAATAACCCAATAATGGGCAGTGGTGTTGCTCAATCTCACCAGCATAGGTGTTTTAGCCTGTCTTCTGTATAAGCTTGAATTCTGAAGAAGGTAGGTTCTAACAGATATTCTGGCAAGTAAGCACAAGCAAGTGAAGAAGAAGGAAGCCAGTGTAGGGGAATGCCAGAGCAGGGAGTGGGAGTTGGTGGTGGGTGGGGGAGCACCCTCATAGAAGCGGGGCTGGGGCATGGGATAAGGGGTTTCTGGAGGAGAAACTGGGAAAGGGCATGACATTTGAAATGTAAATAAAACATCCAATAAAAAAAGAAAGAAAGAAGCCTTCCTTTTTCCATTGTCTTTGTGTAAGCCTCAAGCAGAAAGTATGGCCCAGATTAAAGGTGCTTACCACCACAGGAGATTGCCCTGTTCTGGGCTGGCATTGAATTCAGTGATCTGCTTGCCTCTGTCACTGGAAATAAACTCCTGTACTACCTTGCCTGGGCCTAAGCTTTTCATGGCCACTATGCCTCAAGTTCCGGATCAAAAGCCTGTGTCTTCCAGCCTCAAGTTCTCGATAACAAGTATGCTCTCCATTTCTGGATTGTAGTTCATTCCAGATACAGTCAAGTTGATAATTGGGAATAGCCATCACAATTACCTTTTGCATTGTTCAATTGAAGTAGCTGCATGTATATTTATTGGAAAATATATTTTGGTACATTGTCATTACTATATCATTATCTTAAAATAAATATTTAATAATAAAATTCACACAACTATGTTATTTATTTATTGAGAATCAGAAAAATAAAACTTTTAACTTTACCTCTACTTATTTCTTATTTTTAACTTTTTTTTTATTCTTTTGGCTATTTTTGAGATTGTATTTTAATGACAATATTTTACTCTGCTTTTCTCCCTTCAAATTCATGGGCTCTTATTTTAATCAACTGTTATTTTATTTCCTTTACATATACATATATATTGCCAAGTCCCTCCAATTTGACTTGTATGTAGGTTTTCAGGAGTTACCATTTGGCTGCGAGAGCCAATAGATGTCTTCTTTCATGAGGAAGGGCATCTCCCTGTTCCCAGCATTCCTTGTTGCCTATAGTTTTTGGGTAGAGCTGAGGTTTCATGGGCTATTCTCCATTCGTTTTGGCATTTCTTTGATTTGTTCAGCTCACATTTATGCTGTTATATCGCAGACTTTACAGGATAGCTTCTGGTGTGACTTGGAGACACAATGTAACATTAAAACCCCTCATCCTATAGCTCCCTCAGTCTTCCACCCTATACCCTGCAATGTCCCTTGACTTTCAGTGTAGGAGTATATACTGCCCCTTTCTTTCTATGAATCATCTCCATTCTCTCTGAGTAGCCACTTTTAGCATTTCTAGTTCCATCGTTTCATCTTTTAACACATCCCTGCACTTATGTTTAACTGAAAATTTCTCCATTTCTCCTTCAGTCTTGAGGCTAACTCCACAGCTTAAGTAATTCTCTGATGTTTGACGTATTGTTCACTCCATTTTCTTTCTTCTTTTTTTTTGATGTAGTTACACTTTTATTTTAAAAATTGCAAAAAAAAAAAAAAAAACCCAAAAACAAACAACAAACAGCAGCAACAAAACAAAAACAAAAATAACCAAATATGACTGGGAAGATTTGTTATTATAATTGTATGTTTTGCTCTTTCAAAAACATTTTTCCAAAACATAGCATATTAGTGACTTTTTTATTAAATACATTTCTAGATCATGATACATAGGTTTATTTTATTATTTTGAGAATTTATGCCCAGTATTATCCTGTTGTCTCCCTTCCTTCTTACCAGGGCTCTCTCCACTAAGTAGGGGCTGTTCTCATTTGTTGATAGCACTCACGGGAGCTCACAGTAGCATGTGACAGTCATAGCTCTAACATAGGCTACGCTGTGTCAAGGCCCAGGCTCATTCTACTAGGCCTAGACTCTCAAAATGTGCTCCTTCCTGTCCCAGCCCTCACCTTAGCTACTGGAAGATGCATCTCATGGGAATGTGCTGGAAATTTAGATTCTCTGGCTTTACTCCAAATCTAATAAGATAAAACTTGAGAACTTTGAAGTTGGGGCCCAGAAAGCTTTGTTACCCACGTGATTTTAATGGTCTCAATTTGAGAAGCACTGTGTTATGTCAGGCATGCTTTAAAATTGCCCCCTTTTTGTATTTGTAGCCAAAGGAGAGGAGTTACTTCAACTCTTCTCATGTGAGGAGCTTACTTAGTCCATAGGTGAACATTGAACTGAAATTCCTGCCTCTCCTGAATCTCCCTCTCCGCTTCCCTTTCCTCCTTCCCTTCCTCCTTCATTTCTTTCACAGAGTCTTGCTCTCGAGCCTTAGTGGATTCTTAGGACTTACAATTGTCACCTCTCTAGTGTGGCCATCACACAGGTGTGCAGCCCTATGCCCCGCTGGACTGCTTTTTATAAAAAATTGTTTTATTATTTTTTTTATTTATTTACACTTCAAATGTTGTCCCCATTCCTGGTTTCCCCTCCACAAACCCCTTATCCCACCCCCTCTCCCCTGCTTCTATGAGGTGCTCCCAACTCGAACTGACCTTAATACATGCATGTAATTAAAATGGTATAAAAGCAAAAAGGAGGATGGGATGGGGGTTTTACGGAGGGGAAATGGGGAAGGGGATGTCATCTGAAATGTAAATAAATAAAATATCCAATAAAAAAAGAAAAGAAAAACCCACCACCCTAAAAAAAAAAGAATCCCTCTTGAACTTTGACATGTGCAATTATAATAGGACATGGGTGAATGCAGGTGTTTTTATTTTCCATTGTTTGCATTTGCTTTGTTCTCTGACCTCTGAGTTTACTGATTCCATGGTTTGTTCCTCATCATAATTTGGGGAAAATAGCAATTATTTTTTCAATTATTACTTGCATTCTTGTTTTTGCTTCTGATATTAGCATTACATTCATAACATTTTATTATAAAAATATAATTAGGTCACTTATCCCTCTGCCCAGTCCCTTTCCTACCTACAACTCCTCTCTGTCTTCAATTCCTCACTCTCTAAAATTCCTGATACACACACACCACACACACACACACAGACACACATATGTAAATGTATATTGTGTATGTGTTTGTGTGTGTGTGTGTATGTGTTTTATATGTATATATGTATGTTTAGTGTTGTTTGTATGTATATGATTTTAGGGCTGACTCCAAGGCACTGGATAACCAATTAGGGGACTTGTCTCTGGATAAAGACTATTTCTCTTAGTTACCTATAGTCCTTTGTCTAGTAGTAGGGCTACATGAAATTGCCCCTTTCACAATAGCTGTCCTTGTTCAGGTAGCCATACTGCTGAGGTACCATGAGTGAAACTTACCTATACCATTTCTTGGAAATATAAACTCACAGCTGATTTTCTACCATTTAGCTCTCAAACTCTTTCTATTCACCTTTTTTGCAATGTGTTCTGAGTCTTGGTGCAAGAGTTGTATTTTACATGCTCCGCCATTCCATTGGGACAATTACTTAACTAAGTTCATATCAGCTTTATTTGTAATAGTCAGAAACTGGAAACAACCCAGATGTCCCTCAGTTGAAGAATAGATAAAGAAAAGGTTCATTTGCACAATGGAATACTACTCACCTATTAAAAACAAGGAACATCATGAATTTTGCAGGCAAATGGATAAAACAAGAAAATATATCACTCTGAGTGAGGTAACCCAGACTCTAAAGGACATGCATAGCATATACTCACCATGCAAGTGGATATTAGCTATTAAGTAGAGGATACCATGTTACAATCCATAGATCTAAAGAAGCCAAAAACAAGGAGACCCCAAGAGCAGATAGCTGAATCTTTCTCAGAAGGGAAAATAAAATAGATAGTGGAAATGGATGGAGAAAGGGAACTGGGTGGGAAGGAAAGAGGAGAGGAATGGAGAGTTGTGATCTGATGTAGGGAAAAGAGGGGAGAGAGAACAGTAATCTGCAGTGGGAGGTGCATCTCTAGGATATGCCAGAGTCCTGGGACAGGCGGAGGTCTCAGGGAGTCTATGGGGGTGACTCTGGCAGTTACTCCTAGTAGTGGGGGATAAGGAGTCTAAAGTGGCTACCTCCTGTAGCCAGGAGACTCTTGGTGGAGGGATAAGGACAGCAACCCACCCACAAAACGTTCAAATAAAAATTAAAAATGTGTCCTGCCTATAAGGTCTACAGGGATAAAGGTGGAGTAGAAACTGAGGGAATTGCCAACCAATGACTGGAATAAATTGAGACTCATTCCATGGGTAAGAAACAACCCTGACACTATTAATGATACTTGTTATGCCTGATGACAGGATGCTATAGGGTAATTGTCTTCTGAGAGGCTCCACCCAGCAGTCAATGGAGAGAGATGCAGAGACCCACAGCCAAATATTAGATAGAGCTTAGGAATTCTTGTGGAAGAGTTGGGGAAGAATCAAAGAGTATAGGGACTCCACAGGAAGACCAATAGCTTCTACTAACCTGGACCCTTAGGTAGGACTATTAACTGTTTTCCTCTCTTGGCAGCTTCCATAGCATCTTTTGGGATGATAGAGTTTGTGCATATTATCTTATTATTATGTTATACCCTGTTCAGTTGATATCTCTGGGAGACCAGTTCTTTTCTGAAGGAAAATGGAGGAAGGGTAAGTCAGGGGAAGGACTGGGAGATGTGGAGAGAGAGAAAATTGTCAGCATGAAATATATGACAGAAGAATGAATTTTAAAAGTAAATTTAATGGGGTTTTAGTGCCGTAGTCTAAGGAAATACTTAGATAAGAAAACTAAAAACATCCCATATAATTCTAGTCAATTTTCTTGTTCTATATGTGATGTTCTTATTCTGGTTTGTTTTATAGAGGAAATGTTAATAAATGAAGTTTTTAAACAATGAAATATTTGCAGCATATAATGCTGGATAAACTGAGACCTTCAGAGTCCTGTGTCTGAGTTCATGTTGCTTTAGCTAAAAGAATTTACATTCAACAATTTTGGGGAGGTAAACAGGGGCAACAACAAGTTCTTGTATTGTTTTGAGAATCTCTTAGACTCTTCTGACCAACAACACAAAAAAATGTTTCTTGAGCATTCTTGGTACTAAGGTTTTTATTAGGTAGTTTGTGTGTGTGTGTGTGTGTGTGTGTGTGTGTGTGTGTGGTTCAATATGGTGTATGTGTATGTGTGTGTGGATATGGATGGGTACATGCTTGTGCATGTCTGTCTGTCTGTATGCATGTATATATAATTTATTTATACATGCCCTTATATATGTTATATATAACTGGGGTAAATAAATTATAATATGGTTTCCTTTGGCTTTTTTGGATATCATGATTGTTATTTATCTCTCCTCTCCTTGTGTTGACTTCCCTGGTTTGTACTCAGTTACCTGCCTCATTTTTCCCATTTCCATTTCTTACCACTTGTATCCTGATAAACCTTCTCTAGAGCATTCACCTCTTGTCCCAAGGTACTTTTTTACTTTCCTATTTTATGGGATTACTCCACATTATATAATCAAATCAGAAAATTTAGAGCTAAGAACAACAAATAAGAAAGAATATGCAAGGTTTGTCTTTCTGGGTCTGGGTTAACTTAGTATAGCTTATTTCTATGTTCATCTATTTACCTACAAATTTCATTTTCTTTATAAGTGATTAGTATTCAACAGCGTATATATAATGCATGTTCATTATATGTTGCTCAGAGGGAGGGTTTATAGGTTGTTTTCATTTCCTAGTACAACATATTTAAATGCTTTTCTGATTATAATTTAAAAGAAGCAAATGGAAGCATTTTAATAGTCATGCCTGACAATCTCTATTTGTGAAATTTATTCTATAAATGTTATGAATCACAATTGTTGAAAATATGAACTCTATCTGATATGTGAGCAGCATTTTTGGTGTATGATTTGAAAATAAGTGAACAGTGCTATGAATAAATAGTATAGATAGATAGATAGATATAGATAGATAGATAGATAGATATATTATACTTTTGCTCCAGAAATCCCACAAAAGCTTGAATTACATCAACAATAACTCTTAAAAGGTTTAGTTACATTAGAAATAATGAACAACCAGATTCACATTTAGTAAAGCTGAATGACATAAACACATTCAAGAATAAACATACCTTCTATTATAAATCTATCTACCTTTCCATCCTAAAATAAATCATAACTATTTTCTGTTTTCACTAGATGTGTATTAGTCCCACCCCTATAACTAGCCAGTTATTTAACAAAATTTTACATAGTACTGTGGTTCAAGAACATATCATATGTAGAACAATAGCCAGTTTGGAATTTTCCCAATGGGTGCTCTACAATCAGATTAACCATCCTCAGTTGTATGGTTTACATCCATACCAAAGACTATACAATCACTCCTTTCAGTTAATCTTTGGTTTTGTGGATCTCCATTCAGACATCAATAGTATTTTATGACTCACATTTGAGAGGATGTGAGCAAACATCTACCCAACCCAGTGTGGGCACTGAAAACAGACAAAAGAGTATACTCCCTGAAAATGCAACTTGGAAAACCAATGAGTTTATTGGAGTTGTGTGCAAATGTGATATTGAGGGGCTACTGAGAAGAGAATGGGTGATTCAAAGGCAGATACGACACTGAAACCCCATCCTATCATGCATAGCTATTTATAGTCGCTCTCTGTGACTTGCTGGAACCTGAACAGGTCAGAGATTCTCTACTCAACAACTGTCTTCTGTTTCTATAACTTAAGAGACAGGTCTTTTGATTTTCCTTTTTTAAGTTTCAGCTTTCCTAGACTCAGTTGAGTTAAAGCAAGGGTTTGAGAGTTGAATACTATAGATTTATATCATGGTTGAACTGCTAACTAATTAATATTCCTTAGAAAGATTATTTCTCTTCTGTGTGTTTTTTTTAATCATCTAAAATTTAGATAGATGATAATACTAACTATTAGTATTATCATGATTAGTAATATTGCAACGATTAAATAAGTTACAGATACAGTCTATCAAACTATATTAGTGAGATTGGAGCTCAGTTGGTTGAGTACTTGCCTACCAGGGATGATGCTCTACATTTATTTCTATGTATGATGTCACACAGATTCAATCTCACCACACAATAGGATTTGAAGTTTAAAGCCATGCTTTGCTGCTTAACAAGTTCAAAACCAGCTTGGAAGACATGAGACCATGTTTAAAGGCCAGGGATCCCTCAGTCTAAACTAGTGTAAAACAGTATTGTTAGAGAGAAAATACTCTATAAAAGTTAGAAATTCATTATCATTACAAGTGACTTACTAAAAGATAATTATTTTATTACCATTATTGCAGCCATTCTCTTTCTCCAAGAATTAATGATGGCAAATGAATATTGGGAAGCTTGTTTAGTTAACTTTTTGACACTTAGTGAGTAAAAATTGAAATCTCAGAAAAATCAGTGATGATCTTAAAAATAGATGAATATCTTCTCGGTGTCATCTTGCATTGCATAGTACATACATACTTTAGACAGTGATGTAATTTGGATTGTATCATGGTCTGATATTATTTTGTATGACAGTGATATAATTTAATCTACACTTTTGGCAGTGATTTTTCACAAAAGTCAGACCTTAAATCTTTATTTTCCTATAATGCAGCTGTCTGTTTCTCTGTCACTTAATTTCTTCCTAGTTGGTGTGAAGCTGTGTAGATGAGACAAAAAAGTTATAAATTTTTGTAAATCTCTGTGAGTATAAAGCACAGACAGATTGACATCTTTTTAAAAAGATCTAAAAGTATTACCTGGCACGATAAACTGACCCCATTAACTGTATGCTGTAAAGGGCAGAGATAAGCTGTCATAAACTTGTAAGTCCACAAGGTAAGCTATGTGTCTCAGGCCATAGTAATAGCATGATTTAGATGTCAGGTGACATTGGCAAAGACCGAGGCTCACAGAATGAATATCAGCATGACATCAAGCGTAGAGAAGATAGTCACTTGGGTTCATATTCAACCATCTCTTAGCTCATTCGAAATTTGCCCATTGCCTTCAGTCACAATCCAACATTTCCCCTCCCTTTTCTTTAATCAGTCTGTATTGTTTACTTTTTCTGTTTCAGATTTAACTACGTCCTCATCTTCCTCTCACTGATTAATATCCATGTTGATTTGCTTTGTGAATCAATTATAATTTAAAATACAATAATATACCATGGGGAAATTAAAATCTTCTGAAGTGACCAAATTAGTTGGTTCATAATAACGACAAACAATTCAAGTGTTAAGGATGCGATTTTAAGTATTGGAATTCCTGTAGGTTAACCTTTAACTCTGGAAAAGAGAAAGCATTGTCTGATTTGCCAAACAGAGTGGTGGTGTGGCATGGGAACTCCTGTAGATGTCCATCTCACACAGCTAAATAACAACAGTGTTAGTTTCTGAACAGAGTAAACCTCGCCTTTTAAATGATCAGCTGACCAGCAACTGTGTCTGCCAGGTCAACAGGTTCATTGTCAACACCCTGAAAGACCGGAAGGAGGGTAGTTATTTTGATGGACTTGGAAGTTTTGAAATCTACTGAAGAAGTTGGATTAAAGATTGGGAATCCAGTGCCATATAACGAAGGACATGGGCAGCAGCAAACAGTCCCCAGCCTCTGCAGCTACACCAACAACAAGAAAGCCCCAGCTGCAGAATGGGAGCTTGGGAATGGATTCCACTGTAGCTAAGGCTTATGGTGCCTCAGCGTCGTTTGGAAAACCTGCCGGAACTGGCCTGCTGCAGCCTTCAGGTGGGACACAGTCCAAAGTGGTGCCCATCGCCAGCCTCACCCCTTACCAATCCAAGTGAACTATCTGTGCCCATGTCACCAACAAAAGTCAGATCCGTACCTGGAGCAATTCCCGGGGGAAATGAAAGCTTTTCTCTACAGAACTTGCGGATGAAAGTGGTGCTATCAGAGCTACTGCTTTCAGTGAGCAGGTGGACAAGTTCTTTCCCCTTATTGAAGTGAACAAGGTGTATTCTCAAAAGGCACTCTGAAGATCGCTAACAAATAATTCTCAGCTGTTAAAAATGACTGTGAGATGACCTTCAATAATGAGGCTTCTGTCCTTCCCTGTGAAGATGGCCACAGTTCAGTTTGATTTGACAGGGATAGGTGACCTAGAGAGCAAGTCTAAAGACTCACTTGTAGACATAATTGGAATCTGCAAGAGCTATGAAAGTTCAACTAAAATCACAGTGAAGTCTAACAACAGACAGGTTGCTAAGAGAAATGTCTGTTTGATGGACATGTCAGGGAAAGTGGTGACAACAACTCTGTGGGGAGAAGACGCTGACAAGTTTGACTGTTCTAGGCAGCCTGTGATGACCTTCAAAGGAGCGCCGAGTTTCAGACTTTGGCGGATGGGGCCTCTCTGTCCTAACATCTAGCACTGTCATTGTGAATCCTTACATCTCAGCTTCCTGGACGGCTTGACTCAGAAGGACCAGCCTTAGATGATGTTTCCATCTCTGGCCTCAGGAATGGAGGGACCGGAGAAAGCAACACCAATTGGAAACCCTTGTTATGAAGTTAAATCAGAGAACGTGGGCCAGGATGACAAGACGGACTATTTCAGCACTGTGGCAACAGAGGTGTTTCTTCACAAAGAGAACTGTAGGTATCATGCCTGCCTAACTCGGGTCTGCAATGAGAAAGTGATTGACCAGCAGAATGGATTGTACAGCGGTGAGAAGAGTAACCAGGAATTTCCCAATTTCAAATATCTCATGATCTTTTCGGCAAGTATTGCAGATTTTTCAGGAGAACCAGTGGGTGACTTGTTTCCAGGGGTCTGTGGAGGCCAGCCTTGGACAGAACACTGTGTACTTTGGGGAACTCAAAGACAAGAACAAGAAGGTGTTTGAAGAGGCTTTCCAGAATGCCAACTTTCAATCATTTACGTTCAGAATCAGGGTCAAGCTGTAGACCTACAATGATGAATCTCGAGTTAAGATCACTGTGTTAGACGTGAAGCCCGTAGACTACAGTGACTATAGCAAAAGGCTGATCATGAACATCAGGAAGAACATCTGATGTGAGCAAGTACCACTGGTAGCCAGACTTGGAGAGCAAATAATGGAAATAGAATGGCTTCTTTCCCACTCACATGTGACAGCTCCACAATGAAGATCCTCTAGGGGAGACTGGCAACCTTTCTGGGCCCCTCTCGGGACTCATTGATAGGCAAAAGACAGTGTGCTCAGAGGGCTGTGAATAAACCTTCAGTGCCAGCTCTCAGCTGGCAGGTAGCATAGTAGCAGTCCCTCATGTCTTCCGGCTTTGTCGAATTTAATAGTTTTACTGTCTTCAAGCAGGAAGTACGCCACAAGTCATTGACCCTACTCTGGATAACGAGGAAAATTATGTAACCTGGAGTTTACTTTTCCAGTGGTGGCACCTTTGTTCTTGGGTTCCTTCTGTGGGGAGGCAGTAAGAGTGGGAGAGAACTCAGGTGTTTTAAGGGTGTGTCTGCCTGGAATCAAAGGCTCGATTTCGCAGAGGTACCACATGGTTGTTAATGCTTGGAATGGCAAAAAGGTAGAATTATTAACCAAAGGCCTATCATTAATATCTGAATATCCTCTTTCAGGGTTTAATAGGTTTGATACACTGAGTCAGATGAATCTGATATTAATCAATATTGTGTCTTCTGAGGACAGCTGCTAAGCATTGACTTGCTGTCCCCTTGCGGAAAGGCCAGCCCCAAATTGCGTAATTTTCCTTGTTATCCACAAAGTGGGGTCGGTTACTTGTGACATGGTTCCTGTTTGAAGATGGCAAAATCTTGGTCAATCCGACAAAGCCTGAAGACAGAGGCGGCACTGGGACATCCGGGCCACTACAGAGCATTGCTCCAGTTTCCACTCAGTTGACATTACATTTGGTTGCCAGACGGACCTGTACCTTTATTAAAGCTGTTAAATAGAATTTAAGGAAGAAAAAGAAATGTTTTTCAGTTATATAGCTGACAAGAATAAAACTAAAAGCATTGAGATGGAGAGCTTTTGTGTCTAAGAATCCAAAAACCAGCAGTAAATCTAGCATTTTGTACTCTAACTTCATCACTGAGAAAGCCAAAAGGAAAATTTCCCTGCTACAAGTAATGAGTAAGAACTAATTACTCAATAACTGGTAGCTTTGTTACTACATTTCATAACTTGGAGCTGCAGGTTCTCCAGTATTCAGCCCACTCTGCTTCAGGGGACCAGCTTAATGTTGGATCAGCTGCAATCACCACCACATCCTTACTGTTCAAGGTAATGTTTTCTATCATTTGAGGAAATGTAGTTGCTTTTTTGCTGCTGTAATAGAATTCCTTGTGAAAAGTACTCTTGAGGAGAAAGGACTTTTCTGGGCTTATAGTTCCAGAGAGGATACAATCCATCATGGCAGCAAAGGCATAGCAGCAAAGGGATATGGCCAGCAGACCTTACCTCATCTCCACACAAAAAGCATAAAGGAAGACCATAAAGAAAGGTCAGACTACATGTTGCTCCCTGGTGACTTCCTTCAGCAGGAGATTTTCTGTAACCTTCTTAAGTAATGCCATCAGCCAAGAACAAAGTATTCAAATACAAGAACCCATGGGAGAGAGGGGGCACTTCATATTCAAACACATAATCAGATTGCCATATTCACCATCCTGACTCTGTCTGCCTCTGACCAAAAACATTAGCATGTAAAATATAAGGCAGTGAATGATTTTGATGAGATTCACTTCTTCCCTACAATGGCCCATCATGAATCACTAACTATCCCAAAAATATAATAACATCCATTGAAGATCCACTAGCTGAAGGCCATCTTGTGAATCCAAGAGACCATGAAAAACATCTATATCCATCTATATGCTTTTAGCTTAGAAGCTAATTTTAAAAAAAAACTCCCAAGTTAAAAAAAATAACATAAGTATAAAATATGAGGCATGTATATACATGGGCATGTTTTCACTACCATGTTTTGTACCTTAAGTACAACAGTTTTACAGTTACGTATATTGGCTTTGGTATTAAACTCTAGGAACAAAGATGACCAAGCCTTAAAGATAAGTTTTCTCTTAGGTACTAGGTGTGTTTATTTTAAGTGGCTATTTTAACAGCTTAACAATTCTGGAAAGAACAGCAGGGTTCACAACAAATCTCAGCCTCCTCATCACATAAATCACCCTGAGCAACTGAAACTAAAGACAGGGGCAGAAGGAACATTAAATGGTTAGTGAAGACAGGGAAACCTATGATGGCATCATGTCAGGTTATATAGATGGAAACTAGGGTGTATTCTTAACCACCATTTTGGCAATTCTATTGACACAGAAGAGTGTGTCATTTCATATCTCATGACATTTTCTTTTATTGTTGTTTCATGTTCTATTTCATATACAGTGTGAGAGTTAGGGTGAGTTTTTATATAATCCATACATCATGGATATAAAGATGAAAATTTTGAGGCTAAACAAAGGTTTATAATGGTTAAAGCATTATGTAGATGTCATATCAAGCTTTAGTTATAGGGACAATAAATGAGTTTACATTTAACTAAAAGTTAGCTGCTAAATGCTCACAGAATGTGATAAAGCAGAAGATGTCATTTGGTACATATATAGTTTTGAGACAAACATGCTTGAAAATGTGCTTGAAAAGCAGATATAAGAAGAGTATTCTTAATCACTTTTTCTTCTTCTGTAAAAGTGGAAATTAAAAATATCCATAATAAGGTATTGTCAGAAGCCATCTAGGAAAGGAAAACAAATTAGTTTTCTGGAGATAGCTCATTGTTTTTGCATGGTGTAATGGGTGTGCACTGAGATGCAGGGTCCTGAGACTTCATCCAGAAATGACTCTCTCTGCTGACATGCCTTTCCTGTCACTATCACACAGCCTAATGACTCCTGGGAAACAGCCCACTCTATCTGGCAGATCTCCTGCAGAATCAAATATAAACATGTACTTTATTATAGCAATACTATGTAAACAAATTGATAAGTTCACAATTCTTGGGCATGACTTTATAGAGCTCCTAAATTGATACAATTAATCTCAAGACCTCTATACAATAAAAGCTACAAATATAGCTCTATAACCTTCATGTGTCACAGGCTAATTGCACTAGGAAAAGAAAACAAGCTTGGGACAAATTTACAATCAAGAAAACATTACATTACTTCTAGGTTAGGAATGAGGCAACTATCTGGTAACTAAAGTCAAAAGTGTGAGTGGGCAATTTATTGTAAGTGCAAAGACAGAAAATATAAAATGATGGACTACTTTATGTATACAAGACTTCAAAATAATAAGACATAAGGCAGATGATGTGTCTCTTGGCAAAACTATGTTAATTTATGAAATAAAATTATTGCTTTAAACTTATAATGAACTTAGAGCTAGTAATTGATAAAGAATATTTATACAGGAACTAGTCTTAATGGAAGACATAAACAATTCTGCTGTAATTCCATAAGCCTTATCAATTTATAACATAATTTATTGTCTTAAACTTACTATGAACTTAAGGAATGTAAAAGTGTTTAGAAGATCATGTAATCAATTATCCTGAGAGGTATTAAAACTAAGAACAATAATAAAGTGGCAATGTAGCCTTTTTCTGCTTTATCCAGGGTACATGTTGTCTATGTGTGCCTGGCATTCTTTTCTTTTCTTTATTTTCCCTCTCTGATTCATGAAGGCTTAAGGAAGTCCAAGCCTGCTACGTGCCCATATACCCTCATATCATCTGTAAGAGCATAGCTGTAACTGCTGAATCATTTCTGAAGCTTAAGAAAATATATTTTAAAATTATCTAACATCTTAAGTTACTCCAAATTTTTCTAATTACATTTACTTACTTGAGTATGTGTGGGTGCCATGCACATGCTATGATAAAGTATATATGTGGAAGTCAGAGGGTAATGTGAAGAGATTGATTCTCTTTCCACACCATTTGTGTCTTGGGGTCAAACTCAGCTTCTCAGGATTGATGATAAATGCTTTCACCCACTGACCTCTGAAAGACCTTCCAGACCTCTGTGTGAAAGCCTCTGGAAGCTTATATTTGTGTTGTTAAAAGCCAAACACAACTCTGAACTTTTAATGCCTTTGAACAGCACTAGAGATTCAGAAATGTAAGTTGGTGGTATTAACTCTTTGGCACTTAAATATGACTTCTCATAGACTGTAGCTCGTGAATCTTGTTGGATTTCTAAAGAATTCTAGAATAATCTCACCAATATATAATTCAGTTTTTAACACAAAATTTGAGAGCAGCAAACTGAATCAAATGTCAATACTCACTGTCATTGCCAGTGTATAGATAAATCTAATAACAATAAGTACTCTCTTGATAGTATTTTCTCTGGAATGGAAAAAAGCATAGATCTTAGAAGTTTTATCATTTTTTTATTTCTTCTTAAAGTTTATCATTACTTTTGTTGAATTCTTTTAAAAATTAATTCAAATATAATTAAATCATTCCCTTCCTTTCCTTTTCTCTCTATAACCTCTTTCATGTCCTCTGCCTCACACAACACCCATATCCCACTTTGCTTTAAAAGTCTTTTGTTCATTTATTACTATTGTTTTACACATACACACATATGTGAGTAAAATATAAATACAATTTTCTGAGTTCATTTAGTGTTGCTTATGTAGTGATTTCAGAGCCAACTACTTTTTATTGGATAACTATTATTTCTTGCTACTGAGGCACATAGAGAATTACTAAAGGAGATAATATTTTGGTACCTAATACACAGAAGCTTCATAAGAAAGAAGTGTGTGAATCAATGAAGGATAAATGCAGTGGTCCAACAAAAGGTCACTGAAGAAAGAAAAAAGATGTAAGGAAGAACAACAAGAGGTTGTTAAGAAAATAATTGAATGAGCAAATAGAAAAGCAATAAAATAGTGACCTGTCAGATCAATCAATGTGTTTGTTATTGATGCTGCAAAGGTCTTACTTCACCCCAAAATATAATGATAGTTGAAGATTAGGACTTCTTACTTTTAATTTGGTAAGGTAAAGCTGGTTACTTAAAGACACATAATTTATACAAAAAAATAAATTCATTGTTAAAAATCAAAAAGTTATAAAATTCAGCAATGGTGAGTAGAAATTCATGACAGCAGAACATATTGAAATAATTAGAATGAGAATGATATTATTCATCTTTTAAATCTCTTGAGTTAAATTCTTCAAAGACAAAGAAAAAAACAGGCTTCCAATGCAATCTTCTATAGCTATTTCACTTATCCAATATCTATTCAACCTTTATTTCTCCAGTATATTTCAAAGGTCTGAGTTTCAAAATCAAAAGATTAGCTTCCTATTCTTCAATGGATCATATAAGAAGATTGAAAATGCCATCAGCAAAGACAGAGATATCCTGCAAGGTTTGTGGCAGATAGGAGTACTTGGATCTTTGCGTAGATGTAGAGATCCCTAGTTGGAGGAGCTGAGTGGTGACTACTGCAGGGAACACTGCTAGAGGCTGCTATGCCTGGATATTTTATAAAGGAAGATTCACTTCATAGGACCTTTAAAAGATGAGAAAATTAACTGAATTGAGAACACAAGAGTAAGATATTAGTATTCAGCATGTAACAACATGGATTAACATAGGTGAATGGATGGCTGCTGAAACAAGCAAATCTAATTGTTGTTCAACTCTGCATTCTTAGTGTAATTATTTACATCCCAAATTGATCAGAGGCAATGTGGTGGTACAGAATGAGGATAAAGTAATACTAATATATATATATATATCACATCTAAGGATTCAGCAGCACATCCTATAGCTACAGATTGATAATAGAATTCACATCATTAGCATAAAAGAAAATTCCATATGTAATTTATTGATTGCTGAATATTGCACAATCTAAATTTCATGTATAGAACACTTTGTTATATCATGTGTTTCCACCTTGTAATTTCTATGCAAACTTGCACCTAAATTTTCTTAAGTCTTCTGTGTTATTTTGTTCGGCCAGATAACATCTTTATTATATAAACTTTGTGCTGAGTTTTCTTCTAAAAGAATATGAATTCTAAAAGAAAGGACTATATTGGCAGATAGATAGCACAGTTGTTAAAAGTACTTGGAGCCCTTCCAGTGGACCTGAGTTCAGTTCCCAATCCCTATATAAGGCAGTTTATAACTGTTAGAACAGATTATTTCTTACTAATAGATTAGGACTTAGTTTTCCTTTCTAATCTTCAGTTTCTCAGTGAGTATGTATTCATAAGACCTGAAGATCTCTAATTGTCTCAACTCTTTTCTCAAGCAGTCCACATATACTGACTCAGGCACAGACACATATACATGTAAAGAATAAACAAATCCCTAAAAGAAGAAAACAAAATTCATATGTTTAACTGTGAATTATTTCATTCACAATTTGTTTCTTCTTTCCTCAGCATAAGTTTGCTACTTTATTTGTCAGAATAAATTGACATTTCCCTTTCCATTCAAAGTTTCAGGATTTGGGAAAACTCTCTTGGTTCCTAATTGTGCAACTACAAGAACTGAATTTTCTACTGTTAATCAAGTATTTTTTTAAAATGTATGTATGTGTGTGTATGTGTACATGTATATTTGTACATGTGTGAATATAGTATGTGTGCACGTGTGTGTACATGTGTTCATATGTATGTGTTTATGGTATGTGTGTATAGTATATGTCTAGGGGGAATGCTGATGTACCTATGCCACAGTACCTAAGTGTAGGACTGCGTAAGGGTATCCTGGTTCTTGGCTGGGCATGGGCCTAGAACACTGAGACTCCAAGGGAGAAATGGCAGGAGTTCAGCCATGTCCCCAGAACACAGGATCCTGACAAGCAGTCTAATCTCCATGGACCTACATTATTCAGTCACGTAGGCCATTACAGCCCTCCCAAAGTGCACAGGTAGAGGGTGTGACTACAGGCCTCAGGCCTTAGAGATTTGCATACTAATGAAGGCCAGAGGGCGGAGCCAATTAACCATTCCTCCCCAGAATCCCCCCCTTTCTCCCTCCCTACTTAACTCAGGTCTGCCCTGAGTCTGGGGAGGTACATCCAGATCCATTCACCATCCACCATGACAAAAAACCCTTTTGGAACCAAGGACTTCCTCGTATCACTGGGGCCTGCCGTTGCCAAAGGTTCCAGCCTTTGGAATCTTAGCCTTTCTCCTGTATGTGGGACCTGTGTTGTGGAAGTCTCCAGGCAGCCTCCCCCTCTGAGGTCCCGTTTACCCACACCTAAGTGCTTCTGTACATTCTCCTGCCTTCTCTTACCATCTCACTGGAGGCCCTTTGGGATTACCCATGCATCCTATCACATTCAGACCCAAGCTCCAGTCCACATTCTTCTGTGCCATACTTTATCGACTGAGATAACTCCTTACTAAACATCTTAGCAAATTATTTTTCCTTCTTTGTGGTAAATGTATATACCTGGAGTCTTGTATTTAATATGTGTGCTGATAAGGATAGTATAATTGATTTGTGAACATTGTATGTAAGTGTAGTGATATGTATGTAATAGCCCCCAAAATTTTTAATATGCTAGACTTCTAATTTAGCTAGCTCTCAGCTTACTTTCCAAATAAAGTATTTTCTAACACTGGCTTACTCATTTTCTCCCCTCTCTGGACCTCTCCCCTACTTTTATATCCAATTTCCTTTGTTGTTGTTGTACATAGTAGTGAATGAAGAAGAAAGAATATAAAAGGCAGGGAATCATTGTATCCTTATCCTCTTAAAATCTATTGAAAATTCCCAAAAAGTTAATTTTTAGATGTAAGACATAAATATTAGTGTTTATTGTATTTAAAATTAAAACAGCAAACAATAAAACATTTAAGGATTCCTCAGAAAGTATCAATGCTGAATCAATGTCTATATGTCTGCAGACCACTAAGATATTAAATATGCATTTGGCGTAAAATACGGAAGAACGCAATAAAGTAGTTTTTACCCCACATCAAAGGCACTTCTTTTCACAGTAGAGGCCATTAAAGAAAGCTGCAACTAGTCCAAGTCCAGAGAACAAGTGATCATTGGATAAACTGCCTCTATTCATGGATTCACAGCACAGCTCTAGAGACTAGAGTTCAAAGGGAATCAGGAATGGGAGCATAAAGATTATAAGAGTCAAGGAATCAGAAGGTATGCTGTGAGACTATGCCTCCTAGCTACAACAAGAAATCAACCCATGAAATCCCAACAACATGACTGCCCAAATAAGTCCAACAACAGTGAATATCCCCATGTTGACAGGGGAAGTATGATGTGACCCCAAACCTAGAATAAGAAATACAAATATTAACAACTGCTGAGAGAAGAATTAGCCTTCCACAATGATGAGGCCTCTGATTGTTTATCCAATACCATTAGTGATTGTATATGTATATGTATATATATATGCAATACTGAAGGAACTCGGCAGATTGTATTCATATATTTATTTATTAACCTGTGTATGAATCATCAATCATTAAAAAAGATGGGGTCATCTTTTGGGAGGAGGATGGGATGGAGGAGAATTGGGGAGTTTAGAGCAAAAAGAGGAAGAGGAAAATGGTGTAAACATTTTAATTAAATAAAAAATTTCAAAATGTTAACTCATGTGTTTAATTTTCACTAGTTTATTATAGAAAACTTCATTGTCAAGTAATTCTTTTTTCTAAGCTTCATAAAACTATAAGTTTTCATTTGATATTCTAAAATTAATTCTTAGTAGACCTTAAATCAATACATTAAAAATAACTACTGTGGAAGCAGTGGTTCTCAAACTTCCTAATGCTGTTAGTACAGTTCCTTATGTTGTGATGACTGTCAACCATTAAATTATTTTCATTGCAACTTCTTAGTATGGAAAACCTGTGCTAACTAAGGTTAAAGTCTACTATTTATGGATAGCCTCTGAACTCAGCACAACATGGAGGACTCCATTCTTCATTGGCATGGTGTTTCATTCTCTGATCTTATCTGGAGAATTCAACTCCTTCAACCCATGTGTGTGTGTATGTGGATTTACAGATGCTTATTTACCATGACACAGTGGGGACCCAATACCTGGTGCTCTGAAGAGCAACAAGTACTTCGAACTACTGAGCCATCGCTTCAGACTGTATGACCTTTTTACTTGCACAAGATGTCAGTATGATACATTTTGCTTTTGGGAGTGTAAAACAAACCATGTATTAGCTATTTTCTCTGTATACTCCAAGGAATGTGAATGATTTTAATGTAGAACATAAAAGTATCTAGGAAACTTTTGTCTTTTATCTGAATATTCCTGCTCTATGCATCAGTTAAAAAAATTCTTCATAAAAGTCACAACTGTTTTATGTTCTTTTCTTGGGCAACTAGAACCCTGACCTATGGAGCATGCCCTCCAGAGCTCCTGTGTTATTGTAATTCTTGGTGGTTAATTTTGTTTTCATACTGTAGTAAAGTTGTTGAAAGTATATTCATGATAGTCATTGTACTTCAAATTACAGGCATTATTAGTGACATTTAGAGACTTACCCAAAATTAACTTTTAAATATGCCATTTATAGAGCCTGGAATTCTATAAATATCACTCAAATGAACTTAATTATTGAAATGAACCTTGCTCATCTTTTAATGAAATGAAAAGCGGTTTAGTGCTAATCAAGTATAGTTTTAACTCAAGAAGTATGTTTCACATAAGCTGTTTCCGTAGATAAACCATTAGAGACCCACGATCATATTATTTTATTATTTCAGTGTATGAGAACACACACACACACACATGCACACACACACACATTGTCATGAATGCAGATGTTAAGCAACAACCCAGGAGAAAATTCAAGAACAGAACCATTAAGGACTTCTGTAGCCTGTGATAGACTGCCTCGGAGGGAGCTTAATGCTACAAGGGACTGCTGTTCTCATAGCTCACGCTCACAATTCCTCCTTACAGGAACAACATTTACTAGATGGGAGAAGGCAGTGATGTCAAATTAGATTTATCTGTTAAAAAACAAAACTTTAGAGTTCATATGGGAAAACCAGCAGATAGAAGCTATTGATCTGTGACTGAAAGCTGAAAAATGATAACAAAGAAATGGCTCCATCAATTTGCAGATCTGAAGAAATTTGTCCCTTGGGGTCCTTCACAGACAGCATCAGTGGTGGGGAAAGTTCATTCTTGGATTCTGGAAAGGAAAGGGATCATGAAGAAGAAGGAGAAAGAGTCATCAAAAGTATCTCGGAAGACTGGTAAGAGGCATGGCAAGACCTTAACAATGAGAATAATGGAGATCAGAACTCAGTCTGGGTTCTGAATTTGTTTCCTTTGCCTTTTTACATTAAAGAGTATGTGGAGTCATGAAGCTGATTGAACTTCTCAAAATGCACTAATTTAAATTTCTTTCTCAATGACAAAGATTTATATAAAGGCTATGTTGTGAAAATCAAAAAAAAAAAAAAAAAGTTTCCCTACATTACGCCATCATGCATCATGGATACCTTGAATGTGCTTTGTTTCTTTGATGTTATTTTGATCTCTGTGTTGAATTAACACTTTGAAGGATATAAAACTATGCATTGTACATACAGTGAAATAAAGGCAAAGGATATAAAATGGTACACTCTACATAGAGTGAAGTATTTGTCTTCTGACTTGATTTGAATGTTAGCTTACCAAAGGGTACATTTTTTTCTTCTCCCAAATTTCCCATGGCTACATGGAGCTGGTTTATTTTTATAATATTAGCAATATATATTTGGTAGCTGATAATTCTTCTGCATATTTCCTCACTGGTTATATGTATCTCCAGCAGTTGGAAAAGATCTTTCCTTGATAGGTATCAGTTTAAGAATACTATTTAAGAATGTATTCTACTCATGATGTTGTTATACTATAATGAAAAAAGAAATAAATTACCTTCCTGCCCATGACTACGATGTTTTAAATGCAGTTGTATTCTTACAGGTGGATTAGTGGTTTTGAGTTAATCTGAACAAAGAGTTGTCATTCTCTAGCCTGAGGGTTATTGGCAAGTCTTGGATAATAATTGTAAATGTTGTTCTTAAAGCAAGAGCCTTTTACATATTGTCTAGTGGTTAATTATCTGAAATTATCTCTAAAAAGCCCTGTGTCCTTTCAATATACAGTACTAGTGAGCTCAGAAAATAATCGGATTTTCTTATCAAAATAACCCAATTAACCTGGCTATGTATGAGAATACTCTCTGGAGTCCCTTTCATTGTAACCAGCTTTGGTTTGCCTACATTTTCAGTGAATTTGCTGTCTGTTTTTGTGTGCCGCCAACACGTTAAGGGTCTTATATTTTTAATCTTCCTAATTTTATCGTGAATGGAGCCCTTCAGAATCACTTTGGTAAGGCTCAGAAACTAAGTATATTTCTAATGAGTCAGTTTTTCCATTGTATATGCAATGATTCTCCCATATTCTTCATTCCCCTTAATTCTTCTTCCTTTGCAAAATGAATCTTGCTTTCTATGTGCTGTAAACAAAGACAAATCACAAATCATCGCAGCCTGAGAGTTTGACCAAGATAGAAGCAATCTCTCAAAATGTCTTAAAAGATTTAGCACATAATAAACTTTAAGGGAAATTGTCATCTTGAATTAAAGCTGGAAATTGCTTGAGTTTGTGTTTGTGTGTTTAAAATAAAGTGCCCCCGTCTCTCTGTCTCTGTGTGTGTGTGTCTCAGTATGTCTCTCTCTCTCACTCTCTGTTTGTCTCTGTCTGTCTCTCTGTCTCTCTGTTTCTGTCTCTCTCCTTCTCCCTCCATCCCTATTTCCTTTTCTCTCTCCCTCTTTCCCTCCCTCCTTTCCTCACCCTCTGGCACCCACTCTAATATCTTGACGGACCACAGGGATTATTTTCTCTTCAACTTTTTGCTTAGACTGGAACCACTGTGGTAGATATTAAGAACGATGTGCATTTGAATATGCTGAATATTACAATCCATATCAAGTTCATATTATTGCCAAAGCTGTCTACAATGTAACAGTATTCTGAAAGAATTCACTGTCAATAATGAGGTTGTACTCAAAACTGACTTATCCAATGTGGAAGTGTTTAATTTGTCTGTGGAGCAGAATCTTACACTATTCTCAGAGGTGACATGGAAATGTCCCTTGAACATTAAAGATGGGTCATCAGAATTGGGAAGATGGACAGCAGACAGAACATGAAAACTAAATTACATGTCTTCAGGTTTCATTTTGGTTCATAAGAGGGTTTTAGATTTACTTAAGAGATTTAGCTATGACTGAAATATAGGCCATGAAAGAATAAGAGGAAGAAAAGAATGTAGACCACCTATGAAGTTAGCTTTAAACAGAGACAAATCCTGCAGAGTCCTGTAGAATATCAAAAGGAATTTGGACTTTTACATCCTGAGTAATGGATCTGATCAAATGCTGCTGCGTTTGGCTTTTTAAATTTTTCTTTACATTTAAATGATGTAAAATGTTGATTTTATATTATATGAAATATATACAGTGTTCCAAAGCATTCTTTGTACCCTTCATACTTGGAAATACTGTCAGACCACAGCAGAGCTAATATTCTGAACATAGCAACTTAATTATTCCCAAGCCCTATAAACCTAACACTAAGAGTTTTAAAGCTATAGTTAATATATTTTAAATGTTAAGAATATTAAATTTTTCCATTTCCTGTATTTTTTATATAATCCTGGGAGACTAAAGAAAACATTATAGGAGATGATATAGCAAAATCCTCAAATGACCAGGTTCATAAAATCCAGTCTCAATCAAAGGCACCAAGACTCGAATGACAGAAACTTCCCTTAGTGAAAAATTAATTTTTGTAATATTGTCTCCTGATAGGATTTTATTTTGTAGTTTTATATCTTATTTCTTGTTGTCAGTAGACTTAGCTACCATCTTTACCTTTTCTTCTAGGATCAAGTATCTTCGTGCACCAAGAACACAAGAGGTATGTGATAGCACCAAGTAATTTTAATTTAAAGTCGTGAAAAAAACTACTACAATCTTCTAGCTCACGTTTCTAAGTCTCCAAATGGTTATCAATGGGCTGCATGAAGCTTTGTATCTACATTGCATATGAAGAAAGAAATGAACTTTAAGCACAGTTATGAAGAGAAATATGACAAAGGACCTGTACTGAGTAACCTGTAGAATTCTTCTAAATATCATCTCATGTGGTTTTAATAAAATGTCACTAACCACCTATCCTTAAGGAGTCAGAAGGATCAAGGACACCACAAAAAAAGCCCACAATAAACTAATCAGGGCTCATAAGGGCTCACAGAGACTGAACCAAAAATCACAGAACCTGTAAGTTTCTGACGTAGGTCCTCTGCATATGGTTTTGAAGCTTGGTGTCCCTGTAGGAACCTAACAGTAGGAACAGACGCTGTCTCTGACTCTTGCTCATTCTTTTAGAACACTTTTCCTCCTACTGGATTGCCTCATCCAAACTTTATAGGAGGGTATATGTCTAATATTGGAACGTGATATGCCACATTGGGTTGTTATCCCTGGGAGGTTCTGTCCTTTTCTGAAGGGAAATGGAGGAGTGGGTCTGGAAGAGTGAATAGGTAGTAGGTAGGGACTGAGAGAAGACAAGAAAGGGAGGGGAAACTATGGTTGGGGTGTAATATATGAGAGAAGAACAAATAAAATTTGAAATAGAATATAGTAGAGCAGCATTAATATCATCTGACTACAAATTAAGCCAAATTTCTATATAAATGCTCACATATGTGCATAAATCAAGGATTTGTGACAAACACACAAAACATTCCTTTTTCTAGAGTTACTAGTCTCATAAGAATACACTTTTAAAGCTTCCATTTTATATTTTGGTAATTAACATTCCCTCTATGGCTTTGTTTCAATCTTTTGCTTTTTCTTATGAAGGATGTTCAGCTGACTCAAGCAGAAGTTGGCCATAATACTTCCTGTACTATGAACTTTCTAAATAACTCTCCATGCCAACTAACCTCGGAGTAGTCAAGTACTCAGCTTTAGATATTTAAGTATTACCATCGTGGTGATACAGACTATTTTCTTTTTGATAAAAATGGGAAAGCATCCCAGGCTGCAGGCCTCTACTGTTACCTTCCTCTCTGTGCTCATTAATATGGTTATATAACACTGGCATCAATTATTTTATTTGATAATGTTTACTATGGTATTTGCACATTTGTTTGCACTCCAGTTTTGTTCAGTAATAAGTGTATAAATAGCATACATGAAATAAATGGAAATACTAATACAAAATAGAATATTAAAGTTGTTTCTTGTTTACTTGACTTATACATATTAGAAGTTAACTACCAAATTTTCATATTTTAATTAATAATCGTGCTATAGTATCCTTATATAAATTCAGTAATGAAAATACTAAATCTAGAAAAATAAGGAGCTACTATTGGTGCTATGTTTTATAAAAGGTAATAATACTTTCTATTTTGTAATTTGTTTCCTTATCACATGTACAACTTGATGGTTCCCTGGCAATTTTTGACCCAGAATTGTTGTCTAAAAGAAATGCAGGAACAAAGATGGAGCAGAGCCTAAAGGCCAAACAGAGACTGGCTCAACTTGGGATCCATCTGATGTGCATACATCAAACCCCAACACTATTAATAATACCATGTAGTGCTTACAGACAGGAACAAAACAAAGCTGTCTTCTGAGAGGCTCTATCAGCAGCTTACTGAGACAGAAGCAGATAGCTATAGCCAACCATTGGACTGAGGTAGGGGACCCCTCTGGAAGAGTTAGAGAAAGGACTGAAGGAGCTGAAGCTAATTGCAATGCCATAGGAAGAATAACAATATCAACTAATCAGACCCCTCAAAGCTCCAGAGACTAAGCCACCAACCAAAGAGTATACATAGGCTGGTCCATGGCCCCCATTACATATGTAGTACAGGACTACCTTTTCTGGCCTCAGTGAGAAAGGATGTGGCTAATCTGTAGAAACTTGATGCCCCAAGGAAGGAGGGTACTAGCAGGGTCAGGTGGCAGTGGATGGGTGGGTAGGGAAGCACCCTCTTAGAAGCAAAGGAGGGGTATGGGATAAAGAATTCATGGAGGGGGATACCAGGAATTGGGCAACATTTGGAATGTAAATGAATAAAATAATTAATAAAAAGAAATAAAATTGAGAATGACTAAAAAGAAAGAAAAATTGTGTGTGTGTGTGTGTGTGTGTGTGTGTGTGTGTGTGTTAGGGTCCTTGGGTTCTTTTAAGTATATAACCAGATTATTTGCAAACAGTATAACATTCTTTTCTATTTATTTTATCCATAATAACTTGCATTGGCCTATTTTTATTATTACTCCAGCTAAGACTTCAAAAACTGTATTTAATAAATATGAAGAGCATGGCCACCATTGTCTCATGACAGATATTAGAGAAAATGGGAAACAAACAAAAAAAATGTCATTTTAAGAGTACAATCTCAAAGAGAATTGCTTGACCTTCTGTCTCTTTAAATCTTTCTCCCTCCTCTCTCATAATGATTCTTGAGCTTTAGGTGCCAGAATCGTAAGGAGATAAATCAGTTGGGACAAGGCTTCAAATCTCCGCGTTTTGATTGGCTATGGTTACCTTTAATGGACTATATCTGTTGCAAACCGTAGATTCCTTGATAAGGGGCAAGGACTACACTTATCGCTGGTTGTAAGGTTAAATATTTAGAATACAATCAGAGATCAGTTATGGGTACCTGGCTATGTTTCCAGTGCCAGATATGTTTTACTCTTGTTAATTAGGTCTTTAGTCGAATTAAAGAGTTGTCAGCATGCATGCCAATAACACACACTTATGGTTATTTTTCCTTGCTGATTATCATTGTGGTACATAAGTCAAACCTGGCTGGGTCTGTTTATTGCTTCCCTTCTTGGGATGTTTACATGGCATCTTCTTGTACCATGAAAGCTGGTTTTCAGGGAAGAGGCTTTCAAATCATATGGGGGTATTAAATTAAGCTATTTAACAAATTCATTGTTGAAATACTTATGTTAAAAGAATATTGAAAATATAGTCATGTTTTTCACATATGCAATATATCATTATTAGCTACCACATTTTGGTTGTATAACAGAGCTCCAAATTTTATTCATTCACTAGAAGAAGGTATTAAATGTTCATTTCTGACATATCCATTAGTCTGCAATATAGAATGTGGCTTACAGAGTTGGGTATTATTTTAAGCCAAATCAACTACATCCCTAAGGCTTGGTGAGAGAAAATGAGTAAATAATAATCTGCAGAATTATAAAAATGCAGATAGAACTTAGGAACGTGGAAAATTCTAATAGAGAAGTAGCTATTTAAGTTATGAGCATGATATAGAATTTTGATTTTTGTGTAAATAATGGTTAATATTAAGAAAAAATATCAGCTTTATCAACTATAAAAATTTATATATATTTATAGATACACATGAGGTATTTTGAGTTTTCCAATTACAGTAAAACCTCATATTTTTCATAGAACAAAGAGGGATTAATTTAATAAATACTTATTAGTCTTTATTGTATGATAAATAGTAATCTAAGGATGCAGTAAACCTTGAACCACTTTTCTGAGACCATCTGATCTTCTTCATTAGAATAAATATGATGGTCACCAGCATCTGTTATCACTATAGTGGTGGGTGATCATTGATAGAATAATGGAAGAGTTAGTAAAAAGCATTATGTAGAGTAGAAGTACAAATAGACTTTGTGGGAATATCAACCTGTAGATGAATAACAATATATATATTAGTTAAAAGAAAAAAAAGTATTTCAAATCCATACATTGCAATCTTCAAATCCAAGAGATATACAGTCAAAATGATGATTAAAAAGAAGGTTCCATGTTAAAGAGCTTCAAGCAATTCAAAACTAAAGTGTTTGCCACTAGGAAATAGTATGTCCATGGTAAACTCCCAGAAAGGAAGTCAGGAAAAAAAATATTGGCAGAATACTTTGGGAAATAAAGACTCTTAATTTGAAAATAAAAGGAATTCACAGTGAAAAAGACAACAAAGTTTTCTTTGCCTAGAAAGAGAATTGTGTTATCTTAAGCTTGTACAGAATAGCAAGATACATTGTTTAAAAAAGAAAAGGCCAGGAGAAACAGAGGGAAAGAGAGAAAAATTTAGGAAGTAAAGAGTCAATGAATTATAACCTCTCTTATGGGTCATTGGGAAAAGCAGTATTTTTTTCTTTTCTTTTTAGAAACACATTAGTTTGAATATGAAAAAAAATGAGAGTGACATATATCTGCTGTTTGTTCCTTTGTGAGCTCTTCCTTTTCCCACCCTTTATCCCCACCCTGGATTTACTCCCTAACCCTAGAAAGAAACAATGATAGAAGGGAAGGAGAGAGAGAGAAGAGAGAGAAGAGAGAGGGAGAGGGAGAGGGAGAGGAGAGAGGGAGAGAGAGAAGAGAGAGGGGAGAGAAGAGAGAGAGAAGAGAGAGAGAGAGAGAGAGAGAGAATCCCTGCATCTAATTTTTTTCGTTTTCTTTCTTCTTTGATCATGGCCACTAACAAACCACAATCACCCTAAAGGACCAACAACCCCTCATGCCTCTCAGGGGGTATGAGGCAGGTTTTGGCTACAATTATGTACCCTCTGAAAAGTTTTCAGTATTCCAAATGTCACACAACCACAGAAATTATCTGTAGTAAAACCAAACAATGCTTCTGCTAGAGCACGAGGCAATTCATAGTCAGCTGCTATAGGCAGTCTGAAGAAGCCCCACATCCCTATACCTGGGATTAAAACAAAATTATATTCCAATAATATTCCTGTGTTTTTATAGAAACCAAAATTCCAGAATTCAAAAAAAATCTTACTATAGTGACAGAAAGAGAGAAAGAAAGGGGCAGAGACAGACTGATAGACAGCAAACAGAGACAGATACAGGCAAAGACAGAGAAACAAACAACCAAAATATCTTACCCTGATGAGAATAGAATTTAAAATAATCACATATAAACGGTAGATCTTACTTCAAAACTAAGAAAATAATAGCTCTACTTTCTTTAACTAGTTAAAATTCATTTGTCCCTGATGTTTATATGCTGAAGAATCCTTTTGATTTTTAAAAGATTAGGTGTTATAACCCTTTTAAATTGAATGACCTAGCAAACAGCACACTGTATTATTAGTCAATTGCACATGACTGTAAGGGTGACTGAATTTAATTCTCTACCATAATTGCAAGTCTCCTCTTAATAAATTACCATCAACATCCTTGAATTACCTTCTGCTTGTTAAAAAAAAAAATCAGCATGTGTTTCTTTCCTTTTACAAGAAGTACCTTGCTCTGCTATACTGTACACAGCATCTTTATGTATTATAAAGGCAGTTGATTCTCATCCACACAATATGGACCTTTATCATTCTAGTGGCTCATCTAAAAGGCGTCTCAAACTTAAAAGTCTTAAGGCAAACTATTGATCACTCCTTACATTATGGTTGTTCCTGAAAACCAATAATCCATATCACTTTAGGCCCATGAACAAACAATGTAGGCTAGTCTTTAATAACTTTCATGGCTTTCTCTAATATTTTAACAGATGCTTCAACAAATCTTACATTAATAATCAGCCTTTAATATTAAAGACATTCCCTCACAAGCTTCAAAAACTAAATTATCAGTTAAGTTTCTGTTTTTCCCAGCCTTCTTTTCTAAGAACCACAATGATCTGATAGTATTGCCCCATAAATTCTACAAGCCTATAGATAGATTCTATTCTCTCAGTTACATTGGCTTTCCAATTCAAAACACATGCAAACGTGATTTAATTTTTTTATTAGTGGAGGAGTGAATGAATGGATTATCAGTAATTCCATACTGTAACTTTCTTTCCTCACTTATTAGAATAGGGAGTGAACCCAGAGTGTAGGATGGAGACAGTGAATGGCTTTTTGATAGCTTGTGTACCGTCATCTGTATTATTCATATCTTAAATTGATTAGATTGTTGTAACTTGAATAAATGAAATTAGAAGAAACTGATGGAGTGGATTAAAAAAGTGTGACTGTGGTATGAAAGCATGGTAAATCATATGATTTGAAATATAAAGTAGGCCTTTCTGTAGATGTACTTTTGTTGAGTTGACCGCTGCTTTTATTAGTGGCCATTGAAAACTTGCTTTGATTCACAAAAGACTGGGAGAATATTCGATGTAAATAAATTGAAAGATTGCCTGACACATTTCTTGGTATAATTAAGTTGTCTGGGTTTGGTGAACACTTTAACAAAAGTGTATTAATATAATCATGGCAAAAAGAGGAAATCTATTATATACTTGCTGAGTGCAATTCTATCAGTGAGACAGAAAAATTTAACCACATGAGCTTAAACTATGTGATAAGAAAAGCCAGTACACTATTCCAATTCTCCCACATAAATCAGTCAACTAAGAGCACTGCCCTTTGGCTCTCAAGATGACTTTAAATTGGTTCTTTTCTGATTTTAAAGAAAAGCAAGGTTTCATAATAATTGCTTCATAATATTACCAGCCAACTTCATTTTTTCTCTTTATCATGTCATTTCCTTCGTGGTTCAACTGGGAAGGCATCCTCACCTTCCTTCTAGTGCTTCAGGTGCCATCTGCTCTACCATTTTGTTTCTGTTGTTTCTTCCTTTCCTCCTCTTATAACCTCATCAGCAAGAAAATTCACTGTAGTGCATTCCACTAGCTGGTCAAGTTTAGTAAGAAAACAGGGTTCAATTAAGGCCTGTGATTAGGTCTATTTAATGGCCAGTCTGATGATTTCTTAAGCGTTCTGTACCTACTTTCTCAAACTCAGCATATTCTACTTCAATTAACTTTTTCCTGGTACTTAAAGAAAACACATCATCATATACTCAAATCCCTGTGTGCTGATAAACTATTTTTGATAAACTATTTCTAAAATTATTGTTCTCCATAGGTTCAGACTTTATATTCAAAGTATTATGTATAATTAACAAACCTGTTCTCATGAAATGTCCTTTCTACTCAATTTCCAGTTTCTTCTCACTTGGCTCTCCCATGGTTAATGGTCATTCCCTTAGCATGTTCTTTATTTTCACATCTGCAAGCACAGCTGGTCAAGGTACAGATCTATAAATGTAGTAGAATGTCATTAAAAGTCATCTTATTTTAAGTTTGTTTATTTGTTCGTTTTTAGAGCAATAGTACTTTGTTCTACCCTAGGTCACTCGACAATCTTGTGTGAGGTTCTTGGTCACTTAAACAGTGTCAGTTACGAGTTTCTTCTTCGAATCAGACATTAAACAAATCAGGTACTGGTTGATTATTCCCACAACATTGTGCCACCATTGTCCATTTGTCAGTTGGTCGTTTCCATTTCCCACTTGGTAGCATGTAGAGTAACTAAGTCTTGATCTCAAAGTCCTAAATTCTGTACCATGTGAAAATTCCCTTCTGTCAAAGAAGCTAATGTGTTCATGGATTCTATAGATCAGGAAATGAATCTTATTGGGGAGTCATTCTACCTATAAGGCAGTGGCATATTACCTTAACATTTAATTATTAATTTCTGCATATCAATGTGCAATATTTTCTTTCTAAAATTCAAGTTAGGTAAATGTATTAATTCTTTATTGGTAGAAATGAAATGATTATAAGTTATGTAGTTCAATACATCACATATTTATCTTCCCACAGATAAAATTTTAGTGACCACTGTCCAGAAACACACAACTTAAACCAAAGAGTAAGTCAGAGAAACTCTCTCATCTTCCACATATGATTTACTTTCAAGTTTACTCAGTTATTACATAGAATTTTGATTACTGTGGATGAATTATGTAGTTCCTGTTTTCCTGCTTATTGGTGGGCAAAGATTATATCCTTAAAACTATAAAGGAAATCCTAACATGATTGCCTTCCTGGCAGGTATTTCATAGAATGTATATTTCCTGAGACCCAAGTCAGTGGGAGAGAGTATGATGTTTCTTCTTATCTGTAAATACCGTTATAATTAGGTTAAGACCATACAGAATAACATCTTTTCTTTTTACTAAAAAATGAAGTGCTTGGTTATTGCAGAGAATTTCTACAAATTTACAGACATCTACCATATGAAATTCCATTTGTTAAAAACACTTCATTATAACAAAAAATGTTCTATTTTTAAATATTTAAGTGTGGTTGAATGTTGATGTACTCATTTTTTTATAATGTTAGAGATGATGGACAACATAGTAGAGCCCACAGTATAAACAATTGTCAGTCTACTTGAATGTTGGGTTCTTTTCCTAAACATATGACCATTTTGGCTCACAGCATTCTAGCATTTATGGTTGATGAAAGTAACCTTGGTTAGTTCTTGACCTTTTCTATATGAAGGGGGTAGTCACATGCTGCAGGCAGTGAGTCAAGTAACTCAGAGAAATGAAAAATTATTTACATTCTAACTAAACTTGTCATACTCAGAGTCGTAGCAATGTATGCTAACATGAAGCAGAGTTAATTTCTGCTTCCAAAGCAGTTCTAACAAGCCAAAACCTAATTTCTAGTGTAATTGTATTTTCTCTTGTTCTTTGCTCAGTCAGGAAGAAAATAATCTCTTGTTCATCATCATAAAAATTATTTATCCTCATTTTTTTGATTTCTATTATTGAAAGAGTTCTAACATTTTCTGTTCAAAATCACTCACTTTGCTATGCCTACCTGGAAAGTTTGGCAATCTTACCTGAAAAAAATGAAAGCTAAAGTTGACATATAAGAAAGATCTTCTGAAGTTCGGATGTCTAATTTATACTTAAAAGAGCTACATTCTTAATTGAACTAATCTTTTTTAAGCTCTAATTCCAAACTGGAATCATTTTCAAGCCAAAAACGATTCTTTGCAGATGTTGATTCTATTTAGTATAATCAAACAAAACTTACTTTGTTTTTTTAATTTTCAACTTGTACAAACTCAAACAAAAGTCCAAATATACACTCAATCACCAATAACAAAATATTAGTCTATTTTTATCATAATTTAACACATAAGTATAACAAATTCAAATATATAAAAAGATAATTTAAATCAAATTGATTAACATTTGGATACAATCAGTCATGGGCACAGAATACTACTTAATCAGGTAATGACTTCATTAAACATGGTTAATCACTTGCCATCTTGAACTCATTTTCTAAACATAGAATTAATTATTCAAATTATATCAATTAAAACACAACAGTCAATGACTGGGATTTTTTTTTTAAGGCTATCTAGGCAAGCTTGCCAAAGAAAGAAACTCATCATTTTACGGGATAGAATGTGTGTTGAATATATAATTCAAGAACATGGAAATCTGAAATAAATAGAACTGTAGGACCAAGATAAGAAATAGTTGAATATTTTTATTTCAGCCAAATCATATATTAGATTCTGAGAAGTAAAGGGAAACAGAGAATATACTTGAGGGGGCAGGGGAAATGGCTCAGTGAATAAAGCACTTCTTGCATAAGAATGGTAACATGATTTGGAGACCCAGAAACCATATTAAAAGCCAGCTTCTATGTCATGTGCCTGTAGCTACAGGACTTGGAGTATGGCACAGACAGGTGAATGCTTGGGCCTCACTGATCAACACTTCCAGCCAGGTTCAGGAAGAGACTCTTAAAACTCATGTGGAGAAACAACTAAGAATGGCATTCTCACCGGAACCTCTGATTTCTACAGAATCAAGTTCGCCCCATATACATGAGGCGAACACACATACACACACATACACACATACACACACATACACATACACATACACACACACACACACACACACACACACACACACATACACACACAAACATACACACACACAAAGAGAAAGACAGAGACAGAGACAGAGAGCGTGCACAAAAGGAAAGAATTAAAGAATACATTTGAGTTTCAAATCTCTATAGTTGTCTTGGTAATATATATGATTTATTATTCATTCAAGTATGATATGCCTCTTTAGGATTCGACTGTAAAATACATCTTCCTTATTTGATATAACATACAATATCTTACCTATTTGGTGCATGATGACATGAAATCATTTGCATCTCAGGACAAAGACCCTATTATTAGAGATTTTCAATGCAAAGTGAAATGCCATGAAAACGACAAAGTAAATTGTAAATAAGATCTGCTATACTGAGCATCAAGAAAAGATAAAAATCCGGCTTGCTCATTTTTAGACATGTATTGAAAACCTAACTATGTATCTATCCCATATTGAAATCCAATTCGGTTTTGTTCACAGCACTTTTGCACAAGTCACCCTTGAGCACTCAGACCCTGCACACAGAGAGGGCACTTTCCCATTGCTTTCACTTGGATAAACGAGGAAGCAAAGTTCAGTGAGATATAGCAGAGACAGTACTCTTCAGAGCTACTCTGTGGCTCAGTGTTAACAATAGCTATTTTAGAACAAGAACACTTTAATACATATTTCCTGCTAATGTGATAAAAGTACCACAACCAAAAGCAACTTAAAGAAGACTTGATTTGATTAATGGTATCAGAGGCATAAAAAGTCCATCATGGCAGGACCAGAGTCATCTGCTGTGCCAGCAGGAGCAGAATCCTGAGAAATTACATCTCCACTACACAAAGGAGGTTGAGAGACAAGAATGAGGGCAGTCTATAAACAGTCAAACTTCCTCCAGCAAGGCTTCACTCTAAAAGCTTCCAAAAACTCTTCCTCAAAACTCTCTTCAACAGAAATCACATGCTCAACACATTAAAAACATTTTCCCATTCAATCCACCACATTTTTTTTGCCTTGTCCCCACAAATTTTGGTCTATCATTTAATTATTTAGCACTTAATTTGACATTCTCATTGCTAATTGCATTATAAAAATGCATCTAGGACTCTCTTTTTTGCAGCAGGTGCTCACATGATTCTGGCAAATCGCCAATTCCAAATCACTGTGTAGAGGCTGAATTTGACATCCTAATCTCCCTGCCTCCATCATGTAAGCACTGTTATTAAATATGTGAGCTCCACAAGTGACTCTAAAGAATACTTTTGATGATGATGATGATGATGACAAAGAAGGTGGTGGTGATGTTCACATGTATGATTTGTGTGGGTGGGTGTGCCTGTGCTATAAAGAATCTGTTATCTAATGTTCCATGTCACCCACCAGAGAATGTTTTAATTTTAAAATTGTGGACCAGGGAGGGAGCAATAGAAGGAAGGACGAGGGGAAGGAGTGAGAGAGAGGAAGAGAGAGAGAGGTCTTTGTGTGTGTACTTGATAGTGTTTGGTGTTGATAGATGTGCAGGCATGTACCGTGTTTATTTTTGATACACAGTCTCTTAACAAAGGAGAGGCATGTTAAATAGGCCATACTTGAGAGCCAATGTGCTATGGGATCCCTTTCCCACTACACTCATACTCAGTGCTAGGTATGAGCATACAGCACTGTACTGACATTTTCATATGATGTAGAGGTAGGCAGACTCTTGTCTTAATATTTGTACAGATGTCACTTGACTAGCGGAGCAGTTTCCCTGGCCTCAGATTGTTTTTCAATTGAACATTAATTAGAGCACATGCACACCTGTAAAAGTACCAAAACAATTAAATCTCTTGTATTTTTACTTATAAATTTCATTATATACAGATTTTTGCAAAAAGAACAATTGAAAAGTCACACAGTGCAAGTACTAAGTTCTGATACATTATATGACATTTTTACTATTGTTAGAAGATTGTTCTTCATTAAGAACTTCAAGCAAGCAAGCCAAGGTGATATTCATTTTTAACTAAATGATTATTATATAGCATGTTGTGAATTTGATAATACAATACACAATACATAGTGGAGTTTTAAGTAATATCTCATTTGTATATGAGTTCTGATATAGAAAATAAGGTAAAAATATCAACATTACCATCACAATATATACGTATGACGATATTAGCTTTCCTCACAGTGTATCTCAAAAGGAATAACCATTTCAAAACTAGTTATTCAATAATGATAATAAATTCAATTTGAACCTCATTTCTTCTTACATTATGTTCAAACACCTGGTATAATTCTTCCGAAAATGAATGTGTTCCTGTTGTTATCCTAAAGTTGTTTTTACAGCATATTGAAATACTTTTAACCTAGTAATTTAGTTTAATGGAAGTTAGGCCTCATTATCATACATTTATAAAATAATACTGGATAATTTCACAGAAAATTGTTTCTGAAATTATTGCATTATGATAACTCAACACAAAGAAACAATTTGAAATGAAAGTTTTATCCTCCTGCCCAGGTGAAACCACATTATAATAAAAGCTTGCTGAAATGGTGATAGTTATTTGTTAAGAAAAAAGTATGACAATGAAATATCGTAACTAATAGAAGAAATATATTCTAATAATACATTTCACATGTATGCTTGTTTCTCGTAATTATTTTGCTTTTTATTATCTCTATTCATACAGCTGCAAGTTCAGTACTAGAATCTGAAAATACCAAGATAAATACTTACAGTGTCATGACAAATACATTCTCATTTGCACTTGCCATGTCAAAAAGATTATTTGGATTCACAATTTATAGACCCAGAGACATCTATTTCCATGTGTATTTGTTTCAGTTTGGTTTTAAGATGGTACAGGTTAGACTGCAGCAAATTGATGCAAAAATTTAGTAAAAACAAAATTGATAAAATTGTCATTACTGACTAGACTCTTAGTTAATACTGAGTGCATACTTTGTGAAATAAATATTTACAAAATAAAATTATTAGTTTGTAAACAGTTTCAAACTCTTGATTATGTTGTTTTCCTGTCCATTTGTATTTCACAATTATCTTTTCTTGATGTCTTAAACTCACATTCTCAAAGGATGGAAAAAAAATGAATAAACTATATTTGTTAGTCTATTACTTTAGACACATTGACATATGATCATTATTAACTCTGATGGTTTAAGTCAAATATTTAAAGGTATTTTAAGCTTATTAGTGCTAATTATATTTATGAAAGGAAGCAGTTTTTGCCTTTGCACTTAATGAGATCAAGAACTTTAAGTTAATTAGGTCTCATTGCTTTCATGGCATAAGAATCATAACTAAGGATATCAAGGGAGTGAAAACAGTTCACTTGAGAAGATCATAATGCTATTGAAAGAATTCCAGAAGAAAACACTGAACAGGATTATTTAAAACTTCTCAGTGTGAAAATTGTTCTCCAAGTATGTTTTTGAATAAATGTATGATACAAACGACAGGACAGCGAAAGGACAAGACCTGTCCTCTCTGATTCACCACCTGTAAATATCCTGGTACATCTAATTACACTTTAAAATTTACTCTAACAGAAAAAAAATACAGAAAAAGTATCATCATAAGCATAATAGTATATAAATAATTTTTAAATGTTTTGTTTTTATGAATAAAAAGTACCTTTATAAATAATACTGCTTAATATTTGACAAATATTTATTCTTTATGGTTTGTAATAAATCATATATTACTGATTTTTAAAGATGTTTTTAATTCAGTATGCAATAATCATAAAGTGTACAGACACTTGACCCTTCCTCAATGGGCTGAAATCAACAAGAATGAATTGGACAAAATGTATTGACTGAGGGAATTTTTTTCATTTTTTTATTGGATATTTTATTTACATTTCAGATATCCCCTTACCCCATTCCTGCCCCACCCAGGAACCCCCTATTCCATCCCCCCTCCTCCTGCTTCTCTGCAGATGTGCCTCTACCTACCCCCTCCCACTTCCCCACCCTCAAATTCCCCCACACACAGCGTCTAGCCTTCATGGGACCAAGGATCTCCTCTCCCACCTATGTCTGGCAGGGCCATCCTCCCCTACATATACAACTGGAGCCATGGGTCCCTCCCTAAATGTTCCCAGGCTGGTGATTTAGACCCTGGAAGCCCTCATTGGTTGATATTGTTGCTCTCCTCATGGGGCCGCAAATCCTTTCATCTCTTTCAGTCTTAAATTAATACTACACATCCAGTTTTTCTTTTAATTATATAGATATATTTTATTTTCCTTACCAATACTGCAATTATGTATGATACATATTTAAGGCATATAACTTGGAGCACGTAAATGTAATAAAATCCTTATTACAGTGAATTAAATAACTATATGCAACAGTATTAACTGTAGCTATATTGTACATTGGATCTTCTGACGTGTTTGTTCTGCACATGTACAAATGTGTGGACATTGGTCTATATCTCCAACTTCAGCCCTTATTTTTTCCCAGTCTCCTGGTATCTATCCATCATTGCACCTTCTTTTTCAAAATTTTGGACTATATTTAGATTCTAATTTAGATATCACACACTAATTGCTTTCATTGTGTGGCTCTTTTTAGAATTAGAATAATGTTGTCTGAAGTTGGCTGTAGTAGATCATTCCTTTGTAACCAACACGAGGAAGGCAGTGGCAGGCAGATCTTTAAAGTCAAGACCAGCCTCGTCTAGAAAGTGAGTTTCAGGACAGCCAAAGCTACACAGAGAATCCCTGTCTTGAAAAACCAGAAAGAAAATACATAGATGATAGATAGATAGATAGATAGATAGATAGATAGATAGATAGATAGATACAGATAATGTTCTCTGAATTCATTTAGATTGGTTTACATGGCAGAATTTTTAGAAGAGAACTATATTTAGTTGTATCTATTGTAGTGCAGTTTTGTTATCCATTTATCTATCTGTAGACTTACACAAAACATTTCCTGCCTGTTATAGATAATGCTCATCTAATATGGAAGCAAGATATCTAAGACAGGTGCTGTTTTCACTTCTATAGGAGTGACTGTTGTGTCTTATCCTCAATCTGTTTGCCTTTTACTGAACCTTCCATACTTATTTCCATAGTGATGTCCCCATTTCTAGTAACAACACAGAAAGACTCTTTTCCTTGGTTTTGGTAACTAGAAAGCCTAGTTACCAAAGTTTGTTATCTTTTGATATTTTTAATAATAAAGACTCTGAAAAATGACTTGGGGTTTTGAGTTTTAGCTCTATAATGATTAATTTGTTGGATACTTTTAATCTATCCATCGGTTATATATCTTCTTCGAGAAATATTTATTCATATCCTTTAATTGTTTTTAAATTGGTTACTTGCTAGACTTTTTTTTATTATTTCCATTACTTATTGGAATGAGTCTTCATATTTTGGCTATTCACCAAGTATGTAATTATATTGTTGTACATAAGATCAAGAGCAGTTTTTTAAAAAAAAAAAAAAGTATATACACACATATATAAATACAAGATAACCTTTACCTCAGTCAACATGCTGTCTTTTCACTTGTTTCCTTTGTTGTACAGAGAGTCTTAGTCTCATGTGTTAATTGAATCAAGTCTTGGTATCATGTGCTAATGGAATCAAACATGTACTTTTCCTTTTTTTCTTTTTTTTCTTTGTTTTGAAGAGATTGTAAAAGAGACACAGTACCAAGAGAGCTGTCGGCAAGATGATGTCATCTAGAAATGGAGGACATGAAGATATAGATAGTGGGAAGGGAATAGATCTGTGAGAAATTGGAGAAAGGAGATTATAGATCAAATATGAACAAAAATACCTTGTACAAATTTTTCTTTTTATCTTTCCTTTCTCTTTTTTTATTTTTTTTAATTTATTATCTTTAATCTTTATTTGTAACAATCTAGTCATTATTCCCCTCTAGGTCTACCATCAAACAGTTCCTCATCTCATTTCTCCTCCTCCTTGTCTCAAAGAGGAAGTCACCCTATCCCCCCCCCCTGGACCCTACCTCAACCCAGCCCCCACCATACCCCATCCCACTAGGCCTCCCCACTCCCTGAGGTCTCAATTCATTTCAAATGATGTTACCTTCCATGAGTAATATTTAAGTTCATATGACTTGAATCTCAATCCAAGTGTAAATGGAGAAAGCAATCACAAGTGGGGAGGGACGGAGGGAGGGACCTGGGAGGGAAAGTGGTTGGGTGTGGGGGGAGAGGGGAATCAATCAGGACTGAAGCCCTGAGGGTCAGCAGAAATAATGGAAAATGGCAACCTAGGGAGTTTAAAAACTCCAACCCATAATTGTTCCTGTCTGAAAGAACTGCAGAGATGGAAATGGAGAAGAGCCTGAGGAAAAGAAGGTCCAACAGCAGGATTCAGCTCAAGGGGAGGTCCTGAGGCCTGACACTATTACTAAGGCTATGGCACACTCACAAAAAGTGATCTATCATGACTGCCCTCCAAAAGACTCAACAAGAAGCTGAAAGAGTCAGATGCAGATATTTTCACCCAACTAATGGACAGAAGCTGCTGATCCCTGTGGTTGAATTAGGGAAGGGCTGAAAGAAGTTGAGAAGGAGGGCAACCCTGTAGGAGGACCAGCATCTCAATTAACCTGGACCCCTAAGATCTCTCAAACACTGGACCACCAAAAAGGCAGCATACACCAGCTGATATGAGGCCCCCAACACATATGCAGCAGGGGACTTCTGGGACTATATTCAATCAGAGATGATGTACCTAACCCACAAAAGACTGGAGGCCCCAGGAGTTTAGAGGTCAGGTAGGGTTGGAAGTCTGGGGGTGGGACATCCTCAAGGAGATGGGGGTAAGGAGGAGGTATGGAATGTAGAAGAGTTGGATGGTAGATGGGGGCAGAGGGAGTATGGGGGAAGGGATATAGAATCTGGAGTGTAAAAAAAAAGATAAAGAAAGAAAGAAAGAATTATAAAAATTTTTAAAAAAACAGATGTTACTCTAGTCACAAGAGTCTAGCATCTTCAATTAGGAAGACAGACCTTATATTTATGTTGGTGTTCTTTTGCATTTATGTTCTAATTGTCCTGAATTATAAACAATGCATGTATTCAGACAACTAACTGATTTGTCCTCTCTGCTCTTTCTTAAATAAAACTTCTAAGTAGCAAGGAAAAATTATTCTAGTAGAATTCACTGACCACGGTTTATTTTGTTCAAGGTGACATAGAATGACACAAAAACAATTAAATTAAATGAGATTAAGTACAATTTTATTGAAATAGAAGACATGATATATTTTTAAGAGCTGGAAAAATATAGGAGACCTTTAGAAAGATGGTTGTTCAGTGATATTAAATCATTGGTGCTTAATAATTAAAACTGAGCTGCTAACCTGTCACAGATTGGACTATCTACTGTGATTACTACATTTTGTAGGACGCCTTCCTAGTCTCTGAGAAAGACATTCTGTGTAAGTTATAATGGGCTAAAATGCTACGAGAAGGTTTTTATCACACAATGGGCAGAGAAAGAAATGTAATTGTAATGTTAATAAAGTAAATACATTAGGAAAAAGGATAAGAGTAGCCTGAGTTGGGAGTAAACTGTCTTAACATTTACTCAAGTGAGAGAGATTTAATATGGTCTCAGAAAACAGCTTTCCAAGAGCCAGTACTGAGTGAATGGTAAAATGTACCATTTAAAGAGAGATGACATCGCCCCAGTCATAGATCAGGGAAGATTTTACAGAGGATTTCTCTGCTGCTAAAGCATTGTTGTCACTCACAGATAGTAGAATTGAGCACACTACCGCTTTCAAAGTACTTGCTTAATCAGTTGTTGCGAGATAGTTTATACTTTCAAGCCTTTTGCTCCAATGTGACTGCATTTAGTGTTAAAGCATTTTGTGACTATTTACAAAAAAAGAAATGTACTTATAAGAGCATGACCTAAACTATAGGAGGACTTAAACTATATAAGCAAGAACCTTATCAAAGGAGAGGCATCCAAGCTAGGTGTCTTACCAGGCAAGCAAAGAAGAAAAAAATAATAAAAGATCTTATGAGAGGCAAAGAAATAGGAAATCACATACAGACCAGAAAAAGAACTTTTAGCAGAAATTAAATCTTAAAGGCACCGCTGTCATAAACTTTATAACTTAAAAGTAGAAAAACAGTGTCTGATGTCTAAACACTATCTATAATAATCTGTTATGACAAAATAAGCAAATGGATACTATCATTTACTTTCTGTGTTCATTTCATTTTGTAAAATTCCTTCTGTTAATCTTCTGGTGCCTAGGACCCACTTCCAATGTTCCCATTCTCCTTGTAGGTAGTTTCATTTGTTCAATGTCTTCTTATTGGAATAATGATATACCATCATTGCTTGCAGATATCATAATTTGCCCAGGCACCATCTTTTTATATATTATTGTGCCTTCCATATTTTAGTACACTTGTCATCTTTTGCTAAGACCTGCCTGTTAACTACATGTATTTGCTTCTAAATGCAGGCTATCATTTCACTGTCTGCTTACAGCATGCTGTGCCTCTTCATCTTCCAGTGGGGACTTCTGATGCTTCACCTCGGAGCCACACAACAATGAATACTAAAATGCATATGTGTTATCTTTTACAATAGATAGCTTTTTTAAATTTTAATTTTCATATACCTAAAACTCCTTTCCATATGCTACTTATGTAGTTTGTTACATTCCTAATTTCTAGAGTTCTTTTTTAACAACCACTATGACAAATATTTCTAGGTAAATTCAGACATATTTGTCTTAAGATTAAGGAAGTCATTCACATTATCCCTTTGGGCTTTATGTTTAATGTTTAAATAATCAACTAATTTAGAAATTAGGTTTCTCTTCAATCCAAATTAGGTAATCATCATTTAAAATGTTAAGGTTTTTTTCTCTTTACATAAATGAATTTTAAATAGGGATTTTAATTAAATGAAGAGTTAAGTAAAGCCACATATATAAGTTATGTATCAAGTACAATATGCTAAAATTTTACCTACTAAACCCGGTACCAATAGCTCCTTGTACAAATCATGTAATTTTAGACAAATCCCACTGTGAATAAAGCAAATATTTTTTTTCAGTCCTTGTTTCGATCAGTAACACAGTGCCCTTCTAAGTGAGAATTACAAATTCTAGGTTTCACCTTCAATTAAAAGAATGCAAGGAAAAGGCCCTTCCTCCCACCATCCCTGGCCAAGGGCAGCCTGCTTTTGGATTCCTCTATGCATCACTTTCCATTGCCCATTATCTCCCACAACAGCTGGTGACACATAGTCACTTTGCTCTAGGAAAGCTCTCTCTTCCCTCCTCCATCTGTTTCAGTCCATTTACTTCAGAAATAAAACACTGCTGTGGCTGGTCTGCTTACATCTTATCTACAGCATAATTTAAATCCCTTCAGTTAGAGAAGGCAAATTCTCCATTCAGAGAGAGTAGTTTTATTTTAAACACATGTTGATGTTGAAGTGCTGAACAGATCCTATAGAAACATTCTGTAGGTTTTATAAAAAAAAAATATAGAAAGCCTATGTTAAAAAAAATGCTAAGGCTGATTGTTAAGCATATGTAGACATACTGTGTACTGGGATTCTGAAGTTTATTTTAAACCTAAGTGCCCATTTAATTGCATTTCCACTGAAGATCAAAAAGCACTGTCAGTATTTATAAGGACCACCAGAACAGTGACCCTATATCCTGTAGTAAGAGACATCAATGAATGTGGGAGCAACTGATCTTTCTGCTTCTACACACATTTATACCTGATTCAAAGGTCTCAACTATACTAATAGTAACAGTTTTCATTTAGTTTCTCATTTTAAATTCTTCCTCCCCTTTTCTTTGTGTTTGTCTATGCGAAAGGGAAGGAGAAGGAGAGATTGAGGCTGATTGACTTTTTCTGAACCAAACAAAAATCACAACCTCTGGGACCCCCCTCTCCCCTCCAAGACCCTGCCCACCAACTACACAGAAAGAACCCTCCCTCAGTTGTGGTGAAGTTTATTCCATACCTTGTAGTCTATTTTTTTGCTCCATAATTCTGACTGCTTTCATGGAGGCTTTCTGGCAGCGGGACATCAGGTAAACCCTCCCCACCATAAGCCCATGCCCACCAAATTTCTGGAAAGCACTACCAATAGCAGTAAACTGCATCCTATACCTTAGGTTCCATTTCCCACTCTACAACTCTGCCTTCATGCCTGGAGGACTGCAGTCACCAGTTATAATCACGTAAGCCCCTGCTCCAGGCACTTGCCTCTATATTCCCCTAAATCACACCTATCAGCTATAAATTGCACCACACACCCTGGACTCCATTTTTCAGCTCACCACCCAGCTTGCTTTACTGGAGGTCCTTCAGCACCCAAGACCCCAGGCAACACTGATACTAGCGCGAACGGAGGACAGGGTAGAACACAAAACTCCAGAGGCCAAACAGGCCAAAAAAACCCCAAAGCATACTGGACCTGAAGACTAGGTAGTCATCAGTACTCCAGGCCTCTCAGGCCACTAGACAAAGAGAAAACCGAAATTAAGAGTAAACATCCAAAAAGGCTCATACAACAAAGATAAACTGAGAAAGTAGCAACTAAACGTATAATAACTGCAAAACCCAGAAGGCTAAAGACCAGGCTAAAAACACAATCAACAACTGCCAGGGCACTACTAGATACCAGATATCTTACTACAGCAAGTGCTGGATACCATAATATATCAGAAACACAAAAAATGACCTAAAATCAAATCTTACAAAAATGATAGAGGCCTTTAAAGAGAAAATGAATAAATCCCTTAACAAAATACAAGAAGTACAATCAAAGAAGAAATGAATAAAACTCTTCAGGTCCTGAAAATGGAAATAAAGGAATAAAAAAAAAAAAAAACATGAACACTAAAGTAATGTGGAGATGGAAAACTTAATAACGAGAACCGGAACTACAGACGCAACAGAATATGCAACATGGAAGAAAAAAATCTATGGGGTACCAAATATAGTAGAAGAAATCAATACATTTGTCAAAGAAACTGTTAAATATAAGATTTCTGATAGTAAACATCTAGGAAATATGGGACATTATGAAAAGAACAAACCTAAGAATAATAGGAATAGAAGGAGAAGAAAATTCCCTACACAAATGTCTAAAAAATATTTCCAACAAAATCAGAGAAAAACATCGAGTGTGGAGAATTCGAGGGTGGGGGTAGGTGGGGGGACATCCTCATAGAAGCAGGAGGAGGGGAGATGGGATAGTGGGTTCCTGGGCCGGGGGGGGGCGTGTTAATGGGGTAAGGGAATAACATCTGAAATGTAAATATAATATCCAATTTAAAAAAATCATAGAAGGAAATTTCCCCTAAAAGTGAGATAGCCTATAAACACAGAAGAAATTTGCAGAACACCAAATAGCTTGGACCAGAAAAGAAAATCCACCCACCATATAATAATGAAAACACTAAATGTATAGGAAAAAGAAAGAATGTTAAACTCTGCAAATGAGAAAGGCCAAGAAATAAAGGCACACCTTAAAGGGTTACTGAGGCTCGCGAGGCTTAGAACAGACCACACCAGACTGGCTGATTCCACGGGAGAGCGTGGATTTTATTTGGATAGAGAGTGGGGAAAGAAGTGGGGAGAAAGATGGTCAGAGAAAATAAAAGCGTGATGTCGCTCACCCTGAATATTTATCTCGCCTGTGACGTATTTTTCTGCAGGTACCAGGTGAGGTGGTCAGGTGAATTATGGGAAAGTTTGACGGTTGTCTTGGTAACGAGGTAGAGGTCGCATGTCACCTGAATATGACATCACTCAGAGTTCGGGCTGGATGCTAACACACCTAACATATTACACCTGACTTATCAACAGAGACTCTAAAACCCAGAAGGGCCTGGGCACGTGTCTTGACATCTCCAAGAGATCAGAGCTGCCAGCTCCTACTTCTATACCCACAAACATTTTCAATCATTATAAATGGAGAGAGATACTCCACGACAAAACCAAATTTAAATAAAACTTATCCCCAAATATATTGCTTCAAAAATACTAGAAGGAAAATTCCAACGCAAGAAATTTAACTCTACCCAAGAAAACACAGAAAATAATAATTCACACCAGCAAAACTGAAAGTAGGAAAACACACACACACACAGCCACTACTAACATCAAAAACACAGAAATTAACAATCCTCAGATTGAGATTCCTCTCAACATGAATGGTCTCAATTCCTCAATAAATAAGTCACAGGATATTAGAATGGATACAAAACAAGTTCCGTTAGTTTATTGTATCCAAGAAATATACCCCAGCACTAAATTTAGACATTACCTCAGAAGAAATGGCTGGCAAAAGATTTTCCAAGCAAACTGGTCCAAAGAGGAAAATGGAGTAGCCATTCTAGTATCTAATAAAATACTTTCAACCAAAATTAATCAAAACAGAAGGGAAAGGACACTTCATACTCATCCAATGAAAAATTTGCTATGATAATGTCTCAATTCTGAATATTGATGCACCAAATGCAATGGCACCCACATTCATAAAATAAACATTATTGAAACCCTAAGTCACACACTGAACCCCACATATTAATAGTGGAAGACTTCAACATCCAGTTCTCAACAATTCACAGGTCATCTAGATAAAAACTAAACAGAGAAATAATGAAGCTAACAAATTTTATGAATTAATGGACACAACATATAGCTACAGAATATTTAATTGAAAAAAAACCATAAAAGAAGAATATACCTTCTTTTCAGCGTCTCATAGAACCTTCTTCATATCTGACCATACTGAGACACAAAATAAGTCTCAACAGATGCAAGAAAGTTGAAATAATGCCTTTTATCTTATGAGACCACCACAGATTAAAGCTGGACATCAACAACCACAGAAACAACAGAAAGCCTAAAAAACCATGCAATGTAAACAACTCTCTGCTCAATGGCCACTGGGTCAATGGAGAAATAAAGAAATCAAACAGGGGTCTGGAAAGATGGCTCAGTGGTTAAAAACACTGACTGCTCTTACAGAGGATCTGAGTTCAATTCCCAGCATCCATATGGTGGCTCACAAACATCGGGAATAGGATCTGATGCCCCCTTCTAGTATGTCTGAGGAGAGCAACAGTGTACTTGCATACATAGAATAAATAAATAAGTAAATCTTTAAAAAATGACCTTTAAGGAAAAAAAGAAATCTAACTGTCTGGACATCAGAGAAAATGAAGGCACAACATGTATAGGACACACTGAAAGTAGTGCTAAGAGGAATGTTCATAGCACTGAGTGCCTTCATACAGAAATTAGTGAGAACTCATACTAGTGACATAACAGCTTACCTGAAAAATTGAGAACAAAAAGAAGCAAACACACCCAAGAGAAGTAAGAAAAAAAATTGAAATCAGGATTGAACTCAAGAAATCAGAAACAAGGTGAACAACATGAAGAAACAACAAAATAAAGAGTTGGTTCTTGTCTTGTCAACAAGACAGGCAAACCCTTAGCCAAACTAATTAAGTGGCAGAAAGAATATATCCAAATTAACAAAATCAGAAATCAAATAGGGGACATAACGACACCTAGAAAATCCAAAAAATCTCTAGGTCTTATTTCAAAAATCTGTACTGCACAAAATTGGAAAATGTAAAAGAAATGGACCAATTTCTTGATTGATACCACTTACTAATGTTGAATCAAGATCAGGTAAACAATTTAAATTAGGCCTCTAATATCTAAAGAAATAGAAGCAATCATTAAAATTATGCCAACCTAATAAAAAAAAGTCCAAGTCCAGAGGATATAGAATATAGAGTATAGAATTCTACCAGACTTGCGAAAAACTAATAACAATACTCCTCAAACTCTTTCACAAAATAGAACAGAAGGAACTCTGTCAAACTCATTCTATGAGATCACAGTCACCCTGATACCTAAACCACACAATGATTCAACAAACAAACAAAAAACCCACTTCAGACCAATATCCCTTAGGAATAGTGATGCAAAATATTCAAGTATTCAAGAACTAAATTTGATAAGACATCAAAAACATCATCCATCATGATATAGTAGGCTTCTTCCAGAGATGCAGGAATGGTTCAGCATATAATCTGTCAATTCCATTAATGTAATCCACTGTATAAACAAACCTACAGGAAACATACACGTACACATGACCGTCTCATTAAATGCTGAAAAAGCTTTTGACAAAATCCAATACTCTTTCATGTTAAAAGTATTAGAGAGATCAGGGATACAAGGCACATACCTAAACATAATCAGTGTAATATAAAACAAACCGTTACTGAAGTAAATGTAGAGAAACTTAATTCATTTCCACTAAAATCAGGGACAAGACAAGGCTGCCCACTCTCTCCCTATGGAGTCAGTATAGTACTTGAAATAAAGGAGATAAAGGGGATACAATTTGGAAAGGAAGAAGTCAAAGTATTGTTATTTGCAGATGATATGATAGTATACATAAGTGACCCCAAAAATTCTACCAGGGAGCTCTTTTGGGTTTTTTGACTTTTTAAAATTTATTTATTGGATATTTTATTTATTTGCACTTCAAACGTTATCCCCTTTGCCTGTTCCCCCCTGGAAACCCCATCCCCTCTCCCTTTCCCTGCTTCTATGAATGTGTTCCCCCATGCACCCAACCTTTACCTAACTGTCTCTCTGCTCTCGAATTCCCCTGCACTGAGGCATCGCGCCTTCAAAGGAATAAGGGCCTCACTTTCCATTGAAGCAGGGCAAGGCCATCCTCTGCTACCTATGTGGCTGGAGCCATGGTTCTCTCCATGTGTACTCCTTGGTTGGTGGTTTAGTCCCTGGGAGCTCTGGGGAGAGGGTCTGGTTGGTTGATATTATTGTTCTTCCTATGGGGTGGCAAACCCCTTTAGCTCCATCAGTCCTTTCTCTAACTCTGGAGAACTCTTACAATTTCAGCAAAGTGGCTGAATACAAAATTAACTAAAAAAAAAATCAGTACTGCCACCTGTATACAAATGATAAAAAGGCTAAGAAACTAATTAGCACAACACCCTTCACAATAGCCACAAATAATACAAAATACCTTGATGTAATTCTAACCAAGCAAGTGAAAGACTTGTATGAAAAGAACTTATCATCTTTGAAGAAATTGGATAGGCTATCAGAAGATGGAAAGAGCTCCCATGTTCAGTAGGATTAACATAGTAAAAATGGCCATTTTGCCAAAAAAAATCTACATGTACAATTCAATTCCTGTCAGAATCCCAACACAATCCTTTACAGACCTTGAAAGAATAATACTCAACTCCATATAGAAAAAAAACAAAAAACCCAGGATTGCTAAAACAATCCTGTATGAGAAAAGATCATCTGGTGGTATCACTACCCCGGATTTCAAGCTGTACTATAAAGCAATATTAATAAAAGCCTGCATGGTACTGGCAAAAAATAGACAGACACATCAATTAATGTAATTAAATTAAAGAACCAGAAATAAATATACACACCTATGGACATCTGATTTTTATAAGTAAACGAGAAACATGCAACAGGAAAAGAAAGCATCTTCAAACAAATGCTACCAGAATAACTAGATGCCTGTATACAGAAGAATGTAAATAGATTCATATCTATCATGCTGCAAAATAAACCCTCAAGTCTAAGTAGATCAAATACCTCAACATAAAATCAGATAAAGTGAACTGGATAGAAGAGAGTGTAGACTATAGCCTTGAACACATTGGAACAGGAAACTTCTTTGAACAGAACATGAACAGCTCAGGTACAAGGATCAATAATTAATAAATGGGACCTCATGAATCTGAAAACTTCTGGAAGGCAAAGGACACTGTCCAAAGGACAAAACTCATGCCTACAGAATGGGCAAATATCTTTACCAACCCAACATCTGACAGAGGGCAGATATCCAAAATACATAAAGAACTCAGGAAAATAAACATCAACAACCCAATAATGCAATTTAAAAAATTTGATACGTATCTAAATAGAAAATTCTCAACAAATGAAACTCTAATGGCCCAGAGGCACTTAAAGAAATTTTCATAATTCTTAGTTACCAGGGAAATGTGAATCGACATGACCATGACATTCCATCTTACACTCATCAGAATGGTCAAGATGAAAATTTTAAGCAACAGCCCCTGATGGTAAGAATATGGAACAAGGGAAACACTCCTCATTGCTAGTGGGAATTCAAATGTGTACAACTATTTGGGACATCAATTTGGTGATTTCTCAGAAATTTGGGAATACTACCTGAAGACCCAGGCATTCTACTCCTGGGTATATACCCAAAAGATGCTCTACCATACCAAAAGGTTACTTGCTCAATTCTGTTTATAACAGTGTGTAATAACCCCAAACTAAAACCTAGATGTCCCTCAATCAAATAACAGAAAAAGAAAATTTACACAATGAAAAATTACTTAGCTATTAAAACAAATGTCATCATGAAATTTTCAAGCAAATAGAAGGAATGAGAGACCATCCTAAAGAAGGAAACCCAGATCTGGAAAGACAGTGATGGTATGTACTCACTTCTAAGTGGACATTAGCCATACAGTAGAGGATAACCATGCTACAATTCATAGACTCAAAGAAATTAAGTCACAAAGAGGGCAAAAGGGGAGATACTTGAATCTCACTGAGAAGAGAAATAGAACAGACATTCAGGGTGTGTGGAGGGAAGGAACAGGGTTGAGAAGAAGAGAAGAATAAATCAAGTAGAGGGAGGAAGGAAGGACAAAGAACTGTGGGAGACAACCGGATTGAAGAGGACATTTCTGGCATGAACTAGAAACCTAGGACAATGGGAACTCCCAGGAATTTATTAGGGTGACTCTAGCAAAGACTCCTAGAAAATGGAGACATGGGGTCTGAAATGTCTATTTTCTGTAACCAGATAAGAATTCTAATGGAGGAACCAAACCAGCCACAAAACCTTAAGCCCACAATTTCTACTGCCAACAAGATACGTATGGGTAAAGATGGAGCAGAAATTGAGGAAAAAGTCAACTGATAACTGGCCCCCTTAAGACTCATGGTGAGAGAAAGCCCACCCTGATACTATTAATGATGTTCTGTTATACTTCCAGAAAGGTGCCTAGCTTAAATATCATCTGAGAGGTTTTACCTAGCAACTGATAGAAACAGATTCAGATACCCACAGCCAAACATTAAGTAGATCTTGGGAATTCTTTGGACACATGGGATGAAGGATTAAGGAGTCAGAGAGGTGAAGAACAGCACAATAAAACATACAGAATAAACTAACCTGGGTCCAACAGGGCCCACAGAGATTGAACCCCTGAAGAGAAAGCATAGGAAGGGTAGACCTAGCCCTTCATATGTATGTAACAGTTGTACAGTAAGGTTTTCGTGTGGGACTCTTAATGGCAGAAACAGGAAAAGTAGCTGAATCCATTAACCACCTTTAGATATCTTTTCCCTAATAGGCTTGCATTGCCTAGCCACAATAGGAAAATGTGTTCCCTTTCCTACTTAAACTTGATATGCCAAGGCAGGTTGATATTCATGGAAGACCTCCCTTTTTCTGAGCCTTTTCTGAAGAGAAAGGGAGGGCTGGAGAATGGTGAGCAGGTGAGGTGAAGGGAGAGACTGAGAGAAGAGGAGGGAAGAGAAGCTACAATTAATGTGTAAAATAGATAAAATAATTAATAAAGAATCATACTCTGGGGACACACATACATAGATGAGATGATAGACTGATTGATAGATAAATAGTAAATAACTCAATGGTAGGTAGATAGATAGATAGATAGATAGATAGATAGATAGATAGATAGATAGATAGATAGAAGATAGATAGATAGATGACAGACAGATACATACATACATATATAGAGAGATACATAGATACAGAGATAGATACTTAAAAACAATACTTAGGCCCAACTTCTTCACCTGAAATAGTAAATGCATTTAATGGAGTTTCTTTAAGTATTAAATCATGTGTTTAATTGCAAGAATTAAACTATGTCCACTTCATTATAGGATATCAAATGCAGGAGAACAAAGTATTTGCACAAGTAATGAGACATTCTTTTCTTTCAGTTATAATTATTTTTACATGTTTTTTAAGAAAAGAAATATTAGTCTTTCTTTTGAATTATTGTCTTTGGTTTAATTTAAAGAGATTAAAAACTAATAACACATTCCCAAGGTTCATGTTTTAAGAACTGAACTTTCTTCCTAAACCCATTACTTGAATAAAGCTAACTTTATTCAGCACAGTACAAAACTACTGTTTATATTGAGATATATAAAACATAAACTATGTACTATAGCCTACTGCTTTTTGCTTCTTACTTAGTCAGGAGTTTTATTTTTAAAAGCATCTCCAAATGAAAAGTTCATTATATTCTTTAGTAAATATGTTTTGTTTTTAGATCAATAAAGTTAAAATATATGTTAGCCATATTCTTTTCATCTAAGTTGAGATATCTCTGATTTGTCATAAATCAATAGCCATGTGGCTAAAGCTATGCCTTAAAGTTTTGATTATATATTTTCCATTTCTAAGCTGAAAGGTTGTTTCTGATAGACCATTATGTATGGCAATATCCTCTCCTTTTCTTATTGCAAAAAATATCAGCATAGGGAATTGATTTAAGTCTCAAAATTAATTGCCAAAATGTAAGCACTGAGCACGTACTTTCAAACACAGGCAGCCAATTTATTCATCCTCAACTCTCACACTACAATAATTGATTATATGCAAGACAACCACGTAAGCAAAGCATTCACCTCTTTGTTATTTCTTCTTAATTCGCATTCAATATCTAAGCTTTGTAAGCTATGTATATATATATATATATTTTTTTTTTAAAAAAACCTTAAAATTCAGACTCTTTCTGACCACCCTCTCTTTCAATAGTGCATCATCATGATTCCAATGGTCTACTTCAGTGACATCGCACACTCACAGGTCAGGATAGGTTAAGTTTTCTACCTACTTTAATAAGAAGTTTCCTAATTTTACTATCTATGAAAATAGATAAATAATACTAAGCTCTTTTGAAAGAGTCATGTGGAATCCCATCCCAAGTCAACTTCCTGAAATATATAAACAGACATGTATAAAACAAATTTGATAGAACTACACTACAACAAGGTGCATAACACTACACCACTAGGCAAGACATACTAGAAATTAAAACTTCAGTAACGGGAATGGGTTACCTCTTTGTGTGTTGTGAACTACTAGGATCTGATACATCCTCCAAATTGTTAATCACTATCTACAGCTAATTCTCTTGACTACCCTCTAGAAATTGACAGTAAGACACTATGGACAGGAGTCATAGAACATGGAAAAACTGAGCTAGTTTCTGATAGTTTCATAGAGGTAGAAGATGCTATGTATGCTACCAAAGGAAATAAAGTTCATCACCGTTCTTATCCATTTGTAAATCTAGTGAGCTCCAGTATTGTCTGGAATGACAAAACATGGCAACTGGTGTAATACTGACATTAATGTTTTGGGGTTAGTCAATTGTTTTCTTATTGTATTTAGAACCTGCTTTATGAGATGGAACCAATTCCTGAACTGTTAACAGAACCAAGAATGTGTTGCTAGCTGGATCACAGGCTCCAAAAGAGAAACCATTACTATTTTATTTACGTGGGTTTTTTTATTTGTTTGTTTGTTCATTTATTTGTTTTGCTTTTCGGTTTTGGTTTTTTGTTTTTTTTCCATAAAGTTAGAGAGATTAAAGTTGGGGAGATTTAAACAATATTAGAGTTAGACAAGAAAACCATCTCTGATAGGACAGAAATCATGTTTCAACAAAGTACAGAGCAAATTTTAGGGAATCATTACAAGAAATAACAATTTTAGTTTCTGTGCTCAGGGTGGGTATATTGTCAAGGTACTGTTTGTCTTTGTTATGGTTTGAAGGAGAATGTTGCCCAAAGGCTCATATGCGAACACTTGGTCACTACGTAGTGGTGCTTTCTGGGGAGGTTTAGGGAAAATGGCATTACTGGAGGAAATATGCCACTGAGGCTGGTTTTCAGAGTTAAAACCTCCCACATCTTCTGGTGAGCTCTCCCTCTGATTGCTGCTCGCATTTGAAGATGAGTGCTTCCTTCTTCTTGCTCCCAGCCCGGCCTGTTGTTTGCTGCTGTTTCCAGTCCTAATGGAATCTCATTCCTCTCCATCTGTGAGGAAATGTAAACTTCCTTCTATGAACTGCCATGATGATGGTGTTTTATCACTGTAGTAGGAAAATAGCTAATAAAAGCCAGGCTTGGGGATGCATGCTTGTGATTTCAGCACTTGAGGACTCATGGAGGAAGAATCAGGAATGCAATTATATTTTTCTCCACATACCAATTCTAGGCAACCTTATATGAGACTTTATTTCAAATGAAAGTAAGAAAAAAAAGAAATTGAAGTAATTATAAATTATAATTCATACAGGTCATTGTATCTTGAGAAATTTTCCAAGCACTTCATATGTGTGTGTGTGTGTGTGTGTGTGTGTGTGTATGAATGTGTATATATATACATATATATATCATATAAGGATAAAATATGCCTTCTTTTCTTTACATGATTACTAATTTAAAGTTATTGTCCATAACATGATGGTTTCTGAATTAATATTTCATAACATTATAGAATACAAAGAATTAGATATTAGCCATAGTGAAAAAAAATAAGAGAACCTGTTCATTTACACAAACATAGGGTATAGAAGACAGCTCAGTGCCTAAAGAACTTGCTGCCAGACTTAATAGTCCGAGTTTAATCCCTGGGATCAACATCATGGAAAGAGAAATGGTTCACACTGTGACACACAATTCCCTTACACATGTGCACCCATAAATAAAGACATGCATATATGAATTAATAAATGTAAACATGCAAATTTTATAAAATTTAAAATTCTAGGCAACCCTAATAAAATAAAATCTTGTCATGTAGTCTCCTGATTCTAATTCAAACATATTGTTAGCTCCACACTTTCTTTTTTTTAATTATTTATTTATTTAATTATTTAAATCAAATCGTAATTTTTACTTATTCACACAGGGTTATAAACACAAAATGGCAGGACGTGGGGAAGAGGATGACACCGGAGCATAGATGTTCAGGGGGAGTGCAGATATCTTTCAGAACAGGTTATTGGCTGGGTGAAGGTTCAGGGGACAGGTTACTATGACTCTGCCAAGATTTACTTGTCCTTATCTAAGTTGGTACTGTCCGCTGAAGCTACCTATTTACAAGGTCTATGACTACTCAGGCTGGTAAATTTCCACAAAAGCTGCCTGTTTACAATAGCTTATAGCCATCTGTTTCAGTGTTTTTCCACAGAGACCCAAGACTTTGTGTTAGCATGTATGTATGTCAGGCCAATTGCTGATTTTAGGCCTTCAATGTATACGCAGGACTGCCCCTGACATCGCCTCCCTTTTCTAAGTATAGAAGGGCCATGGCAATTCTAATCTTTCGAAGGTGGGGATATAGGCCTGACCTCCAATAATTGAAGGAGACCTTGTAATGGCTCCGGTCCTCCTGTCATTGTCCAGTGAGGCATGAGAGCCATACCCATCCTGATGTCTTTTTCCGGAGAGGGGATATTTTTGACATCAATCCCTATGCAGTCAAGCTTGTCCCTCAGAGAACCCAGAGAGATATTTTTAACTTTTATTTATATTCCCTTGCAGTGCTTAGCCTCGCAGCCTAAGCAAGAATTCATATCTTATAGGTTAACACCAGTGTGAGAAGCCTGAAACAGCAGCAGCTGGAATAACATATGCAACTTTGCTCCCTATTGGTTCAGGATAGAAACAAAAGAGAAACCTCAAGGAGACTATCAAGGATTATAGATATACCTTTGCATATAATTCACTTTACAATGAACATTTGGATTGTGGTTATCCCTCTAACTATTAGAGATCTGAACCTTTACTTTTCTGACTTGAATAAAATCTGCTCTGTGAACAGAATTTCAAGACAGAATGCCAGAGTTCCAGTCAAACTGTTCTCGCATGATGCTGAAACTTCCTCCCTACTTTTGGGATATTTCAAGCTATTATTCATTGCTGATATGTTTTCACATCTAAACTTCATAAAGCAACTATAAGATGGGTCTTATCTCCATTGTGTTCTTGAGAAAACAAGGAGAAAGGTAAAATAACTTGTCTTAAACTCGCACAGTATATGGTAAAGGAACATTTGCAGTCGGATCTACCAGGATTCAAAGAATGGCTTCTAATTGTTTTATTGTACTGCATTTTCACTTGTAAAAAGATGAACATTTAAAATGTATTGTACTGCATTGCTTCCTCTTCCTCCTTGTCCTCCTTCTCTTCTTCCTTCCCTTTCTTTTTTTGTAGTTTAAGTACATTTAAAGTAGAAAAAAAATCATGGCTACTAGCTTGGTGTTTTTCAAGGATTTGTGAACGACTTAACATTTTTATCCCGAACGTAAAGAAATTCTAGTGTTTAAACTAAACAAAACTTCCAGACCAGGATTAAAATAGATTTAATTGAGTTGTTGCCCAAAGCAGCCACATGGAAAGCTACAAACATACTCTTGGCTGTTGCCAAGACTATAGATTGTTCTCTACAAATTGACAGCAAGGTGACATTGCTGAAGAGTAAATCTACACAACTCATTAAACATGGAAAAGCCAAGCTTGTACCCTCATAGAGCCTTTACCTCTGCATGCTAGTAGTCTTTGGTATAGAAAGGTACTCTACATCTTAGTAAAAGAGAAACACAAACACCAACCCATGCATAAATCCTCTGATGTACAATGATGACCTGCCTGCAAGATATGCTATGGCAATAGTGTCACTAAACATCTGGGAGTAACCAACCAATAACTAGTGTGCAAACTAGTGAGTTTCTGATTCTTGTGCCTTTCCTTGATCCTTTTTCCTTCTATTGTTTAGAATTGTTCAAATTGGGGATAATAGATTCATTTTATATTATTATAACTAGTTTTGTTATATTTTAAAAATGAAGGCACTATTGAAAACCTTCACTTGGGTAAAGATTAACAACTAAGCTGAGAAAATTGAATACAACATTAAAGAAAACCCATAGGCAACATTGCGGGTGGCCAACAACCAGAGACTAGACAGCTCAGGAACCTAGGACAAAACCAAGTAATACTTCTTTTAAAAAGAAAAAAATTAATGTAGTGATAAAATGATTGCTAATGGCTGGGCAGTGGTGGAGCACACCTTTAATCCCAGCACTTTGGAGGCAGAGGCAGGCGGATTTCTGAGTTCGAGACCAGCCTGGTCTACAGAGTGAGTTCCAGGACAGCCAGGACTACATAGAGAAACCCTGTCTCGAAAAACCAAAAAAAAAAAAAAAAAGATTGCTAATGACATTCTGCTATGCTTATAGATCAGTGCCTTGCTTAGTCACCATCAAAGAAACTTCTTCCTCCATCTCCCCAAGATCTTCTAGCCTTTAGAAGTCTCTGTTTGAGAAGTCTGGTGTAATTCTGATAGATTTGCCTTTATATATTACTTGGCCTTTTCTCCATGCCACTTTTAATATTCTTATTTGTTCTGTGCATTTAGTATTTTGATTATTATGTGATGGAAGGATTTTCTTTTCTGGTCCAATCTATTTGGTGTTCTGTAGGCTTCTTTTATGTTTGTGGCCATCTTTTTCTTTAAGTTAGAGAAGTTTTCTTCTATAATTTTATTGAAGATGTTTTCAGACCCTTTGAATTGGGAATCTTCACTCTCTTCTATTCCTATTAGTCTTAAGCTTGGTCTTTTCATAATGCCCTGAATTCCTTGGATGTTTTGGGTTAGGATCTTTTTGCACTTTGTGTTTTCTTTGACCACTGTGTCAGTATCTTCTATGGTATCTTCTATGCCTGAGATTATCTCTTCTATCTCTTGTATTGTGATGGTGATGCTTACATCTGTAGCTCCTGATCTTTCCTAGGTTTTCTATCTCCAGGATTGCTTCCACTTGTAATTTCTGTATTGTTTCTATTTCCATTTTTAGGGCTTGGACGGTTTTGTTCAGTTCCTTCACCAGCTTGACTGTGTTTTCCTGCATTTCTTTAAGGGATTTATTTGTTTCCTCTTTAAGGACTTCTTCCTGTTTACCTGTGTTCTGTATTTCTTTAAGGGTGTTATTTATGTCGTCCTTAAAGGCCTCTATCATCTTCTTGAGATGGATTTTAGATCAGAACCTTGCTTTTCAGGTATGTTAGGGTATCCAGGGCTTGCTGTGGTGCAAGAACTGGGTTCTGATGCCAGGTTACATTGGTTTCTGTTGCTTATGTTCTTGTGCTTGCCTCTTGTGTCTGGTTATCCCTGATGTTAACTGGCCTGTTTGTCTCTGAGTGGGGCTTGTCCCTTCTTGTAGGCAGGTAGAGCTGTGTGAACTGTTTTAGGGCATGCCTCTTGGGAGGCAGACAGTGCTGTCTCTGGTGAAGAGGACAGGCCTCCTGTGTCCCTGGTTATGGCAGACCTCCTGGGAGACAGGAAGGCTGTGTCCCTGGTTACATCAGATCTCCTAATAGATATGCTCTGGATTGTGGGAGAGGGTTAGGAGCGACCAATCTGCCCCAGGCAGAGTTTCCTTCCAGAGACTGGAAGGAAAATGTGTCTCAGGAAAATGTGGAAGTAAAATGGCAGATAGGTCTCGCATCAGCTGGGTTATGTGGGAGTCCCAGCTGGGGCAGGTATTGTGACCATGGGTTTTACCTGTAACCCTGTTTACAACAGACCTCCTGGTAGACAGGCTGAGTCTGGGGTGTGGGGAAAGTACAGGTGTGCCTGATCTACCCTGAGCAGAAATGCAGACCAGGAGCTCCACCGGTTTTTTATGGCTTCATTTGGTTAGAGTTTGGTGAGGTTTTGTGTTTTTCTTTTATGGGTAGGCATAAATTCTTTGAAACCCACGTTTAATAAGAGTTCAAACTCTCTTCTAGCCCACCACCCAGCAGAGGTAGTGGAAGAGAAAAGTTATTAGGATATGAGGGAAGTGGACCTTTTCTGTTCTTTGGGGGCAAGCTAGATCTTTCTCAGCAGTTGAGTCCTATAAAAGACACCAAATACAACTCAGCAGCTGCAGACCTCTAGGCCAGCTGATACCACATACAAATCACTGTCTGTAGTCCAGTCCCTTCAGCCAGCAGACACCAGGAAGCTGTAGCTTAATCCTGAAGAAACTGACAGGCTTGTCAACCAGCCTGAGGTGATGCTACAGAAGTGGCAAGGCACCTCAGTTTTTGGGTGAGTTTCTCTCAATGATGGTGTTACCACAAGCTGAGCTCAGCAAGGCTAAGTAAGGCAAACCAATACATGCATGATGTTAGACTAGAATAATGAGGCAGAGCAAACTAAAGCAATGCTCACTGCCCCTCTCCCATTGTCTGTGGGTCATATGTACACTCCTTCATCACAGGTCCTAGTGTTTGTTTGTTTGTTCATTTTTTGAGATAGAATTTAAAGTGACCAGGGTACATATGATAATAGTATTGTCTCTATAAATATAAAGATACTCTACACAATATAGAAAAATAAAAATAATTTCTGTATATTTAAATCTTTTCTAATAAAATTGTAAGTATTACTTGTAAAACTTTTAAGTGATAAATGCTAAAATTAAAATAGAGGAAGTAAAATCACCATATGTGCCACTATCTAGAGGTTATTAGTCACTAATGGAAGAGACATTAACCTCTACATATATCTATATGCATCCTCACAGATAGGTACATAATTAGCTCCATATCTGAACTATCAAATAAAAACTTTGTGTGTCTAATTTTGTCTTCATTTCTCATATTCTTACAAATTCAACTGTTGAAGGGAAAAACTTTAGAAACTATATTTTTCAAATAATTTTTCATAAACCTTTTCTAACCCCCTTGTTGGATGCCAGTCTGTCAGAACTCTGGACTTGTTCCCTTACACTCGTGGTCAAGCTCGTTAAGATGGAGGTGGTGTGAGTCATCGATCCTTACCCTGGACTTCTAATTTACTTTTGCAGTGCTTGAATCCCTTTGACGTCCTTGAAGCCTCCTTGCAACATGAAGGGCATACTATGTAACTGTTAGTAAAGAATTCAAAAGTAAGGGTCAAAATTAAAAATATATTTCTGAAGGAAATATAATAATTTGGTTTTGGTTTGGTCTAATGCTTGTATTATGGTAATTTGGTTTCCCAAAATTGAACAAGAATCTGCACATCCACACAAAAGATGCTGAGGGAACCTGTCCCCCAGTTGGTTTTGAGAAATAAAGTTGCCTGAGGCCAATGGCTAGGCAGGGAGACCGAGGCAGGACTTTTAGGATTCTTGGACAAGGGACCTAGGAGGAGCAGGAAGAGAAAGGCCACCATGCTTGGAAAGATGAGACACCACACCTGAAAGGTCTGAAGACAGAGATAGCCATTATGTAGGTGCCAAGGAAAGCAGCCCCCAGAGGGTCCCCAACTGGATCTAGGACAGCAATGATGAATGTAGGATTAGTAAGTAAAAACTCAGGAATATCAGGTGCAGGGTCCGGGTCAGCCACATGGCTTATCAAAATATAAAGGCTTAGTGTGTGTTTGTATTTCATTTTAGAACCCAGATCATTGGGGCAGATAGCCACTAGGATCGATTTGAGTACAACAATAAATAGGTCATCCACACTTAGGTACTTAATATATCTCAGGTTCATTATTCATAGGCAATTACCCATGTATGCTCTATCTTACCCTCGTTTCTTCATGCAGAAATCAGGTCTTTCTAACAAGTAAAATGCTTGTTTCTGTATTTTACCTAAAGTGAAGAGCCATTTTTTTTTAATGAATCCACAGGAGCATGGAGCATGTTTTTACTATATTGTTTTTGTTCAACTCCTTCCTTTTCATCCCTTGTCTCACTTAAGACCACCTTATGAATTAATTTTAAAATTTTATTATTTTTGTAAAGATTATACTATTCAATGACAAAACAATCTGTTTTCTTTGCCAATTCCTTTAGTGTAAATTATACTATCATGAAAATGTTCAGACTATAAATTATATCACTGAATATAGATGTAAAAGCAATCTACAGGAATATTTATCATATGATATTGTACAATGAAGAAACAATAGACATATGTCCATAGACAATAAACACATGTCCATAGACAGAATATTTATGATAAATTGACCAGAAAGTGATGAGTTATGAATAATTAATATCTTTCTTTGCAGAAAAATAAATTATTTATTTCTATACCATGTAATTAAATAATTATGTATGTCATCCTTTTTGAAAATTGGACACATTTTATGTATGAGTTTGTAAGAGCTACCTTTAAAGCCTTCATTCTATTGCATGTTTTTGCAGTGTTCACCTATTTTTTTTATTTTTCATAAAACAATTGAAATATATATTGGATATACAAAATGGTAAAAATTCTAATGGCATTTCCATGAAATTATTTCAAATGATTATGAAATTAATAGACAGGAAAGAAAAACAACTGATGTTGACTTCACCTATCCATGAATGACACTAAGTTGATACAACTGCTATGGCTAAATTTAAAACCAAACTTTATTTAATCTAAAAATATTAATCAAAACATTGTTTGTTGGCATTTTCACAATGAGATCAGTAACAACTTACATCTTAGATTTTTTTTTTCTTATTTTTAATTTAATACTGATCTGACCAGTGATTATATCAAATGGACCAAATCCACAGACCATTTCTTGACCACAACAAGATTTGATGTGATCCTTAAGATAAATATTATTCTCAGATATTTCATGAGACTTAAAATGAGTTAAAATGGATATATGATCGATATCCTACAAACCAACAATCTTTTATATCTAGTCCTTTACAGAAATAAAAAAAGATAACTGGTGAATCCTAGTGGAAACACTGGATAAGGATTACTATAAAACAATCCATATATCTTGAATACATAAATATGTGTAGGACTTTTAAATCTCTGCTAGTTATGTCTTTTTTTTTTTTACTTTGGAATTGCAAATTTATTAAAAGCACTAAAATAAACTCTTCATTTCCTGGTCTTTCTTGCTTGTATTTTGTGTATAAAAGCATAAAAACTGATATTTGTATTTTATTTTAGCATGCCATATTGGAAATCTATGAATGCCTGTGAAAAATACTACATTTTCTCAGTTCCCAAAGGACTTAAAGGAAACTATTATTGTTTCTCATATAAAATATGTGCATGATCTCTTGTTACAAAAAGAGCCTATTTATTCCATGTTATTCCTTTCATCTTCAATTATATAATATTGATAGTTTAAGTGTTTTAATGAATATTTCATTTATTTCTCTGGCTCACAGAATGTGGCTGAGGGCCTAGGGAATTATAAATAATGAAACAGCCTCCCTTGCTCTTCCTGAGTTTGCAGTGTCAATCTGGCAAGACAATATTATAACATATGGGTTTCACCACAATCATTTAAACTCAGTCCACCCTATTTTCTGATGTAGTCAGAAGTGGTGTGGAATTTCAAAACTTTAGAGAGGTTAATAGGATATGTGTCCTCTTAAAATCATGGAAGCATACATCATCACCTTCAGTTTAATTATGTCTAATGTCTATTAATTTATAGTTGCCAATCAGTGTGTCCTGCTGTAAACAAAACAGAATGTGGTAAATGTTTTTAAAAACTCCAATCCTCAATCTTAACAATAATTTCCCATGTTTATTGCTCTTACATTTGGAAAAATGAAAACTGCCCCAGCCCGCGGAGATTCGACGAGACCCTAGGGATGGGAGTGAAAGAATGAAGGGACAAGAGACACAAAGGAGGAGAGCAAGTCTACAGTTCTGATCGGGTTCTCTAACTTTATTTCAGGAGGCAGGTTATAAAGACACAGAAAAACAGGAAGTTTATGCAAGAGTCATTGCTTAAGGCTATCCCACTATTGAATCCTCATTGTCTACCACCATCCCACTGTAATAACTTGCTCCCAGGAAATGCCAGACGTTCTTTAAGTTCCTGGGACCTGAGACCTTCGAAAGTCCTTTCTTATCTTTATCTGACTAGGCTTTCCAGAACAGCAGATAATTTTAAGAGTTTGGCTCCCCTCTCGGCAAAAAAGAACCCCACCTTCCACATTAACTACCCATTCTAGGATTATCATGAAAAACTCAGGAGTGATATTTCTAATTTCAAAAGTTATACCACCAATTGCATAAAATAATGTAAGCATATATTTCATTAAAATAGACGGGAAGTTGTCACCTAATGGAAAGCAGGGAATTGAAAGATATTTGTTGGTTCCTTTACTTTTGCAGTGATAAAACACTATGACTAAAACAATGTATGGAAAAGAAACACCATTATTGTTTAAAAAAAGAAAAATGGCGGCGGCAGAGGGTTCCAGGAGGAGAAGTTTATTTAGGCGGAGGGAAGAGAGGAGAAGAAGAACAGAGAAAGGTGGAGGCCAGCCATGACCACGTAAAGGGGGAAGGGGAAGGGGAAAGGGTCAGATACGACCTGCAGGCACAGGGTCCCAGGAGCAAGAGAGAGCAAGGGGGCAAGAGAGCAAGAGGGCAAGAGAGGGAGGAGGGGCCAGACAGCCCCTCTTATAATAGTGGGCAGGGCTACCTGGCCGTTCCCAGGTAGCTTTGGGGAGGAGTATACCTAGCTGTTGCTAGGTAACTGTGGAGGTGGAGTTTAACAGAATGCTAACAATCATATAATTCTAAACTGATGAGTTTCACGTGGCAGCAAGCAGTAGTTATGGCAGCTGGAGCATCCAGTCACAATACTTCCTCCAGCAGAGCCACAGTCTCTCCAAATAGCACCACCAACCAGGATCAATTGCTCAAGTAAATGAACCTTTGGGGACATTCTCATTCAAACCACCACAGAAGCCTATGAGGTATGCTTGAGATATGTTATATGGAGACTGAGCTGCACATCTGCTTCATATGTCCAAGTGGGTCCCCAAAGTCTGACTGTAGAATCCCTTCCTAACAGGGCTGCCTTGTTTGGCCTCAGTGGGAGAGGATGTGCATAATCCTCCAGGGATTTGATGGACCAGGGTGGAGGGATACCAAGGGATGCTCACCCTCTTAGAGAAGAAGGGGAAAGGGGATAGGGGAGGAACTCTGTGAAGGAGAAATCAGGAGGAAGGGAAGGCAGCTTTTGGGATGTAAATAAATGTATAAATAAATAAGAAAAGTTCCACTAACAATATCCAAAAACAAGAAAGATGTTATATGTTTGTGTGCAAAAATTCTTCTGAAATTCCTTCTAGGAATGTTTTTTAAAAATGTTATCATATCCATAGTTTTCCTCAAGCACTTCTTTTTGCTGATTTGTTTATTCATTTTTATCTTATATGTGTGAGTATATTTATTTATTTTCATTTTATGTGTTTGAGTGTTTTGCTTGCATATGTCAGTGCACCATATGCAGTGCTCCAGGAATTCAGAAGAGAGCATGAGATCCCCTAAAATTGAAGTTATAGATGGTTGTGATCAACCTAGATAAGCTGGGAAGTCCCTTCTCCAGCATTTCTGAGAAAGTTTTAGTGTAGAAGCATTCAGACACACAGTGTGTTTATGTGGGTCTCTCTCTCTCTCTCTCTCTCTCTCTCTCTCTCTCTCTCTCTCTCTCTCTCTCTTCTCTGTCTTTCTGTCTCTGTCCCTGTCTCTTTCTCTCTCTCTCCTCTCTCTCTTCCTCTTTCTCTCTCTCTCTCTCTCTCTCTCTCTCTCTCTCTCTCTCTTTCTCTCTCTTCCTCTATCTTTCTGTCTCTCTGTCTCTGTCTCTCTCTCTCTCTATCTCAGTGTGTCTGTGTGTGTACATGCAAATTTTGTCACAAATTTTAAGTAACAAGACTTCAGCTATCACAAAGAAACATATACATAGTCTGGGCTAGATTGGTTCATAGTTCTCTTCTACATCACTAATTTTAGTCAGCTTTGTTACTGAAATAGGCTCCAGAATTTGCTGTTTTATTTAAACCTGTACTTTCAAAAAATTACAACAGTAGTATCCTTTTTTATCCTTATATGCATAAATGCTCAAACAGCTTTCCCAGTTTACAGATGATGATGTTATCTTGCAGAGAGAACAATACCTCTCTGAACTGTACCTATCACAGTTATCTCCCAGGTTTTATGAGATTCAGAGAGGACCTAACATAAGCATCCATAGTTGCTTTGACAGACATCCTCATTAGATATCTTTCAGCACTTAAAAATACACGTCTCTTTCTCAGGGAATTGGAATCTACTTCTTCTGCTAATCTAACAGTTGTAAATAACCTTTTACTATTTAACTCCACTAAAGTAGTTTTTTCTTTAACAGCACACAAACTCATGCATTTAGATGCTTGTGCAAAATGGAAAATATTAAGCAAATAGAAAATTAACTCTGGGGAAAGGTATATAAAAGGTTAAATGATATTTTACTAAATTTCAGGCATTCTATGTATTTGAATATTTTTAGAAATAGAAACAGTCATTCATAAAGAAGACTGTTTTGTAGTATACCTCAAATTCCTCGAGTAAAATATCAGAATATTAAATTCCAAAATTCAGTAGACATACCAAATTATAGTATAGCAACTCCATGTATTTATTAAAAAAAACACTAAGAAATAATTATGTTTTTGATATACTTATAAAAGTTATTCTCAAGAGGGTGAAGAGTAATTTTACTCTTTCATACAAGTGCAAAATTTCTTTCATCTTGTAAGCCAATTAGCAATGTAAACTAGTTTAAATATTTTACATGAATTTCAAAGGCAGAGATCAAAGGACCATCCAGACTTAGTTACTCTTAGCAGTTACAGGGTTCAGTCACACATTCAAAGAGTAATTTGTTCTATGAGGTCCCTAGGGGGTGACATCTCATCCCTAAATGACTGCCCTGAATAACTCTCAGCTTGCCCATTTCAAATTTTAGTTTTGTGTGTGTGTGTGTGTAAAGAAACCACACCTTGTTCATAACTTTTACCCATTAATCGTTGCTTCCTCATTTGTGCACCTTTTAAATATTTAAAACCCTCTACCTACCTGTCTGTAATGGTTTATCTATGCTTGGCCCAGGGGAGTGGCACTGTTGAGAGGTGTGACCTTGTTTGAGGAGGTGTGGCCTTGTGGGTGTGGGATTTAATACTCTTGTCCTAACTGCCTGGGAGACAGTATTATGCTAGCAGCCTTCAAATGAAGACTCTCCTCCTGTATCATGCCTGCCTGAATGCTGTCATGCTTCTTGCCTTGGTAATTATGAACTGAATCTCTGAACCTGTAAGCCAGCCCCAATTAAATGTTGTCTTTATAAGAGTTGCCTTGGACAGAAGTTGGTGATGCCTGTGGTTGAATTAGGGAAAAGCTGAAAGAAGCTGAGGAGGAGGGCAACCCTGTAGGAGGACCAGCAGTCTCAACTAATCTGGACCCTGGCATTTCTCAGACACTGAGCCACCAACCAGGCAGCATATACCAGCTGATATGAGGCCCCTGACACATATACAGCAGAGGACTGCCAGGTCTGTACTCAGTCAGAGAATAGGCACCTAATCCTCAAGAGACTTGGGGCCCCAGGGAGTAAGGAGGTCTGGTGGGGTGGAGGTGGAACAGTCAAGGGTGGGCCGGGAGGGAGATAAATTCTGGACTATAAAAAAAAGATCGAAGAATTAAAAAAAAAAAAAAGAGAGAGGAAAGGAAGGAAGGAAGGAAGGAAGGAAGGAAGGAAGAAGAAGGAAGGAAGGAAGAAAGAAAAAGAAACAAAGAAGGAAAGAAAAGAGTTGCCTTGGTCATGGTGTCTGTTCACAGCAATGAAACCCTAAAGGAGACACTGCCTAAGCTAATTATTTTAAATAATCCTTTGTGAATCACAACAGATTCCTACTTACTCCCATTGTTTATAAAATATTACATCAGCAATATGCTAAGACAAACTTCCGATGCTTGAAGTGGCCAAATGGTGGTAGCTACACAGAGCTCCCAAGGGAAAAGGAGGTGTTCTATAGAATGGATCATGGTATCTGCCCACACATTAACCTTCTGGTTCAACATGGTGGATATGATTTCTTCATTGCACCCATTCACTGCAACAGTTTTGTGGTTCTTGAATCCTCTTGGCTCTTGCTTCTGCCTAATTTATGTCTCTCAAGCTTCAATGAATCTGACATACTCAAAGTGTCTGACATACTCAGAGGCAGATGCTCACAGCTAACCATCAAACTGATCATGGAGTTCCAATGAAGAAGATAGAGTGAAGGCTGAAGGAGTTGAAAGGGTTCATGACACCATGAAGAAAGCAACAATACCAACCAACCAGAGCCCCCAGGGTCTAAACCACCAGCCTGGGAGCGCTTAGGGAGGGACCCATGGCTCCAGCTATATATGCAAGGGAGTTATATATAAGTGGGAGAAGAGATCCTTGGTCCCGTGAAGGCTGGGCGTCGTGGGGGGGTATTCGAGGGTGGGGAGGTGGGGGTGGGGGTAGGGGTATATCCTCTTGGAGGCAGGTGGTGGGAGGAGGAGGTATGGGATGGGAAGCAGTCAGGGGAAGAGAAGAGCAGGAGGGAGATGAAGTCTGAACTTTAAAAAAGCATTAAAGAATAAAAATAAATAATTTTTTAAACAAAATCTGAAACCACAAAACCTAAATTATTTGTGTAACAAGGGGAAAAGGTTAATAGTTTTACAGATTCCCTATATTTAGGTAGACAGCATGGAAGAAAACTGGGACAGGTGATTATTAAACTAAAGATCTCATTCTAGAAAGTTCAGGCATGTTGTAATCAAGTTGAGACTAGAACTGGAAAGATAAATGCCATGCAGTGAGGTAAATACGTGAAATTATGTTTGTTTCTCCATGCCAGTTTTCCTGCAATCGAGAGATGACTGTTGATTCTACTTCAAGCAGTGCTCTATGTTTAGCCTTGTGGACCTCTGGGAAGAGTCTAACTAAGGTGAATGACAGACGCAATTCATCAAGCATGCTCTGCAAATAGCTCCCATTGAGTAGCCATATATTTACCTCATTCTTATTGCAAGGGATATTTCCCAGTTCTTTAAACTGAAATGAGCCAGGTAGATATGAGTTTGCCTTTTCTGAGTTCTCAGAGTTGACAACATTTTATCCCAGTCTTTATCATTTCAGATATGAAGACAACACATTAAAAAAAAAAAAAAAAAAAAAAAAACATTTCTTTTCTAAAGCACACAGAACTAACCTGACCATGTGAATCTAAACTGTTTTAAGAGAGAAATAATAATGGTGACCCAAACAATAAAATGACTGACTGAGTATGTCAATTTATGTTTTAAGTCATCTGCAATCTATCTAAGATGTAATTGAGTTTATCTGGGTAGTCATCATTAATTTTAGTTTTATGTATCGTTGAAATAAGACTGAACTATCTCTGATATAAGACACAGAAGAAAATAAATGGAATTCTCTAAAATTCAGGATCTTTCTAATTGAGATTATTTATGCCACCTTGTAATTTACTTGAAGATAGCAAGATGAAATCATGAAAGGATGGTGTCTACTAAAACTGAAGCAGAAGTAGGTCCATAAATATAAAGCTATTCCCTTCTGTATCATTCATCCCAATCTTTCCTCTGTTATTGCCTCATTCCTCATTTCACTCCCTATTTTACACCCAGCCCTTTCCAGGAGCTCACCCAATAAAAGTCACATTGGATAGAATACACACAATTCATTCATTTAAACATTTTGTAAAATAGCCACAGTTTTTTGAATTAACATATTGGGTGTGTGTAAGCAAGCCTGTACACCTAAGAAGTCATAAATACAAGGCTTTCTTATAATAACATTTATGACATTGTCATTAATATTATTTAGTTTTCCAGATTTTGTTACTTCATTTGTTTCCTGATAGAAAGTAATAATAGGTGTCAAAGATTTGTAAAAATTGAACATGGATACTTAAAGTTGACAAATTCCATGAACATTTGTTTTCATTGCTATGCACTGGCAATTTTGGGGAACTTGACATCATTTGACTTTTCCACGAGGATATTAATCAATACTCAATGGATACAGAATTTGAGACTTAGTTGTGTACTTACGGCATCTCAAGTGGTCATGAGACCATCAAAAGTAAAATATGTTATGATTTCTAAAAGACATCTTTGGTAGGTAGATTTATACTTCATATTTTATATTATACAGTAGAGAAATTGTACAGAATACTAAGATTGCTCTCTTCCATGTTGTTTTTTTCTCCTTGATGGCAATTACCTCTCAATTCTAATTCTTAGACAGAGTAATGTGAGCTGACATATTTAGCCTGGTCCCAGTGATTTTACCCTCTGATGCACCTGTCATCTTTCTGCAGTTCCTCATGATTCATATCTAATTAGACCATTATCTCATAGAAAAGGTATGCAGTTTTCTTTGTTTAATAATCAAAGGATCTAAATTATATTTCAAAAAGGTACAAAGAATCTCACTCTACTTTTTTCTATTAATTAAAATTTAATTGGAGAGCTATGGAAGTGAGGTTATAATCTGCTAATTGAAAACAGTTACGCTCAAAATGGTATTGGCTTATTTTACCAGATCTCATATTAAACACTATAATATTGTCTCAGTTCATCTGTTTTTCTCATCTATAACCACCCAATTTCTTCCTTCAGTGAGTAGAGAAAGTAAACTCTTAGAGACAAATCAGTTCATGCTAAGGTTCATATTTTCTTTAATTGTCTAAGGAAATATGTTAAAGCATTAAGGGTTAATCTGACAAACCGATCTCTAACTCAAGGCTGAGTTTTATGGTACAGACTTGATTTTCAGAACTCTCAGTAATGATAGTAAAAATTCACAAGAGAAAAGGGGAGTGCCCAACAACGCATGTGAATAAAGAGTTATGACGTCACAACTACTAAGATAAATAATCAACCTGAGTGTCCAACAGTAGATTGATGGGTCAATAAAGTGAATATGAATGCTATTCAAAGGAATATGGAAGATGTGGCCTCAAAACTAGTGAACTTGATTATGATATTAAAAAAGGAAAAGCCAGAGACAGATTGCAACCCACATATGCTCTCACGTGTGGATGTTAAAGAATAAGTCAACTCAAGCATGGGATTGTGATTATCAAAGGCTGACAAGCAAGCATCTGTCAAAATATTAAAATAAGCCCCACTGATGTCTATAGAAAACACAGGCAGATGTGTGTTGGCAGTCTTCGGCAGGTGCAGAGCCTAAATCCGAGTTATACTCCATACCACGGATCAGATCTAATTTTTAGATTCCACCTCTTTTTGTGTTTTCAGTTTTTTTGTTTTTCGAGACAGGGTTTCTCTGTATACCCCAGGCTGTCCTGGAACTCACTCTGTAGACCAGGCTGACCTCGAACTCAGAAATCCGCCTGCCTCTGTCTCCCAAGTGCTGGGATTAAAGGCGTGCGCCACCATCGCCCGGCTCCACCTCTTATCTCTAGGTATTCAGCAGATTTCAAACTATAATCCTATGACTCTTGTCTCAGAGTGTGCAGTTCAGTCTTTTGCTTGGTTATTAACAAACCGCTATTTCAACATGAGTCTTTTAAAAATACTCTCTGCAGCTTGGATAGGTCTAAAAGAGTGGACTTTCCAGGTGTCTCCCTTCTGATTGCGTACATACCTGAACTTCCCTGCCCCCGTCCCTCTCTCATGTGTAAAATACCTGTTACTGAATTCACAGTACAGATTTGAAATCTTGCTCTTTTCTTAAGCTATGATCCCAAACCTCTGCAGTTGAATCCTCTCTTAAAAGGGGGACAGATCTACCAAACTGGAGCTAATCGTTCCAGACTAAGCTCTTCATTCTCCCTCCTGTCCTGCTCTGCTAATATCTCTGTTATCGTTTACTAAGTAGTGTTTTTCTACCACCAGCCACCTCTTCGGAAAGCCGTGCTCTATTTATTATCTCCATTTATTATCTTGACTGTTCATGCTTGGATATTATCAGCTATCTTCTGGAACTGAATAAACGGTGATTAAAATTAGACTTATGCTCAAAGGAACAAGTTAAGGAATTTTATATAGAATATTTTGCAGTGCCGTATGTGCTTGGGAAAGAATGAATAGGAAGCATGTGAGGATATCTGACGTGAAAGAGTGAGGCGGGTGAAAGCAGGCAATTATGCTGCATTTAGTTATGCAATTAGATTCAAGCTGAACAGTTGGCACCATGAGCATAAGGGAAAAGTCAGCTGCTATTACCTGAGAAACTGGCAAGAAATGGACAGTCACCAGATGCACAGGTACAGATGGGGACAGTATTCTGGCCAGGGGGACATAGGTCATAAAAAGTTTTGCCAGTGAGGAACACTAGTTTCAGGACTGCTAATTCCTCCTTCTGACGTGAAATTTATACTTTACTCCATTCAGAACATCATATAAAATGAGTAACCATTAGTTAAACAACTGTATTTTACTTTGGTAAATTAATTTGGTGATTATTCAAATTTAAACTTTCAGTGGAAAAGTAAAACATCTTCTATAGTAGAAAATAAATTTTGTATGAAATTTAAAAGTTATTATCAAAGTGATGATTAACATAGAAAGTTCCCTAGATTGCTTGTCTAGTTTTGATCATAATTGGACTACGTAAATTACAGACATGCATACAAAGAGCTTCAACTAAATTATGGTATAAAGATGAATTTTCATTCTCTCAAGCAAGGTTACAAGTTGTGTTCTTCTATGAGCTTTTGAAAGCACACAACCCATCTGTAAACAAAAGAGAGCTTGGCTCTCACCTCCAAGTAAAGCTTAAAGCCAAGACCAAATATAAAGTCTGAGCTCTTCAAGACAGAACACAAGAGTACATCCTGTAAGTGTCTCTTAAACCTTTCTTCAAGAGTATTTTTCAAGTGACATTATTCACTATTTGAAAGGTATTGTATCTTTTTTGTCCTGTTTGTTGGTAGTCTCTTGGAAGCCTGCTCTTTTCTGAAGAGGAAATAAAGTTGAGGGTTGAGTTTGGAGGAGAGTGTAGGTGGCGGTGAGGTGGAGAGAGTTGAGAGAGGCTAAAGGTGTTAGAAATGTATTATATGAGGAAAGATTCTGTTTTCAATAAAATAACAATAACAACAACAGTAATAGTGAAAAGTCACCACTGAAGAATCTCCTTATTTTTCTACCTTAAAAATTGTATGGATCATTTAAAGAATGTTTTTGTCTGGATGGTATTTTTCCAAACAAGCCCCTATCTGCTCTTGGTGTGCTAGAACATTCTAAGGAATCACTGTAAGTAGTGATAGAGGTCAGGTGAAATCAGTAATTGGCAAAATTTTTAAAGACATTGGATTAAGGACCAGACTGCAATCTACTTATGAGAAAGTGTCAAGGCCACGATCCTACTGCATGACTAGTGATGAAATGATTATGTCTGCAACTGTTTGAAATTGCTTCAGTTTGTCAATTTTTATGCCTGTATCTCAGTAGAAAAACAAATCACATTATCAGAAGAATGAACTTTCTGATCTCAAAAGTGACAATAAAAGCTTAAAGTGCTATGATAAACTTTACTAAGCTAAGGCAGTGGGAATTGTCATCTCTGAACACAAGTAGACAAAATAGACTTTATATAAATTGTTATCATGTTGTGATATATTTATTTATGATTTTATTGTTTATTTTTTTTTATTTTCAATACAAAATTTGGTCCATTATGGTATTTTTTTTATATCCCTGCATTGTGAAATACTGTCTACTGAGAGAATCGAATGACAGGAGTCATCCTGCATTTCTGTTATTTGTGTGTCAACAATATTTTCACAGATTTCTATAACCTTATCTTATGTATAGTTATGCTAACCCAACATCCCATAGTCTATATTTAAACATCATAATCATTGCTTCTAGTGAGTGTTGCATAGTATTATACTTTTCTAACATTCTATAATTTTGCTATTTTACATAGCATAGCAATAATTTATCCACTAGAGCACACCATGTTTCACTCAAATCATATTTCATGAATTTCCCATGTTGGTAATATGTACACCATAGCCTTAGCACTGGCATTACAGTGATTTTATTGCCATGACTCTTATCAGAAGAGTAGTATCTAGTCTTCCTACATGTCTATGGCCTATCTAATCTCAGATGCTTAGACACTGAAGCAGTAACAGGGAAGGGTTGCATCTATGAAGTGGCCCTGAAATACAATTTTAAAAGTGGGGGATAGGGGTGGGGCTATCTTCAAGGAGACACGTGGGTGGGAAGGAGGTATGGAATGTGGAACAGTCAGAGGGTGGACTGGGAGGGGAGTAAAATCTGGAGTGTAGAAAAATAAAACTAAGGAATTGAAAGGAAAGAAAGAAAGAAAGAAAGAAAGAAAGAAAAGAAAAAGAAAGAAAGAAAGAAAAGAAAGAAAGGAAAGAAAGAAAGAAAGAGAAAGAAAGCGGTTGATACTCTTGAAACATTTGCAGCACTGTTGGACTAATACATTATGACTGCAGATCAGCGTTATGAGTGACAGGGTCTATAGCAAGGTTACATTGATGATTACCTTCTCCTCTGATAGAATACAAAGTATTTTCCAGGACCATGAATGTTATTTAATAAGGCAAAGTTTCTAATTTGTCACCAGCTCAACATCTTCATGATTAATACCATAAATAAGTATTGTCCTCATTAATAGAGTTATAACATTAGGTTATGGAAAGCTACCAATAGCCTTAGCAATAATATTAATGACCATATAATGCATTAATCTATGTCTAATGAATAAATGCAATATTAAGTTATCCTATGTGAGTCAACCACAATTGTCAGTGGGCTCTGTATGTATCTCTGTGTGTATCTTTTAGCATGTAATGTCTGACTCAGGCTTGTAATCTTCCAGGTCCTCATAAGCAGCACCTACTATAAATATAATTACTCCAACTTGGGCCATCTAGAAATACCAGAAATTAATAAATCTATTTTTCAGGAATTATGATTTTAAATACTTTACAGTGTGAACTGACAAAAAAAAAGACATTGCTATTTCAATTGAAATTCCAAAAATTCACCATAAAATATAACAAAATATATTTTTGTAAAATATATTGAAAGAATAATATATCAAGATCAAGTGAAGATATGTTGAAAACATAAGAATAATTCCAATGAGTTGGAAAATAAACCAATTAAATTCTTTGCATTAACAATCTAAAAATAGACAAAAATACAATTTGTTACATTAACTGTCAAGCTACTCACAGCTATTATGATCTTTTCAATAGATGCAGAAAAAGTATCAAGAAGTGAAATATATTTTCCTGGTAAATCAACAAATTAAGAGTTTTTAACAATTTCAAAATGGAAGGGATAACTTATAAAAGACAGACACAAGACAATCTAAAATCTGATGTCACAACTAATGGTGGAATATTTAAATGTTTCCCAAAAATGGAAAGAATGTAGCAATATCATCTCTTCACATTATTATTCAAAATCACATAGTTGTTCACAGTCAGTACAAGAAGGCTATAGAAATAAAATAAGAAAATGTAATTGTGGAAATACCTCTCTTTGCAGATTGCATGATTGTCTAAGTAGTCAATCCCAAGTAAACTATGAACCAAGCATTGACCACAACATCAATGCATGCTTTTGAGTTTATCAAAGTCAAAGGAATCAGAGTCAATATATAAATATCAGTCATATTTTATGTGTTAGTAATCAGCAATAAGATAATGAAAGTTTAAGAAGTATTTATAATTGCATGTTCATAGGTTACATAAACAATTATAAACACAAGAAATTTTATATTACAGAAACTGCAAATAAAGCTTATAAGGAGAAAAAAGAACTCTTAAATACATGGAAAGAAACTTCCTGTTGGCTTTGAAACCTTGTCAAACTTGTTATGATAGGATTCCAAACAAGTCAGTGGATTCCACATGATCATGATAAAATCCCTGATATAATTTTCATTTATATTGACAGTATAGAAATAAATATTGGTAAATCACAATTGAACCAGTACAGTCAATACTATTGATAAATTAAAAAGCCAATGGTCCTCACCATCTGATCTCAAGCTGTTACCCAGTAACTAAGACGGTGTGTTATGAGGAACATTATAGAACCAAAAATCAATGAAAATAAAGTAAAAATGTATTAGTTAGCCAATTGTCACAGGGGAATGCTCAACACTGACACTGGGTAGGTAGCTTGAGGAACACTATTTAACCTCTAAAGTTTCTAGAGACTGAAATTCCAAGATAAAATCCCATCAAGATTTCAGCATCTCTGAGCTGATGAGCTCATAAAGATCCACCTCTGACTGAGAAGCTAATAGTCCTTGAAAGATGCTGGAAGGGGGAAGGGTCATTCTTCTTTGAGGATGTGACCAGGAGTAGGTTTATTATGCTCTATTGAATTATCTCACATTCTTACATGTATGAACAGCCATGAATAAATGTAATGGTAATTAAATAAAAGATTAAAATAGGAAGGGAGCATATTATTTAGTGGATCATGTATAATAAATTAATTTTCAACTTTTCACTCCTCTAACAATACCACCTCAGATTTTATCTAGGATATGGTTAAACACAGTGGGTTGGTTATTTATTTTTGTCTATCTGTTTGTTTCAAAGAAATATAGATTTTGCCATTGGTATTCTTATCACGATTTTGAACTGCTCTGTTTTTATGTTTCTTCATTGCTTCTACAAATAAGGGGGAAAAAAGATAATAATCCTGCTGTGATTTACAAGTTTGTTTGTGAGCAGCAACTAATAAAACACAGGCTTTAAAGTATTTGGAAGATTTAAAATTTTTGCCTAATGCATAATTATTAGTGCTGAAGATTCCTGGCTGCAAAGGATACCTAAATGTTCCAGGTGTTCTCAGTAGAAAACGGTTAATGACGCTACCAGCTATAATTCATAAAAAAATAAAGACCCCAGTTCTTCAAGCCAGCAAAGAATGCAATAAGCACAGTAGGACTTTCTTCAGTATTAAAATATGCAAAAGGTAAAGTAGTCATGGCCCCAAGCTAAGAATGCTGTGGCACTGGAAAATAGATTACAAATTAGTTATTTAGCTGACACTAGAATATCAGGAGAATTAAGCCATGACTTATGATCAAGAATTTCACATCTTCTACCAGAATGTATGAGTGCCAAATACCCAAACAAAGAAGAAACAAGAAGCAAAGTAATTGTTACTACTAGTGTGTTTCTCTGCCTCTGTTCCTTTCTTTCTTTGGATCTCTCTCTCTTCTCTCCTCTCTTCTCTCTCTCTCTCAGTGTTTGTTTGTGTGTATGTCAATGTGTCTAACCCAGTAACTAACAGTACAGAGGAGTGTTGCACAAACACACATACGAAGTCTAGCTCTTATTTCACAGTCTATGCTGGTGCTATTTTTAACATCACATAAATCCTCTATTAAAGATCCATATTAGAAAATAACATTTTAAGGATATTTTTAAATTATATGTGTATGTGTGTAGGGCTGTAGACATGAATACAGATGCTCTCAGATGCTACACACATTGCGTGTATGTGTGTAGGGCTGTAGACGTGAATACAGATGCTCTCAGATGCTATACACATTGCGTGTATGTGTGTAGGGCTGTAGACGTGAATACAGATGCTCTCGGATGCTACACACATTCCATCTCTTTGGAGTTTAAGTTGTAGGCAATTGTTCATTGTCGAGATTGCATTGTAGAACTGAACGTGGAACTTTTACAAGAGCTTTTTGTACTCTTCACTACTGTCGCATCTCTCTGACTCTAGAAAAATGTCTTTATTAGGCACTTTGTCCATGTTAAGCATTATAAATTCCTTATTAAAACTTCAAGCTCAGATGAAAGAATTGAGCAAAGCACATAATTCATTTTACAGAACCAAAGCATCACTGACTAATGAACAATTCATAGTTTATTAATAATTTTATTTATTATCTCCCTTTCAATGTCTTTCAGCTGTGCAACATAAACTTAAATAGACAGACTCTATTATAAGGAAAACCCTTCAGAAATGTGTCCAAAGTCACCATATTACCAAATAAACCATAGCTGACCAGGGTACAACAGGAGAATAAAGGAAATAAGAAATAGAGAGTAGAAAATGAAAGTTATCCATATCAGTTGTGCACATACACTAGTTGCAGAAAGGAAGGACAGTCATCAATGTGATCTCTACTTTTTCTCCTAGGGTGCACAGACACACGCATGTGGGTATGTGTGTTCATGTGCATGTATGTGTGTGTTTGCATTTTTATAGATTATGTGCCCATGTATATAAAATCATTATACACCTTATCTCTCTACTCTTATATTATTAAACAGAAGCAAAAATCCATAAATATTATCTTTATTTTGCAGTAGTTGATGCTGTACACGAGGATTGGGGGTGGGATTACTTACGCTTCTTATACCTTGTGAAATGGAAAGTTGACATTGCTTGTGTGCTTATAAGCATACTAAATATGACATGAACAAATACAGTGTTTTGAGGTAAAGAGTATCACAATCTTTCCTCTGTTGATTTATGTTGTTATCTAAATCTTAAATAATGTTACCTTAACAATTCTGAATTAGATAGAAACTGGGGTGCATAATAGAAGCACAACTATATCCTTTGCAAGACTCTTTTTGGGGTCACAGACCACAACAGACTCCAAGCTGGGTAATGAACTTATCACTGGACTTTGTTCCACCGTATTTTCGCAATGCTGCCCAATGAGGGGATAGTAATTTTAGGCTCAGGACCAAGCACTTGTTTATAGATCCAAAGAGTCAGAGAGGCAGATTTCCACATTTTCCTCTGGCATTTGCTATATTTGTTTGACTTCATCAGCTCAGTAATATTGGTTTCTCATAATTACAGATTGATAATTTGCTACTGAGACTGCAGCCCTTGAAATCCAAACTCTTATGTCCAATTAAGTTCCTGTTAGATTGTTTTGCTTCATGTCTATGATATAATCTGAAATTGAACAATGGCTGAGAATGTCATAGAAACTTGCTACCCTCTAGTATATTTAATAGTATTTAACATTTAAATTAAATATAAATGTTAATTGATTGATTCAATATTCTCTTAAATAGTATGCCATCACTGAATTAATGATGCCACATACCCTTTCTGTTGATAATCATCCATATATTACCAAATTCTTATTCAATATTTTTAATTAAAAATGTTTAAATATTTAGAATTTTGTAAAATATGTTGCCAATTTACACTGGTATATCCCTTTTTCTAGAACAGTGGTTCTCAGCCTCCTTAAAGCTGTTGCCCTTTAAATATATATTGCCTATAAATAATGTTGTGGTGACTTCAAACCATAAAATTATTTTCGTTGCTATTATATAGCTACTTTGCTGCTATTTCATACAAGTCTCTTTTTACAAATTATAATGTAAATAGCTGTGTTTTCTGCTGATTTTAAGAGATTCCTGTGAAAGGGTCGTTCCACTCCCACAAAGGGATCATGAGCCACAGGTTGTGAGGCCATGTTCTAGAATATTCTAAATATACCAACTTGTCTACCTACTTGAACATTTTTCTGTGTTCAGGTAAATACTGATCTGAATAATTTGAAATACACATAAGTTCACTTGCTTAAACATTTTAATACCTTCCCTTTATAAAGAAAAGATCATTTATATATGACTTCCTACAACATCTCACAGTAGAGGATCCAACAGCAGAACACTTCATATACTGGATAGTATTTTGTAAATTTAAGAATATTTTATGCTTCACAATGATTCACTGGGCATTTGTTTAGTAGGAATCAGGATTTTTTATTTGTGTGGGTCATTGGGAGGTCTTATACATTTATTATCAATTATTAAAATAATTCAAAACCACTTAGAACCATTTTATCGGAAACTACAGTCCATTTCACATATGAACACAAGCTGCTGTTTATTTGATTTATTTTGGTGATTTATGAATTGAAATACCATATTAGTAAATGTAGATTATACTTTGTTTTATTCAACATTTGAAACAATAAACCACTTTATTTTGAAAATCACATTGTCTATGTTAACAGCATTTGCTGCCCTTTATTCCTTGCAGAATGACTGTCCTTGTGGTCTGCTGGGTTGTCTTTTCACAGAGCCTGATCAGATTCAAGTAGGAGGAAAAGTAAATTCCACCCGCCTATGGAAGAAAGTGCTCTTTGTGGCTATTTTAAACCACTAACAAAGCAGATAAGAACACCTACATATTTCAAAAATATATGCACATACGTAAAGCATAAGAGAAACAAACAAAATGGCAATCTGAGTACACCTCACTGAATGTTGAGTCTGATTTGAGTTTGACATGTGGAAGTCTTTTGCATTATTATCCATTTAATTCTGTTTTTACAGCTCTTCTTTATCCCATGGCTAAAATTATCTGCTATGTCTTCCACACATTCAATACAATGGCAGTGATCTTGAGATTGAGCTAAGATTTGTTTCTGTTGAGTTAAACTCAACTCTTTAACTCGATTTACAGTTACTGTCTGAGTTTGATCCTAACATCCACTGTTATGATAAAACCTCTGCGTTGATCATTGAGGCAGGTCTATATGCCTCAGCACAAACACAGTAAACCAGAAACTCTGGAAATAGAACTCAGTGATCTCAATGTAGCAATTCTGGCAAGTAACTTTTAACTCACTGCTGTTTTAAAATCACTGAGCTAGAGTCTCCTACATCCTCCAGTCCTCTACCCAAATCTACTCTTCTTGGTGATTTTCCAGAAATCAATTGGTTTGTTTGTTTATTTATTTATTTATTTATTTATTTGCTTAATTAGTGGTAGCTGTATTAGGAAATAAATTGGGAAATTTATTGCAAACTACTAAATACCTAGAAGAAATACTGATACTAATGATTTTTTCTATCTTTCATTTTATAGTTGCTACAAAAGAGCTATCTAATTTGTTTTGAACATTTTTCCCAGCAGGCTTCTTTAGCATCTTTTTGTTATTATCTAGCTAACTATCTAGTTGCTTCCCTGTTATAATATTTATTTGAATGGTTATATAGAGTCTTGAAAATCTCTGGGTTAATGCATGTCTTCAGTGATATATTGATGAACATAGTGTGTCAACCAGTCATTTGTAAAATGTCACTAATATTTCCTATAGAGAAAGTACAAATATTACAGATAAAAACCTAAGCATAAATTGAATGGAGTACTTCTAAACACTTAAATTGTTGCAATGACTTGCAGATTATTTTAGTTTAAGGCTGCTTTCACTAAGTAAATACTAGGATATCCAGCACAGTATCTACCCTGTAGTGAGTAAACGTATTCTTCTTTTAACCTTTGATGTTAAAAGGAAATACCAGTGTGCTATGAGAAGAATAGAAGTACCCTGCTACTGGACAAGAAGGATCCACTTTAAGCTTGAGATGAAGTAGGAAATACTGTATTTCATCAGGGAGATTTAAAACACCTCTTTCATTATCCTGTGAAAGAGCAGAGGATTATAGTGGAAAAACAAACATATTGTTCAGATTAAAGAAAACAAAAGCTTAAACATCAATAGCCACTTCCATTAAAGGATGTAACAGATTGTTTCTTGTAAGTACAGGACACTGTAAAGGCACAAGATCTTCCATAAAAGTCAATTTATACAACCTCACTACTTGCAGGAATGATACTAGTGAACTACTTTCTAAGTTCAGTGATAAGCTTCTTTAAAATGGATATCCATGCATACATATTAGGCATGGAACAATGGAAAACACCAGACAGAATGCTTTCTCCATGTGAAAAGATGTAGTCACATTGTTGACAAGCACACACCAGTGCTGGCAAGAGGTATGCCACCGCTCCTGTCTAACATGTTTCACAACGTTTACTGTGTTCCGAGATAGATGTAAAATAAAATCTCACTAATATGAGAAGTTAGTCAATCTCGGCATGCTATTTTAAAGTATTTATAAAATTCTGACCTATATACTCTTTCCAATCATTATTACTGAGTCCAGCTATGTAAATATGTTGAATTTATTTTTGTGTAAGTTCATCAAGGATGAACTTATGTGAAGGTATTACCTCAGACAATGACTGTTTTGTTTATAAAGCCAAGTGTTTTGAAAGTACCACTGACTGGAAAGAATTGCAATGTAGATGTTCTTATTGGTCAGAATGGGAAGTTTGTATTTCATTCTAATTATAGTAACATTCTATGGAATTTTAGACATGGACAGGATATCCCTCCATTAATATGTGTTAGGTCATTTAGACTGATGCAGTGCTGAGACCCTTGGTAGAAACATTCTACAAGAAGGTCATTTCTACATGAATATCATTCAAAAATGTGAAGTGCACTTGGCATTTTCATGGTATCTTACAATTCTTTTATGTTCCTTTCCTGAAACTTAAAATAATTTCATACTGTTTTCTGCATTGTATAATTACTTAATCTTTGAGTACTGATATTCTATCTTCTAATTGATTCATTCTTCTTGCAAGGCTTTCATTAAATTTTCTAGTTGAGTTACAGAGTTTTCAATTCCATTTTCCTTTTAGATTGTATTCCTTTGATATTTCTGTGTCTTTATTGAATTTTTCTTTTCAATTCCAGGCTGTTTGTCATTTCTTTCAGCTTTATGTTTGTATTTTCTTGTGCACTGCTCAGGCATTTACTCTAAGTTCATTCTCTTTAAGTTAATTAAGATGAGTGCAGCAGAGTCTGAAGGAAAGGCCATCCAGAGATTGCCCCACCTAGAAATCCATCCCATCTTCAGACACCAAACCCACATTATTGCTGATGCCAAGAAGAGCTTGCTGACTGGAGCCTGATATGGCTGTCCCATGAGAGGCTCTGCCACAGCCTGACCAATACAGATGTGGATGCATGCAACCAAACGTTGGACTGAGCAAGAGGACCTCAATGGAGGCATTAGGGCAAGGAGATGCACTTGGTCCCTTTTCTAAATAGACACCCGATAAGGGACCAAGCACAAGTAGCAGTGAAACAACTTTATATGATTCCTGGCTATGGATAGAGTCAAGCAAGAGTTTCCAGTCAAGGTGGTTAAAGTAAGCACATGAGGTTGGGACTCCCTACCTGAACAGATATTCAATAATGACACAAACAGAATGCATAAAATGAATATGAAGTGAACGCTTGAACAAAGGAATGAGCTGTATGATGATACTTGGGAGAAAACGCACCATGAAAGGAAAGAAAAACTTTTTCAGAAGAGAGTGTGTCCATAGAGTATTTTAGTTAGCTGAGACAATGAATAACACAATAGATTTGGTGTCATAAACAAATTCAGTGACTGTGTAAGAACAATGCCACTAGGAAGTACCAAACAGAATATTTTGATTAGCACAAATAACCATTGCAATTAGAACATTCATAAATGCTTAGAATGATAAGGACATCAGCAATAAGAACAGCATTGTCAGCCTCCAAAAAATCTTGGTAGTTTTATTTAATTTGGATGATAAATTTGAGACCATGTTGTACATTAGCTTTAAAAATGATAGCAGATACAATTAGTTATATACTTTTCATGCTAGAGAACATTCAGTTATGAAAGATTAGATGTTGAGGTCAAGAATATTAGTTAACAATTTGCTAATTTATGAATCCACAGTTAACTCCAAAAATGAGCAGCTTTAGATCTGCAAAATATCAGAGTTATAAAATTGAGTCGGTGTCTATCCTACTTAATTTCCATGCTGTGATAAAATACCGTGAACAAGACCACTCATAAAAGGAATTATTTAATTTGGCTCAGTTTCAGGGGCTTAGACCCTGTGATGGCAGAGAGAAGGAATAACTGACTTCACATTATGTTTGGGGACCATGAAGGAGGGAAAAGTTACTGTGAATGACAAGAATCTTTGGAAACCTAAACACCCATCCTTAAAGATTCACTTCCTCCAACAGAGGAAATCCCAAAGCCTAATCCTCCCCAAACAGTTCTACCAGCTGCGTACCAAGTATTCAAACATATGAGCCTTTGAGAGCTATTATTCAAGCCACCAAGCTGCTCTTGTAATTTCTCCCACTAAACTGGGTTTCTCCCTTTCCAAATGTCCTTTCTCTTTGGATTCACATTCCCAAATGCTTTTTGATGTGTATCCCTCCACTTTCATTTCTTCACTGAACAATTTAATTCCAAAACAGATTTTCTTTTTCATCCCATATTCTCTCAGCATTTTGAAGATTATAAAGTCCTATGTACACACAAATAAAAAACAAGTTTACAACTAACCTTAAAACAGTTGAAAGGCTAGTTTCTTCAGAAGAGAGATTCAAGAACAAAGGTGTTCATGGTCTCAAAATTCCACTTACTGGCCTATCAAAATCTATGATTCTGAATTCATTTACATGGTTAAATTCTCTCACTAGCTTAATTAGAGTCTTTCATATATTTTCATTTGCATATGCTTTGGTTTTAATATTATTTTTGCTGACAGTACAGGACTTTGACAAAGATGCCAAAAATATTCAATGGAAAAAAGAAAACATCTTCAATAAATGATGCTGGTCTAACTGGCTATCTGTATGTAGAAACATGAAATTAGACCCATATTTGTCACCTTACACAAAGTTCAAGTCCATGTGGATCAAGGACCTCAACATAATACCAAATATACTCAATCTAATAGAAGAGAAAGTAGGAAAGAGCCTGGAACTCATTGGCACAGGGGGAAATTTCCTAAACAGAACTCCAGTGGCTCATGCTCTAAGATCAAGGATTGATAAATGGTACCTCATGGAACTGGAAAGCATCTGTACGGAAAAGGACATAGTCAATAAGACAAATTGGCAACCTACAGATTGGGAAAAAATATTCATTAACCCCACATCTCATAGAGGGCTATTATTCAAAATATATAAAGAACTCAAGAAGCTAATCACCAAAAAGCCAAACAACCCAATCAAAAAATGGGGTCATGAACTAAACCGAGAATTCACAAAAGAGGAATCTTGAATGGCTGAGAAGTGCCAAAAGAAATGTTCAAAGTCCTTAGTGATCAGAGAAATGCAAATCAAAACGACCCTTTGATTCCACCTTACATCAATCAGAATGGCTAAGATCAAAACCTCAGGTGACAAAACATGTTGCTGGTGGGAGTGCAAACTGATACAACCACTCTGGAAATCAATCTGTTGGTTCCTTAGAAAATTGGAAATAGATCTACCTGAAGACCCAGCAATACCACTCTTGGGAATATACCCAAAAGATACCCCACTTTGTCACAGGGGCACGTGTTCCACTACATTTATAGTGGCCTTAGTTGTGATAGCCAGAAGCTGGAAACAACCTAGATGTCCCACAACACAAGAATTGATACACAAAATGTGGTGCATTTACACAATGGAATACTACTCAGCTATTAAAACGAAGACATCCTGAATTTTCAGGCAAATGGATGAAACTAGAAAATGTCATCTTGAGTGAGGTAACTCAGACCCAAAAGGACATGCATGGTATACTCACTAATAAGTGTATATTAGCCAAAAAATATATGTATAGAATACCCAAGATATAGTCCACAGAACTCAAAAAAGTCAACAAGCTGAAGGACCCAAGTGAGGACACCACATTCCCACTGTGGAGGGAGAAGAAAGCAATCACAAGTGGGGAGGGAGGGAGGGACTTGGAAGGGAAAGTGAACGGGGAAATTGATCTGGTATTGGGTGATGGAAAAGGTCTGAAGCCCCGAGTGCCAGCAGAAAGAATGGAAACAGGCAAGGAAGGGAGGTGAGGGAACGGGACCTGGGAGATGAGATACTCTTAGGACTCAAAGAGAGGGAACTAAGATGAAATGCCTGAAAGTAGGGAGAGGGAACTTAGCCCACTTGCAGCAGAAAGTCAGATAATAATGCATCAGAGACCTGGGATATGAGATACTCTTAAGGACCTTAGATGAAATGCCCTACATTTGGGAGAGGGAACTTATAGAGCCCACCTCCAACAGGAAGACAGGGCGTCAAGTGAGGAAAGGAGTTGCCATCTCACAGTCAAAACTCCAACCCATAATTGTTCCTATCTGAAAGAACTGCAGGGATGGAAATCGAGAAAAGCCTGAGGAAAAGAAGGTCCAGGGACAGGCCCAAAGCAGGATCCAGCTCAAGGGGAAGTCCTGAGGCCTGACATTATTACTGAAGCTATGGAGCACTCACAAAAAGGGACCTATCATGACTGCCCTCCAAAAGACTCAACAAGAAGCTGAAAGAGTCAGATGCAAATATTTGCACCCAACCAATGGACAGAAGCTGCTGACCTCTTTGGTTGAATTAGGGAAAAGCTGAAAGAAGCTGAGGAGGATGGCAATCCTGTAGGAGAACCAACAGTCTCAATTAACCTGGACCTCCAAGATCTCTCAAACACTGGACCACCAAAAAGGCAACATACACCAGTTGATATGAGGTCCCCAACACATATACAGCAGAGGACAGCCGGGTTTGTGTTCAATCAGAGATGATGCACCTAACCCTCAAGAGAATGAAGGCCCCAGGGTGTGTAGAGGTCAGATGGGGTGGGAATTGGGGGTGGTAGAGCCTTGTGAAGACCAGAGTGTGGGTTCGAGGTATGGGATGTGGAATAGTTGGAGGGTAGACGGGGTGGGAGGGCGGGAATAAAATTTGTAATGTAAATAAATAAATAAATAAATAAATAAATAAATAAAGGTCATTCTTTGAAAAAATAGACTGAAACTGTAAATAAATGCAATTAAAATTATAATAAAGACAGCATTGTGTGCTAGTAGCTTCATATTTACATTTGTTTTTATTCCATTGTTTCTCAAATATTTTAGAATACTTGACTGATAGACGTTAAATAAAATTGGGAAGATCAGTAGTGGAATGGAATGTTGAGTATCATGACTGTACACATATATAGTTGTTTAACTGCTACTCAAAACTAGCCACTAGTTTGTCTATTGATTTATTAGGGAAAGCAAAGAGAAAATTGGATATATGCTATCATATTTTCATTTTATTTTCAAATTCATTCTTTGACAATTTTACATATAAATACAATTAAATATTATATATCAATAACTCAATTTTTAAATACAATGAAATATTACCCTATCCATACCTCAAATTTGCCCCTTAAGTCTCTGATAATCGGCTCAATGATTTGCAATCCTACCTTCACATCCCCTTCTTGTTGTTTTCCTTAGTAACCCAGTAAATCTAACAGTGCTGCTCATACGTTTCTTAAAAAAAAAAAAAAAATTAATGGCCTTAAAATGCAGGATGTTCACTACTAAAATAGAAAGTAATATTATTCACACATTCTCATGAAGAGGAGTCTGTGGCCAGTAATGAAATTATTCTTAATCACTACTGCCTTGAATTTATATTGTAACCTTGTAATGTCCGTTGGTAAAACAAATGGAATAATTTAGTAAAAATAAATTATTGCATGCTTAAGACAATGAAAAGGACAAGATTTTAATATGCTTAGAATGAATGAGTGAATGTGTTTTCCTCCTAATGCACACTAAACACACACCATTATGTGTTTCAATAATGACCATGAAAATTTATAGGAAATAATCTGTATCCCCAGAGAAGATCACCTTGAAGTTTAATGAGACATACAAAGCTTTTCCATACTGAGAATCTATTTAATTCCTCCAGTTTCCTAAGATACATGTATAATTGCTTCTATTTTAATATGTATTTAACACTTATGAGTGTAAGTACATATTCATCTACTTGTACTGAAATAAACAATATCTCTTATGATTTCTTGAGAAATGTTGATATAATTAATAATTGTTTTAATGTTCCTCTATCTGTTCTCTCTAGCACAAACGTTTTGGAATTAAGCTGTGCTGTGACAGTGCATATTACCACATATGTTTATTTCCGCCTTTTGATTTGCAAGCAATTTTACAGTAATGTAGTTGAAGTCTCTGTGATTTGAATTAATTTAAATAATGCTAGCTTTCATAAAATAAACACCAGTTTGTTAAATTACTGGAATTTAGGTTTTTTTTAATGTAAATACTTAAAACACACCCTGGCTGAATGTTTTCTACCTCCTCTTAGTTGTCATTAAAGGTAAAAACACCCTTTGCTTTAGCACCCCTTAGATTTTCTTAGTCAGGATAGAAATTTTCTAGAGAAATCTTTGCTGATCTTTCAAGGTTTCAGTTATTGTGCAGCTGATTGTCTTCTTTCTTCTAGTCTTCTAGCATAATAATATTTTTGTGGATTCTAGAAGTGAGAAAACTTATCACTTCACATGCTCCATGGTTTAAAAACTTAAAGGTAAAGAAAACATATCTTAAACACTTTTACATGCACAGCCATGGAATGTGACTATTTGTAGTGCAACCATGAGTATCAGAGTTCAAATCTCAGCACTTCCATAAGGAGCCTGGTGTCTACCAAGCACTTGCAAATGGAACACCACAGAATCTAACAACCTGTCCCGGCATTCAAGTATAAACAGACACATGTGGTCATGTACATAAACAAAAGACATATATAAATAAACAATAAATAAATAAATAGTAGCAAATAAGTATACAAAAGAATCTTTCTCATGAAGTTTGCATGAGGAAGTGTTGAGAACAGAGACAGTTCGAGGATCAGACAGTTGAAAGAAAACAGTGAGGCCAACCAGAAACACACTTAAACTTTTATGTATTAATTTATAAGCTTGGAGAGTGCCTGCTTCAAAAACTATCCCACCAGTACTCATCCCATCTCCAGCTTCCTAGATGTTCTGGTTATTTTAAGCCAATAGAATTTTGTTTATTCAGTTGGGTTTAAAACATAATATCTAGACCAGGAGACTACTACTTGCCTCTTGGGCCGGGTTAGAATGCCTAGGGCTCTGACTGAAGTCTCCTAACCACAGGCAGGAATTTGGAGGTGCTGGAGACAGTTCCCAAGCACTATCTGTAGCTTTTCATTCAATTTGGCACCCATATTCTCTGCTGGGACCTTAAACCCAATACATCCTTATCTGTCCCATCTTTGATCAGAGTGATTTTCTAGCTCAACCACAGCTTATTGGATGGGTACTGGGGACCAGGGTCCTTGATCCCAAATAAAAGAAAAGTTCTGTAAAAAAAAAAAAAAAAACAGTAATACACATTGGCCATTTTATATATTATTAGCATCATTAATTTTGATATTTAACACACATATAAATTGCTTAAAATCAAATTTTAGTAATATCTTTCATATACTTGGATATCTTCTGAGTTTATTGTCATTTTCTTTGGTTTACTTTAAACTTTAATATAGAAGCATAACAAACAGTTATACTTTAAATATGTTGAATAACACAGAATACATTAGGGAAGTGTGGATAGATACAGGCACACAAACTTTAATTTTTATGAAAAAGACAAACAAAGCTAAAGCATGCGTGAACGACCATGGGTTGATAAATTTTCATTGTTGAATTTAGAATGACCTAGGAGATTCAGTCATGTGATGCCTTCAGTAGAAGATCCAGATGTGTGCCACAGCCCCATGGCAGTTTAAATTAATTCACATTTGAGGTTCTAGCTATGAAAACTTAAGTAATAGGAACAGAAACAATTCCAACATAAATTCAATGACTATTGTGTAATGTACACACACACACACACACACACACACACACACACATACACACACACTCAACCTTCATCCATGTCAAAACAGGAAAATTTGCAATGCTGTATTTGTATATCTTTAAAACTTGCATTATTTAAATCACTTATAGTTCTCTATTATATTGTCTGATATAACAGTAATATTAATAATAATATGAAAATACGTAACATAACACAAAAATGATACATATATAGTTAGTGCAATACTAATATATGAAAAAATAGTCTTATACAGCTAGGTAACTAAGTAATATGCAAATATATGTCTTTTTATTTACCAAACATTTAATATTAAGCATACATCCTGTTGTGATCTTTGCAGATCATCCACCACATCAGCTCACATGGGCTCACAGAGATTCAAATGACAAGCATGGGGGCTGGTTGTGTCTGACCCAGGTCCTGTGCATACGTTATGGCTGCTTTACTTGGTGTTTTGGTGAGACTTCTAACAGTTGGAACAGGTGTGTCTCTGACTTTTCTGCCTGCTCTTGAGAAACTTTTCCAACTAGTGGGTTGCCTTATCCAGCCTCAACATGAAGGCTTTCAACTTTTTGTATTTTGTCTTGTTTTGTCCTGTTTGGCCGTCCTCCTTTGGAGGGGCTATGTTTATCTGAAGGGGACTTAGAGTGGGAGTGGATCTGTGGAGGAGGGAGGTGAGGGAGCTGGAAGGGGTAGAGGGAGAGGAAACTGTGGCTCGGATGTATTTTGTGAGAGAAGAATCTGTTTTCAATAAAATAATAAATATTTTCTTAAAAGAAACCCTTTTTGCTATTATGCCTAGGAAATGAAGCTGGGACTATCAATTTCAGTGAACAATAATGAAAGGAAATAATATTTTACTGAAATAATCTGTTTCTGTGGCCAAACTTAAGCAATATATTGTCATCAAAATCAATTTGATTTGAAACTCCTATTTGATAAAAATAGTTATTTGATAAAAATAGTTATCTTATTATATTCAATTCTTAAAATAACTGAATATTTGTTTTTTCTTTGTAACTTTTATAATGATATGTTTTTCTTCTCTTGCCACATAGGTCAGAAAATACCATTTTTAATTGTATCTACCATTTTAACCCTTTAAACCAAATTATTAGTATTTTCCAAAAGTTAAATGTATAGCTTTATGGTCATATACATTCTGCAAAATAATTCATAGAGTTGGACCAATACTACAAAGGTAAAAATATTTCTAGTAAAATTTTATACTCTACTCTATTTTCCCTAATTTAGTATTAAAATAGTATGAGAAATCACAGGACCATTCTTTTTTAGCAAAATAAATAGAATCTAATGGTGTATCTTTTAGGCTATAATTAAAAGTTTGTCTTCTAGGGCTATCATTTATCTAAAGATACATTAAGAGGAAGCTTGCATCCTTCATAACTTTGTTACATCAATAAACAGAGGCACATTATTTTATTCATCTTGTCAATATCATTGAATTTTTATTTAGTGATACTTTCCCTATTTATAAATACCGCACTATTATCTCTATACTCAATTATTTAATTATTATTTTGGAAAATTAAGGATGATTTTCCTTACATGAATGTCTAATGAATTTATCATTGATTTACAAATATTCAAAAATCTCACAATTCTATAGTAAATGGATAAAAAAAAAGTCAGTTGAAGTGTTTAATGCCTCAGCACCACTGAACTCATATCTAATCTAAAAGTATCTATATATTTATCTCAGAAAAATCTTCCTACCACAGCTATTTATTCATTTACACATTCTTTCTGCATATATTTCATGTCATATAACTAGAAAATTAAGATGTATGTCTCAGTAAATTATTCAGAAACACATTGCTGTTTAACTTGGAGCATATAAGTGTGATTGATCAGATGCTGCCAGAAGGGTATAAGTCTATAAAAATTAAAGAAATAGAATTTATAATTGCTGAGTGTCATAAAAATTAATTATCTAGAAATTATGAACATGTTAAATTTCTCAGAATTACCCTCTGGAATAAAGACTATTAAACAATTTATTAATTTATTGTTTTTTTTTTTCACATTTCTCAAACTGACAAAATATTTTAGCCAATAGTTTATAAACAGATTATATTAAGTAATTCCTCATGACTTCATTTTGAAAGCTGAGAATTAATATTAAATGTTCTTAAAATATGATTTCTAATGTGTTAAAACAAAAGCTTTGTAGCAAAGAAACAGCAACACAAATCATAAAATTAACTCTAAAGTAGGAATGTGGCAGGCAAAATATGTTGGGCAGAAAGGTCTCCCAGATCTACCCCACTCATTCCCCAAGATGCTCTCCCTGCAGCTATAAAGAATTTTTCAGCTTCCAGTTGTCAGTTCTTCAAGATTCTGTGAATCTTCCTACATACATTAGTTCAAAGGATAATTCCCAGGCAATTACTATAAAAGGTCATATTTTTCTTAAGTCTTGGTAATTTTCACCAAGTGAGGTTATTTGGGTGTTTGTTTTGGTTTGGGGTTTGGGTTTTGTTTTTGTTTGTTTGTTTGTTTTTTTTGTTTTTTTTTTTTTGTTTTTGGTAGATTGTTTATCCTTTAGAGTCTTATCATGCTAAAGACTGCTTCAACAGGTTTGTGTGTGCATTTGATGGTTCCTTTTATACAATATTTTGTGTCCATTTTCATCACGGGTTTTATAAAGAACTAAAGGTTTTGCATTAGTACTTCTCAGCCTTGCTTCACAGAGAAGCCCGTCAGCTAAGAGGTGGAAGCCAAGTGTCTTCTCATTATTGGTTGGTTACCCATAGGCTAAGGCAATTGTATAGATGGCTCCCATTTGACAGTGCTCTTTTGGAAGGTTTAAGAGGTGTGGATATGGCAGAAGAAATATGCCAAAGAGGACAGGCTTCAGGAGTAAAAGTACTCACTCTTTCCAGTTTGCTGTCCCTACTGTAAACACAAACTTTTTCTTTTCTGTAAGCTTCCTTGGGCATAGTAATTTTTCAAACAAAACAAAATTAATAGTACCCTCAATATTTCCACACATGTATTTAACAAAATATTGATTTGTTAGTTTCCTTCATTTTGTATTATAAAATCTCATATGATAATTCCTACTTTTCAAGTTGTCACTTAATACAATCAGGTTTGAGAATCTCAGTTCATAGTTATACATATTTGGTTCAAACTACTTCTTATTCCTTTGAAGTAACAGTTGTGTTTTATATGAGCATTATCTCAGTAATTCTGAAGATTCCTTTAAAAACAATAACAAGAGCAAATAGAAAAAAAGTGTAGTGATATTTATCTCATGTACCTTTGGGAGAAGACAGAATGCAAGACAATTCAATGTAGTTTACAAAACTGAATAATGTAATATTTACATAGAAGCACTGAGGAAAACTAAAGAAAAGAGTGAAGAACAATTATGTGATGATTTGATAGCCATAAGGAGCACTTTGAGCACTTTTGACAGGGTAAGGTTGTTTTTACAGAGTAAAGCACATATCTTCTCTGATGTTTGTGAATTGGAGAATTTCTTCCTTTTCTTGATAAAAGAAACCTTTAAAATTAGATATTTTGTTCATAGAATTTTCTCTAAATTTCTGAAGTCCTTCTGATGCCTGCTGTTTCTCTGACTAATGTATCAAAATAGTCAACATGTTAAAGAGGCATATTTTTGTGGGGTATTTTCTGGTTATGAACCTGTTTGAAGTAGTTCATTCTGATCTCCTTACATTCCTTTGAGGTAAAAATGGCTGCTTACTTTCTGTCATTCATCACTAACAATAACCATTATGTTTTCTATATATAGTTTTAAAAATACTTTGATGGTATGTAAAATTCAAAAGTAGTGAACACACTCTCTTTAATTGGTATATTCATTACCCACAGTTAAAATATACCTTATACTTAAAATAGAATCCTGACTTACTTTCTTATAATAGATGACAGATATAAATTATTCTGTGAGATGGATACATATTTTTCTTATCTACTTTTCCAAAAATTTCTTCCTCAGCATTCACTTGCTAACTCTTGAGACCACCTCTCCCATTTATAATTTCTTCAAACTCAAGTACAGTTGAGATCATTTCTTCTACTGTATTGTGAAAAGAAAAATAGTATTCACAAAAGTGACTAAGTAACTATATCCATGACCTCTTACTAGAAAACACTTTTAAGGTTTGTACAGTGGGAGTGATGAGCTGATCCCCCCCCCAAAAAAAATCTTTTTAAATTAAACAATCATAAGAGCATCAAGAATATTGGTCCATTAAAATGAGGTGAAGAGTCCAAGTTCAAGAAGCAGAAGATGCAGCAGCTTTCTGTTCCTCATATGAAGCACAACAGGCAGCTAGTTAATGCCAAGCAGCCACAGGAAAAATATATCTTACCAAAACTTAATACATGATAGCCTTTACCCATAAATATGTATGAAGGTATTCTTTGTGAACTCATTTTGACATTCCCAACAATATCTTGAAAAACTCCTTGATAGCAGAGGCAAAATTAGACCTGGATGCTACCTGTTCACCTGCCAATAGCATAGTTATGTTGGTGTATTTCAAATCATGGTTCTGTTCCAAAATAATACTATAAAATTATATTTTGAGATATTTGGTTTTAATCATAAGGAACTCAATTTGTAGTCATGATTAGTGAAAGTCAAGTTTCACAGCTTAACCAGAGGGAATCTCTGACAGTGATATAGTATGACAGCTGACAGAATGGATCATGCTAACTCATGACAATGAGAGGGCATAAATATCACTTGTGCTGCTGTATTTCCATCCCCATCGTGTGCTGTAGGATATTCTTTTGTCTGTAAGGATAGAAGGAAGAGATTAAAGACATTCTATAGAGAAGAATGTGATAAAGGTGCCAAAATAATTTAGCAACATGAGAGTTTGTCAAAAATAGATCTCCAGGATATCTATAATATAAATTTAATACAATATTTTATAATTATATCATTGATTTAATAAGGTGGAGAAATGATTAACTACTTCATATCTAGGCTTAAAAAGTAATAATCTATTCTTAAGTTTTTCCATATATATATATATATATATATATTATTAAATTAAGATTTCTTTAAGAAACTCATATATAATCAAGTATCTGTGAATAATACACAATACATAATACATAGTATAGTACACCATACATAGGACAATACATAATAAAATCAAAATACTGAAAAATAGCCAATATTAAATTGTCATTAAGGAATTAGTTATACTGTTAAAACCCAAAATTATAAATTATAGAACAAAATATATATAAATAATACTTTCCCCTAAAGAGAGCAAATTCCCTCAAGCACATGCTTACATTTAACCTTAACCTCTCTCTAGCTTGAAGAATAACTGACATTATTGCCTATGAGATATTATGAGTCCTTATGGCCTCTACACTTTCTTAAGTAGAAAATATTAAATCAGAAAAGAAAAACCTCTGTAAGCCATTGAAGATTTAAATCTAGACTATGGGTGTTATTATGACTACAACTTCTAAAATTACATATTTCCTAAGAACAATTTGCACTTTGCAAATATGCAGATCCATTCCATGTATAATATAAAGACATATGAAAGCAAATCAAAATATTTCTGCTTAAACTAATAATGACTTTCAACAGGACATTGACTAACTTAAGGTTTACAAAATAATGCCTCCAATGGATTTCTTAATTTAAGTTTTTGCACTTTTCACTCCCCATTCGAAAATTTCACCAAATGGCCAATCTTCATCTCAGAATGAAAGCAATAGAATATGTGTAGAATCAAATTGGAAAACACATGTTATATTACATGTATCATACATGAATGTTTATACCTTATAATACTCCTGAGTTAAAGACATGATTCCAGTGTGATGATTTGAGGAATTGTGGCCAAAGAAGTAAATTAGGTCATAGTCTCACAGATGGTATTGATGCTTCTGTAAAAAAGACAAGAGAACTGGCTGGAAGCATGTGTACAGTCTACCAAGTCTACAAGAAGGCAACTGTTTGAAGCTTAGAGGAATGGCCTCACCAGAACAACTGTGTGTCAGCCTGATCTTAGACTTCAGCTTCCAGAACTGTCACAGTAGCTGTTAACTATAACCTAAGGAAATCCAAAGTCTATGACATGACAAATACAGGCACCAGACCTCTTTTTCATTGTTGACATATGATATTCAGCTTAAAGAATTTTCTTCAGTAGGCAAATTATAAATATGATATAAGTATTCCAGAAATGTTTCTCCTTCTCTGGATCTTTCTTTCCCTTAGAATTCAGAGATCTCTATGTCTGCTCCGTTCAAGCCTCTGCTTTAAAAACTTCTATTCATAAGGTAATTGTCCAGATTGCTATATAATATTTTACTTTAAAGAGATATTTTAATACTTTTTAAATTATATACTTTAAAAATATATTTAAGGAAATACAAACATTCAAATTTGTTTTGTGCAAATGTCTGTATAATAATATCAAGAACTGTGATTACCTGAAAGAGACCTGACTGGATTAGGCCCATTCATTTTCCATCATGATGGGAGGAAGAGATCTCCAGGACATGCCAGTCCCTGAGGATTTATATAAAATTAATATTTGATACATAAGAGGGATAAATGAGGCCCTGCCTGTCTCTGGATTTATAGGCAGTTAATACTTATTTGAAAAGGCTCCTGAGACTAAACCCCACCCTATGGAAATACACAAAATTGACAAGTCCTGATGGAAAAAAAGGGTTTTTTTTTTCTTTTAGTGATGTAGCTCTTATAAATTTCTCATGCTACTGAAAGTGACCCCTTGCCCATAATCCTCTAAGCAGTACTAATATTTCACCTGACTAAATATGAGTAGAATCATTTCTATGATCTGTCATTTGTACCCTATCTGGGGAAGTTCAACAGGAAATCTGATTCTGATCCGTGACTTTAGTAACTTCGATAAGCACCGTTGTGAAACATGTATTTACTTTCTTTGAGGGATAGTATGGAAATGTAATACAGTAGAAACTTACTAAAATATGTACAGATACAAAGACGATCTAACAGAAACAATCAAATTATGGGGGACAATTACAACTGTCATCTCTTATCACCAAATAGTGCTTCTAGTATCAAGATTCGGTTACGTCTAATCGAGTTGTTAGTCAAAGAGGTTCCACTCCTGGTCTCCAGCATCTTTGGTACAAAAAAGTATTCTGCATACACTCAAAAGAGAAACAAACACCAAGCTACCAACAAATTCTTCATGTACAATGAATCTTCAAGGAATACCAGGGAAACGGTGGCACAAAGCTTATAGGAGTAACTAAAATATAAATGATTCTAATTAAGGCCCACACTATGAAACAGAACCTGTACCTGACAATGCTTGGGTGACTAAGAATCTAAGACTAGATAGAACAGGGATTTGGGTTTAAAAAAATAAATAATATCACTATAAAAAAAGAAAAAATGTATTGATAAAATTACTTCTAATGATATTCTGCTATACTCCTAGAGTGTTCAACTACCAGCATAGAAACTTCTTCCTGCAGAAGATGGGGACAAATAGACTGACCCTCAAGCAGACATTCCACATAGACCTTGAAAATGTCACTCTAAATGAGATGTCACCATCAAATCTCTCCCCTCATAGCTCAGGCAACCTGGGCAAATAGAAGTGAGATTACATGATAGTACATGAAATAAATAAATACATAAATAATAATAATAATAAAAGAGCCAGAGGCGATGAGGACACCAAGGTAACAAGACCCTCTAAATCAACCAAGAGAAGGTGATAGGAATTCACAGAGGCTGAAGCACCAGCATAGGGCCTGCACAGATCTGCATCAAGTTCTCTGCGCATGTATTATATCTTCTAGTCTAATGGGTTTTTTTGAGATTCCTTGGTGAACAATGGAATGGGTCTCTGATATCTATGCCTTCAATTACTCTCTTTTCCTTCTGTTAGTTTTGTCAGTCTTCAATGTGGTAGTTTGCTTTACTTACTGTAAGTTTTATTTTGTTGTTTATTTTTAAATGAATGAGAACTAGCCATTAGGGTAAAAGTTAACAATTAAACTGTCCCTTTTATCTCCTAAGATAGGAAAAATTAGTTTTCTCCAATAGAGTTCCACTGGGTCATGTTTAGTGACAGGCCTCGTGTCAGGAGTAGCTTACAGTACACAATTGAACTCCACAGGGTTTTCTGAGTGTGTGTATGTGTGTGTGTGTGTGTACATGTGGGGTTTAATTTGGTTATAGTTTGATGGGATTATTGTTGTTTGGTTTGGTTGGTTGATATGGTTTGGTTCAATTTCTTTTTAGATGTGGTTTTATTTTCTTTTGTTTTTTATTTTTATGGGAAATAACTTAAAATTGAATAGGTAGGGAGGAGATGGTATGGAAAGTCTTAGGAGAAAATTAAATTTAAGCATCATCTTAAATAATAAAAAAATAACAATATATTGATTTTAAAAGAAAGCTTTTAGCAGTTCTCTCTGATTTAGACTATCATGAGAATTTTACTCCTAAAGTGCTAAAGCAATGAACAGAGGAACAGAAACAGAAAACAGAGGCAAAGAGTCATCTGGGCTACTTAAAGGCAAACTCAGGGAGATTTTTATTAAGTGAGAGTTTCTAAAACAAAAATTACAAAAGCCACGTTGAATGCCTGTGAGCCTCTAGAAGACTTTTTTTTTTTTTTTTCGGCACAATACCCAAGAATGTTTTTATTAAATATTTATCATTACATATATATGTAGTAATATATTATATATTATATTATAATGTATACATGGACATGTGTGCTCACACATCTGCACACATGAGCATATACACAGACACATATATGAATAATCCTTTGCTAAATAAGTAACTTCCTGGCCTTCATATTTCCCTGCTTTCTCCTATCTTCATTCAGTGCACACTTAATTATACTCACATTTGCTTTAAAAAATATGTTAGCTGTTTGATTATTTTTCATGAGACAATTTGATATTTTTAAGTAAATCAGCAGTCAAGAATTTGCATTTAGGGGATTGTGCCTGGTTGACTGTGGTTTGTGATTTTGCCAAGCATAGCAGACTATAGCCTGTGTCCCCAACATTTCAGGGGTGCTAGGGAAGAGGTTTGCTGGTTTCAAGCTAACCTCTGCTACATAATGAGATTGGAGCCTCTAAAAGACTTTAAACCCACTGCAAATGCAGCATGAAGGGATAAACAATGGACCGTAGATACTTAGGAGATTAAGCTTGTCTCAAGCCTGGGAAGATGACTCCACAGAGTAAGCCGTATGCATTTCTATACAGTGGAGATGGAAACTGTTCAAGCAAAACGGGGTTTCTCCACTGAACAGGGAGGAAATAGAGCAGCTCCTCAGCTAAGACCCAGGGCGATTAAACCAAGGGAGCCGATGGATCTACACATGGTAATAACTACGCCAAGATGCTGCTTGGCCTTAAGTTGGTTAGAACAAACAGAGACAGTCATAAAACCATAATGTCTGTAGATGGAAGGAGATATGTGAAAGTCCTTTGAAAGGACTCTAGGATGAAGAGGCTGGATGGCTTCTGGAGAACGATTGTGAATTATGGAGGGAAAACTAAAGTAGCAGCCTCCCGTGATCTCTCTGTACAGAACACTGATCATTTATTCAGAGTTGGTTTACATGACGCAATCAATTAACACTGTAACACTGTGTTTAACAGCAGTAACACTTTTCTTCAGACACTGTGTTCAGCATCTGTAACATTTTTTTTAATCCCCCTTTGATCCTGAGCCCTGAGATTGGCACATGTCTATAAGGATGCCCTGCAAGGGTGACTGAGTCCACCTGTAACAAAAGGTTTCCTTTCAGTTGTAATATGAGGTTAACCTCTTGACTCTTTGCAGATGTAGAAAAGCATCTGAATGACATGCAAGCACAAAACAGCAGAGGCTGGGAAATAAGCTCACAGGGGCTGCCAAGGCCAGCATTTCTATTACATTTTGTGAAACTATATAGAAACATGGCAAGGTTGACAAAAAAAAAAAAAAAAATCTAACAGCCAACACCTCCAAATACAGAAATAACTGAAAGACTTTAATACAGGCACACCCAGGCACAGGCAAAAAAGATATTCCCTGAAGCCACTGTTTAGTTCCTTAGGATTGTTGGTAAGAAGATTCTGAGGAGCCAAAACAATATTGACTGTTGCTACTACTGCTGGTTGCTCACCAGACTTGAAGACACTACCATGCATACCACACTACCAGTATGCCAGACAATATGTGCTTGCTGGTTTAATAGCTGTGTGATTGTTATGAATATAACCAGATGTTTTCTAATTAGATTACAACTTCAAAGAGGTCATTCATATTTTGTGTCGTAAGTCTGATTAAAAATCAGGCTTGAGAGGTAAAAGATTATAGAAAGAATAGTGCTGCTTCTGTTTGGTTAATTATTACAGTATACCTGTCAAATTACCTTCTTAATATTTAAGGTTATAACCTTTTATATATAATATATTTATAATGTTAAGTATTATTTGTTTTAAATATATAAATATTAAGGATATGCCAAGGTGCATGCCTTCATCCCTGGTCAGAGAAGTTTCTTATTTCAAAGGTTCATAATTGGTCAAAGTGTAGATTATAACGACTGTTAAAGCCCAAGTAGGACAGCTATATCTAAAACTTTCAATAACTTCAAAGAACTTCACCCAAGACGGGCTGGAAACATGGGAAGAGCCAGAGGAAGGGAGGCATATTGTATATTGCTGAACTTTGAGCATCCCATTGCCACTGTGCTCTAGAATTATCGTCAGCTGTGAGTCCCTGAAAGCGAACTGCACAAGAGTGCACCAGTTAGTTTATGGGTGTGGGAAGTACTGACAATGCCATTTCCTTCTCCAAGGTTTAACAGACAGTTAATAATTATTAATAGTTGGGGCTCATAATCTTCTCTCATTTCCCACTGCCTCCAGAGTTACAGATATTTAATGCTGGCTGGGAGCCATAGCCTTTTGCAAGGATATATAGTCAGATGACATTTGCTGGGAGAGAGAGGAGAGGTTTCTCATTTATTAGTATACAGGCCTTAAAGTTGCCTGTGTTGCTGTAAGTAACCTTAACTTTCCTCATTGCTTCACCCAGAGGAACGTGAGTGAAATCCTTGGTATGCTCTTGGTATCCTCCCTGACATTAATTATTTGTCATCCCAGGAACATTCACTTATGTTTTGATCTTTTCAGGGTATTTGTAAACCTGAGAATATCAGCTCCATCAAGGAAATTTCTCCCACGATCATCCACACCAGAGACTGACAGGGAGGAGAGGAAGATTCAGCTACCTACAACCCATCTACAATAGCTGCGAATACCATTAGAGTGGCAGAGACTCATGTCGTATTGGCTGAGACTCTTGCCTGTCCTACAACACACTTAGACAGCTCACTCTACCAAATGCTGTTTCTCTCTTGCCTTCAAAAATGTTGTTCATAAGCACGCCACAGACATTAATTTATGAAAAAAATAGTAAACATGGATCATCTGAGGAGGCTTAGCTCAATAGCTAATGTGTTCTGCATTCATGGTAAAATTATTTAATTTCCCTAAGCTAACCTGTTCATGAATTAATGGTACCTGCAACGTCCTAAAGGATGATAGTAGGATTGAGTAAAGCTAAAATGTTCATTGACAATGAAGAATTAATTCATTCTTGGCCCATGTCTTATACTAGACTTTTTGTTTGTTGGTTTGCTTGGTTGGCTGGTTGGTTGGGATTTTTTTTTGTTGTTTGTTTGATTGGTTGGTTGGGGTTTTTTGTTTTGTTTTGCTTTTTTGTTTTGGGTCTTTTTTTGTTTGTTGTTGTTGTTGTTGTTTTACTATTTTCCATATATTGGTTTGTTTTCAGCAAATTCCTTAAGAAGTAAAACAATGAGTTAAGCAAAGAAGTTGATGAGAAACGAACACAGAAGCAAATATAGATTCATTTGAAAGTTAACCCTTCTGCTGAAACAGAAGAGATTTTAATGAACACTTGCATATTTTAGATTAGAGACTATACAATATGTTCACTTATGCCATGCTTTCCTTCAGATAAAATATAAATGTATTTATACAAAACTTAGGTTGTGGCTATTAGTTTGAAACTACCATATGGCTTTGTAGTTCCTATAATGTTTACCTCTATTTCCTTTAAATCACTACTTCAGGACCTGTAGACATTCATGCACATATGCATGCACGCACACATACATACACTCAAGTACACAGGCATGCACATACATGTATACACTAGCATACACATGCATTCATACATACATGCAAGCATAAACATGTACATACACAGCCTCATTCATATAAATGGTTCCAAAAAGAGTTAAGCAATTTTTAAGATCGTTTCATATTCAGAACACAGTAAAAAATTATTATTGACATCACTTGAGAAGTTTGATATAAAAAAATAAACAGCAACACTGTCTGGCATACTGGGATGGACTCACTGTAGTGTCCTTTTTATTCTGAGCATTGTAGTTCAGAAACTCGGTGTCAAGCAGAGTGTTATTCCATAAGCAATACAACCATCACAGTCAAGATAAATAGGAAAAATCAGCAAATGTCTATCTACACTTGAGAGCAGTTCTCATAAGAATCTCATTGCCCAGCTACATAGCACAGAAACTGCAGCTTGTGTCACTGAGCCAGAACACTAGCTATCAGGACGTCTGCTTCCTTGAGAACTGGATAGCACTATGAAAAACAAAAAGAAGAGATCTGTGTTTGTATTCGCCTCGGCTTCCCTTCTAGAATTCTGAGATAGAGAATAATTAGATAATCTGAATTGGAAAGAATGATTGGAAAAGTGGGTTTGTAGTTTCTCCTGTTAAGAGGCAGTACTCATATAGGTAATCACTGAAACGCTTGAGATATATTTCAGAATTAGCCACTCATTATGGGAAATATTCACATGGATTACAATTAAGTTTGCAGTTGGTTCTGAGAAACAACAACATATAAAATGTTTTCTTATACCTAGCAAGTCCTCAAAATACACTAAACATTGATGTTCTTAGCATGTGCATGGATTGGCATGTTGCCCAGAGATGGTGTGATAGAGAATCTCAAATAGAGGTTTTGTGGGTCTGCTTGTTTGTTTTAACATTGGTGACTGGTAGAATAATTCACTATGTAAATGGATATGATATGGATTGAGAGGAAAAGTACCAAAGCTTTGGAAAACTAGAAAGATAACATGATGCTTCTCGGCCATTCGCATTTCCTCAGTTGAGAATCCTTTGTTTAGCTCCGCACCCCACTTTTTAATAGGGTTATTTAGTTGTCTGAAGTCTAATTTCTTGAGTTCTTTGTATATATTGGATATTAATCCTCTATCGGATGTGGGATTGGTAAAGATCTTTTCCCAATCTGTTGGTTGCCGTTTTGTCCTATTGACAGTGTCCTTTGCCTTACAGAAACTTTGCAATTTTATGAAGTCCCATTTGTCAATTCTTGGTCTTAGAGCATAAGCCATTGGTGTTCTGTTCAGGAACTTTTGCCCTGTGCCTAGGTATTCGAGGGTCTTCCCCACCAAATGTTCAGCATCCTTAGTCATCAGGGAAATGCAAATCAAAACAACCCTGAGATTCCACCTCACACCAGTCAGAATGGCTAAGATCAAAAACTCAGGTGATAGCAGATGCTGTCAAGGATGTAGAGAAAGAGGAACACTCCTCCATTGTTGGTGGGACTGCAAGATGGTGCAACCACTATGGAAAACAATTTGGCGGTTCCTCAGAAAATTGGACATATCACTATGTGAGGACCCAGCTATACCACTCCTGGGCATATACCCAGAAGATGTGTTAACACATAAAAAGGACATATGCTCCACTATGTTCATAGCAGCTTTATTTATAATAGCCAGAAACTGGAAAGAACCCAGATGCCCTTCAACAGAGGAATGGATACAAAACATGTGGTACATTTACACAATGGAATATTACTCAGCTATTAAAAACAATGAATTCGATAAATTCTTATATAAATGGATGGAACTAGAAAATATCATCCTGAGTGAAGTAACCCAAGCACAAAAGAACATACATGGTATTCACTCATTGATCATTGGATTTTAGCCCAGAAGCTTGAAATACCCAAGGTTCAACTCACAGACCACATAAAGCTCATGAAGAATGACAACCAAGTAGGGGGGGGGCTTCAGTCCTTCTTAGAAGGAGTAACAAAATACTCAAGGGAGCAAATATGGAGACAAAGTACAGGACAGAAACTGAAGTAGGGGCCGTCTACAGACCATTCCACCTGGATATCCATCCCATGTGCAGTCACCAAAGGTAGACGTTGATGTGGATGTCAGGATGTACATGCTGACAGGAGCCTGATATAGCTGTCTCCTTAGAGGTCTGCAAGAGTCTGACATATTCAGAGGCAGATGCTCACAGCTAACCATCAAACTGATCATGGGGTTCCCAATAGAGAAGATAGAGTGAAGGCTGAAGGAGTTGAGAGGATTCGAGACCCCATGAGGAAAGCAACAATCCCAACCAACCAGAGCCCCCAGGGTCTAAACCACCAGCCTGGGAGTGCTTAGAGAGGGACCCATGGCTCCAGCTATATATGCAAGGGAGCTATATATAAGTGGGAGAAGAGATCCTTGGTCCCATGAAGGCTGGACATCGTGGGGGGGGTATTCGAGGGTGGGGAGGTGAGATAAGGGGGAGGGTGGGTGGGGGTACACCATCATAGAGGCAAGAGGAGGGGGGAAGGGATATGGAGTTCCTGGGAGGGAGGGGGGAAATGGGGTAAGGGGAAAACATCTGAAATGTAAATAAAATTTCCAATAAAAAAAATTTTAAAAATAAAAAAAAAAGAAAGATAACATGATTGTACTTAGCATGCCTGTGCATGAGTGTGTACTGATGAATATGACATGAGGTTATCGCTCAGTAGCACCAAGAACAGGGAAAAGGATGATTAACGTATTTAGCAAAGCAGGAGAATGGGATTCAGTCAGAGTGACGAAGGATGAGGTGATGAGAGAGGGTTGGCGCTTCTGGTGTTGGATTCTTTCCCAGGCTATTGCTTTCCATTTTATATTTTCAGTGTTTGTCAAAAGTTGCATTGCCTTTCTATCAATCCGACATGCTGGAACAGAACTTTGACTTACTCTCTGTACACTTATAGCAGCCCACTTAGCTTTCTGACCACTTAATCACTTAACAAACTTCTGCTCCAGTTTTCCTGTCAAGGAAATATTGGGAGTTTAGAGAGAAGTCTAAATCTGATAGAGAATGCCAACTGACAAGCCTGCTCCTATCTGCTGACATCAGTGAGGGGGATGGGGTTGGGAAGCGAAACTGAAGAAGGAAAAGATTGCAGTAAAGAGAGAGAGCAGCAAATAAGAAACAATTGTTGAAAGAAAAGAACTGGATAGAAACATTGAGGGAGATGATGGGGTCATGACACCATCAGCAGCGAGCCAGTTAGACTCTGAATTGAGTGTGACGAGCAGGCTAATGGTTCCTGCTCTGTCTTGGTATTTAGACTTCAGTGTCAAGGGCCTCCAGAGAGATGGATTTCCTTTTCTCTCCTGGTTTGACTGAAAGTTCTTATGTCTGAGAACAAAGATGCTTTTGTAAGATTAGACACAAAATCATCAACTTCTGTTAGAAATAATGACTACTGAAGAAGAAAAAGATTAACCTTTCACAGAAATGGGACCCTTAAAGGTAACATAGAAATGTCTCCTAAGGAAGAAAGTCCAGATTGTGGGGTTTGGAGATTTTCCCTACGATATGGGAAAAAAATGGATAAATTTACTTGCATTTATCCTTGCATAATGGAAGGCATATCTTCAAAATAGTAAAAGATGCACTCAATTAAACAGAGCTCACAAAATGACAATATCACAAGAAGAAGGCTGATAATTAAAACAAAATATAAACCTAACTTATTTCACTTAGCACCACCGTCCGTGTCATCACAAATGAAAGGACACTACATGACCTCACTTATGTGTGGGAAAAGTCACGTCACAGACACAAAGGATGAGGTTTACTGTTAGGGACTGAAAGTGGGGCAAAGGCAAGGAAAGGCCAGAAGACCAGAAGGTGCAAGTGCCAAACCGCAGAAATATTTTTTACTATAACAAAATAACGACTACTGCACACTGCATATGGTATATTTTAAAACTCTCAAATAAAAGACTTTTAATATTCTCATAAAAATTAAGTTAGTGACTGATGTTTTAATTAGCTTGACTGACTATAATTGCTACATGTACCCCATAGCATAAATAATTTTGTGAATTAATAAAAATTGAGTGAAATGTAACGGTATAGAAAGATAGAATAATTTAAAATCAAGAATAATGCAATAAAAAGTTTACCAATGGCTGAGATTCTAAAAGGAAAGCTAGATTGGAAAAGATTGATTAGTGTATAGGGCTAAATTATTGATGCTTAATTCATCATTCCTTGGGCTCTCTTCAACAATAGAATATTGTAGATAATTATAGTGCATTGCTACTGCAACATCAAAGGAAGAAATATTTAACCTTTTTTTAAAATCATTTTATTCATTTCCATTTCAAGTGATATCCTCTTTCCTGGTTGCCTCTTTACAACACCCCCATCCCATCTGCCCTCTCCCTCCTCCCCTTTGTCTCTATGAGGGTGCTCCTCCACCCACACCCACTCCCGCCTTACTGCTTTAGCATCCCCTTATGCTGGGGCATCGAGCTTCCACAGGACCAATGTCCTCCCTTCCCATTAATGAGAGATGAGGTAATCCTCTGCTACATATGTATTTGGAGTGATGGATCCCTCCATGTATACTCTTTGTTTGGTGGTTTATTCTCAGAGAGCTCTGCGTGGTCCAGTTAGTTGATACTGTCTTTCCTATGGGGTTTTTAAAAGATTTATTTTCTATTTGTGCATGAGTGTTTTTCTTGCATATATGCAAGCTCACTGAGTGCATCCATGGCACCCATGGAGAGCAGAGATGAATGCTGGAAACTTGGATGTGCATTTATAAATAGTTGTAAGCTGCCCTGTGCATACTGGGAACCAAATATAGGTCCTTTGGAAGAACAGCAAATACACTTAATCACTGAGCCATCTCTCCAGCCCTGAAACGAGGATTTTGAATAAAGGAGTGATAAATTCAGCAGTGAAGTCTGCTTACCTGGACTTAAAAAATTCATGAAAACATCACACAGTGTCCAATAGATATGTACTTTTACAGTCTTACATTGAAAAAAAATCAAAATTACATTTATGAGGTAACAAATTACCTACAATTTATGTTAGGAAATACATTATTGAAATTTTACTATAATTTTAGAATTGTTTCCATAGCTGTATCCTAAGACATGTACCTAAGGTATACAGAAAATCGATTTGTATTATTCATATTTAACTTATTCCTAGCAAAACAATAGAAGTCTAAGAAGAAACTCTTGACACTTTCTGAAATAATCAGGTTTGCTAATTAGCAACATAATTTAAACATCACAGTCAAAGAAAGACTCAAAGTAGTGATTTTATATTTGAAGGTATATATGTGTAATTTACAAAATGATTGACTTTTATGATTTTATTTAATAAAAAACTTATGTTCTTCTATAGAGTAGTAAACTTATGGAAGTATGAGGTAGAATATACCTGTCAATCTCATTCAAATTAGATGCAATTATGATTAGAAGCAAATGATATTTTTGAGAAAATATTCACTGTTTACATCCACAGTATGTATTTACCATTTTTGCACCTGATTTTGTGCAATCTGTTGGGTAAAAGCACTTTAAAGTCGTGCTTTGAAGGTGATAAATATTAGTATGAGAGGTACTTCTGTGTCCCCATCACAGCCTTCCAGCAGTACGTGGAATGAAATCACTAGATCAAGATGGATTCTAAGAGTTGAAGACCTGGCCAGATTGCAGAACAAACAATGAAACATCATTGTGCTTCCTCGGTGACACAGCCATTTTTACAGTGGCAATAATGAGTTAAATGTTGTGTATAGGTGCGTAGACCCTCAATGATGAACTTGATTGGTGGCCTAAAGAAGCACCTGCTATGAGCGAAGCCATTAGTTAAGGTTGTGTTTATTCTTTTATCATCATCTCTAGTTATTTGTTTAAACCAAGGTCCTTTAATTACCAGTCAACATTGCATGAAGTAAAAGAAAACGTTCTCACATTTGTCAAGAATGAATAGCAGTTCTTGTTGAGGTTCAGTCTGGTCTGACTCATTATTCACAGTGTTGCTAAGAATGGCTTTTCTTTACAACAGATATGGAGAACTTAATTAGTAAATTTGTTAATTAGTGTTTGGTTTTTAAAGATAAACACACTGAGGTATGAAGACAGAATGATCAGTTTTCCTAAAGGACTATAGTTGCCTTTCATTTAAAAAAAAAAAAAAGTCTAGTTCCAGGATTCTACTGAGGTACATAATTTCTAGTAAATAATCTTTGCAAAAGAAATCAGAACATGACAGATATGTTTCTGAATTCTAAATTACTGAAACAATATTAGAATGTGGCTTCTGGAATGGTAAGCATAAAAGTTATTTCATTATTCTTTTCCAAACAACAGTTAAATACTTGAAAACGGTATTTGGATATAACATTACTTAATAACCCCAAATACATCACTGTCATAAAACCAGCATTTTGTTTTGACTTCCACATCCTCACAAAGACCTGGAAAATACTGAATAAGCTGTGTGCTCTACAGTAATCTAGTAAATGACTCCATACTCATTAATTTTATTTACACTGCATGAATTAAATTACTTGTTTAATATATGTTATGACATTTATACTGATTATTTCTTTGTTCTTCTGTTTTATCAGCACATTAGCTAAGGTGTCCACAGGAAACTCAAATCTTTTAAAAGCAGGCTTAGGAAAGGGTAGGCAATGGTAACCAAAATGATAAGAAATGTAGGAATCCCATATCATCAGTTCAAAATCATCACTCCTAGGACAGCTGGAGGAGAAAAAACAAACTTATAAGAAACAATTGAGAACTGTGACTCCTTTGGAGGTTGAATAACCCTTTCACAGTAGTTGTCTCAAACCATTGGAATGCACAGATATTTTCAATATGATTCTAACAGTATTAAAATTATAATTATGAAGTAGCAGTAAAAATTATTTTATGGTTAGGGATCACCCCTATGTGTTGCCAGTGTGGCTGCTCTGTCACATGAATCAGTAGGTGGCAGAGAGGATAGTGGTTATGTCTATGTTCTGACCTGTGAACATCAGAATGATTAATAGCTTAACTTTCCCTAAAAAGAATTAAGATTTAGCTGACCACCAGTCTGGTTACACGGGGCCTGGACAGAGAGTTAACTTGAGATGAACACTAGTCTAGCACAGAGCAGATACGGGAGGGGAAGAGGGGGCAGCCCATGCCTGAGATGAACCCTGCTCAGTGCCATAAGACATGAATGAGTCATGCCACTCCTGAGACAACTCCTGAGATGATGGCAGAGACTCAAAGACTGGGGCTCTACTAAGAGGAGCAAGTAAATGTGGAGAAATGAAAAAGAAAGTGAAACAGAAGGATGTGTGCACAATGAAGAGAGACAGAACTGGCGACTCAAAGGTTGTGAGCAACAGCCTGATGCGAGTAGTCGGTGATACCACCTGAGACCATGGTGGGGTCCTGGCCTGTTCTGCCACTGGGGGCCACGGTCTGGCTCTTTGGCCCTTCAGCAGAAATCTGTCACCACAAATGCCAAGGTAGATAACCCTGGTCTGGTCTTCCACCCAGGGACAAGTTGATGTTTGAGGGCTGTGCAGAACTGACTCAACCCCTCACCTGAGCATCATGGGAAAGTTGGTCCTGGAGGTAGCAGAGCAGGAGAGCTGACCCTGCCCTAGCCAGCTGCATTACTCATGAAAGCCTCACCCATTGCCAAGTTGCAGATGAGCAGCCAAAGAATATGAACAGAGAGCTGGATCTGCCACTCATCTTCCCTGTGGTAGTATAGATGGATGAGGGAGAGGTACCTTTCCACCACCCCCTACTTGCTCCTCACCACCTGACACAAGTGGGACACCTGGCTGGGAGCATGAGAGCAGGATAGTTGACCCTACCCCTCACCAGTGGCAGCACTTGGGAGAGTGAGCCATGCTGGTTCATCCTTGCCTGGGCATCATGGTAGAGCTGACCTCGTGGCAGGGTCTCAGGTGAGATGGCCCTGAGGGTATAAGCATGGAAGAGCTGGTCCCACCACTAATATTGCAGGGTGGTGACATGGGCAGGCAAGGCTGAGATATTTCCCCATCACCCCTTACCACTTATGGGCAGGCAGGAGAGCTGGCCCCAAATTCATCATAGTGGGAGACCTAGCCCAGCATCTCACCTTCTGGAACTCAGCTGAGCAAAACAGTAGAGCTTGTCCAACATGTGGGGGTAGGGGTGGGGGTGAGCCCTGAAGGCAAAATAGAGAACTTTTTTCTTGTCTAGTCTGTCGTTGGTTGGACAAGGGAGAAATGCCCTCCTCCCTTTCCTCCTCCCTTGTCACCTATGGCATGTGGGAAAGCTTGCCATGACATCATGAAACTGTGAAAATTGGCCATATCCCTCATTGGATGCAATAATCTGGACAGCCTACATTGCTCTTCACCCTGTCAGCATAGTAGAATTGGCCCTGGATATTGGGATTGTAGGTAAGCTACCCCATCAGTGAACTGCTGAAGTGTATGAGGGGTTGGTCCTACATATCCAAAACTACAGGATCTCCAAGACATAAAGCAGGATGTCCAAGAGGAGTCCCAGAGAGGTTCCAGTACTGATAGAGCAGCAGAAACCGGAGGCCTCGTACCAGACCAAAGAGTCATTGCAATAAACAATTGACAGCACAGTGTGGACAAAGCATATACGGTGGATACACTGTGACACAATACAAGGAGCTTCTTCACAATACAATACAAATCTACAAGGAGATTTTTTTCTCTGTTGCAGGAGAGGTTGCAATGGTGGAGGGTGGTAGGGAAGATGAGTAGGATAGGGTGCATGATGTGAAAGCTACAAAGAACTAAGTATTTATTTTTATTTTTTAATGAATAATTTTAAAAGGGACTGCAGCATTACGAAGCTTGAGAATCACTGATCCAGAAGAAATTTAGAAGAGAAGTGGAGAGGTAGAATACGAGGCCATACGACTGAATAGATACTCCCACTGACAGATTGGCAAGACAGAAAAGGTGAAATGGAAGTGGTGGACTCCAAAAGGCTGAAGGCCAGTTACACTGATCTGGATCCTTGTGATTCTAGACTCACTGCCAGATGGTAACAAACACAATTTTCTCTTGGTGGAAGAAAATATCTCCAAACTAGAAATGTATATTTAGGTTATATTTGTAATGTCTGGTACAAAACCAAAAGTAACAGGGTTAAGAATCTATAAAACAAAACAAAATAAAAAATGAGAGAGAGAGAGACAGAGAGAAAGAGAGAGAGACAGAGACAGAGAGACAGAGACAGAGACAGAGAGAAAGATCAAAATTCAAAGAATTAGACAACAAAAGGAACAGGTTATGGTCTGGAACAATGACTCAGTAGTTGTAAGCATATGTTCCAGAGGATCCAGGTTCAATTCTCAGTAAATATGAAAAGTATGAAAGCTCACAGCCATCTTTAAGTCCAGTCCCATGAATCTGCAGCTATCTTCTGTATTGTGTGTTCACAAACATACATGCAAGGAAAACACCCATATAAAGTAAAATAAAACATCCCTCTAAGGAAAAAGCGATCTAGGTTACATGATTATTGTGTATAGGTTTTACTATAGTCAAAACTGTGACTTTGTCAGACTTTGTTTTTTATCAGTTTATAGCTATATCATAACTATGTATAGTATGTAGTGGAATTAATTTATTTTCTACTGATGAATGAGTTACAACAATAATTGAATAAGCCAGAGATGTTAGAAGGTGTACCTAGCAAAGCCCAATGATCTCTCTGACAAGTCATAGTCCACTCTGGAGAGGAAAGGTAGGAAAAGAAATGCGTGAAAGGATGTGATGATATTAACCACAACAAATGAACCGCACATATTCCAAATTAGCTATGAACTACAACAATTTATAAGGTAGGAAATCTTAACACCTTAAATATCTAACACACACACATATGATCATATGTTTTCTTCCCTTCTTACACATTTTACGTGTTTACATGTTTAAGATGTCCATCTTGGAAAAAATGGTGTTCAAGATGGTTAACTAGAGTTAAACATTATAATAGGGAAAGAGGAGAAAGCAGCAGATGGGAGTAGAAGGAGAAGAAGATGGGAAGAGGGAGAAGGAGAAGGAGGAGGGAGGAAGGGAAGTTTTGTGGAGACAGTCATTTTTACTTGGGCTCCTGCTGAGAAGGCCAAAACCAGCTAACAAATATATGAGGTCTCAGCTGGCTAAATGATTCAATTGGCAAAAGTAGAAGTTGCTGACACAGTAATAAGAAAAGATATATTTGCAAAGATCCATTGCTGCCTCTGCAGATTGCACAACAATGTTCTACACTGCCCCTGAAATGTCTCGTAGCTCTCCAGGTAACAGAAGTGATTCAAAAAACTCTTTGGTGTATAGGGAAGGTATACACGATTGTATTTTATCTGCTTCTCAACCATTTTTCTGGAAAACATCCACAAAGATGAGATAGTTTTCACTTCAAAAATTTTGTAAGTGCAAAAAATGGTGTGCGTGGCATTTCAAATTGATTTTGACCTGTGCTCATGGGATAAAATGTGGCCACACAAACAGCGTTCTAGAGAATTCAGATTCCTCTGACTTATTCATGTGAGAAGTCTTCTTTCATTTTTATACTCTTGCAATCATTAAACTTCAAGGCACCATAATTTCATGAAGCAAGTCGTAAAGATGTTGGAACCTCACCTAGAATTTAGATGTTTATTTTATCCCACTTTTTATGATTTTTAAAATTTGTATTCTAGGATTAACCACCCTACAGGCAAAGCTCAGCAAATGAGTGTTGATTCGTGCTTCGAAATGTAGCAAAATTCATGTTCTGGGGACTCCTTTTTCCTAAGTGCTATCTCTCAAGAAATTGGTTTCCTCTTGGTGCTACGTTGATGCTCTGCACATTTTAAATTTCTTCCTCTCTGCTGTATTCACATCATAATGTAAGGGTATTTTATTTAGTTTGACATAAATAAAAAAAATTAGACAAAGAACTTGGGCAATAAAAAAATTTTGATTGTAAACATGTAGTTCATACTATCTTGAAAATATAATTCTTAATTTAAAAAATTAACAGAGACCAAGTTGTTCTACTTCTCTGTAAAAGGGGAAAGAGGCAGTGAATTGTGTTACTCCAACTTGAGTGAGCTACTCCCACCTCAAGTGTACTACTCCCATCACAAGTCTGCTACTCCACCTCAAGTGTGCTATTCCACCGAAAGTGTGCTACTCTACCTCAAGTGAGCTACTCCCACCTCAAGTATGCTACTTCCATCACAAGTGTGCTACTCCACTTCAAGTGTGCTACTTCCATCACAAGTGTGCTACTCCCACCTCCTGTGCTGTTCCACCAGAAGTGTGCTACTCTATCTCAAGTGAGCTACTCCCACCTCAAATATGCTACTTCCATCACAAGTGTGCTACTCCACTTGAAGTGTGCTACTCCCATCACAAGTGTGCTACTCCCACCTCCTATGCTGTTCCACCAGAAGTGTGCTACTCCCACCTCAAGTATACTACTCCTTCCATTTCCCTTTATGTGATATTATTTATGACAGACTGAAGTTTTAGGCTGATTTTCAGTGTGTGAAAAGAGGTTTTATTTATTTTAAGAGTTCATTTTATTTTGAAATTACTGTGTAGATATGTGCCAGTGTCTGGGTGTGAAAATCCAAGATCCATATTGCGGGCAGGGTTCATGGATCTTGGAGTGTCTCTCCTATGTTTGCAGATTTTTTTTTCAAATATTGATTTTTTTTCTCAAATACTTTAATTTTTATTTGCTTGGTTCCCCCTTCCTCATCCCTTCCATCCTCCCTTTCTATCTCTGCCTCCTCCTTCTCTAGCTTCGTTTTCCCCTTCTTCAGGCAGATTCATATTTGTCTAAAGCCCTACTTCTATAGTCTCATTTAGTCTTTATTGTGTTTTAAACGTCCCTGTACTAAAATACTACCACATTAGATATTAGGAATTCAACTTTGAATTCAAATGGAACACAGCTTGTGCCATGAGACTAAAGTTTAATTCCTGTATGAAAAAATGAGAACTAAGAAGACTTCAAAGTCTCCAAGGATGAAAGGTTTTATTGTGTGTAGTAACATTTCATGTTCTGATTCAGGGCACTTTTATCCCAACAATATATCAGTTGTTTCTTCAAAGGACAAGTTAATCTGTAAAACTAAGCAGAATTGTTATCATGTGCACAAAAGATTGTGCCATCCCAGCCAGTTCTACAAACTACAAGGAAAGAAAAAAATAGATGAATATTAGGGGTTGACCTATTATTGACTTCAGAATATGATAATAAATAAATTATTTGGTGGGTCTACTTCTCTCATTTAAACTCAGTATTTCATTTGTACACTGTTTAGTCCTGCCAACAGTTTCTACTTGCAGAGCTGACCATTTCCTGTTTTCTACACCTCTTCTTCCTCTTTCCCCTCTTCTTCCTCCTTGTTTTGATTTGGATGTACGTAACCATATATTGTCAATGTAGCTAAAGTGTTCACTTAAGGGACAACAAAGTGAATGAATTTTAAACAGGAAAACTGGGTGTTGAGTGTGTAAAGTCTAAGAGTATGTGTGAAGCTTGTTATGAAAAGGAGAAGAGTGGACAGCTCACAACGAGGTGAAACAGAAAATGAGAAATGTGAGCTTGTAGATGAACTTCATAAAGGAAACTACCTCAGTCCTCAAGATCTGTTATCTTAATAAAATGTGTTCATGTTCTTTTTATCAGAAACAACGAAATGATCCATATCTGCTCTTAAAGGTCAACTGACATAGTTTGAAAACTTCCAGAAGAAAATAAACTAATATGTACAAAATACATTTTAACAAGTTAAAAAATCGGTTGTATTTCAGAGGTATCTATAGTCAGGAGATGAAGTTGATGGTGGAAGCCAGTATGTAAAATGTGAACTTTTGTAACTCTGTAACTTTCTTTAAATATTAATTAAATTTTTCCTTGGAGATCACAGATGATCTCACTGTTGAGTCGTTGGTTAAAAAAAAAAATAGTCAAGGCCCCTTGGGAAATAAGAGATTGAAATAACATATTCCATGGGATGACAACATCTAAAAGGTTTTGTGTTCATCTATTCTGATATGACAGCTGCTCTTGTGGGCAGGGGTGGGGTAGAACAAAGACAGTGGCAGAAAAAGAGCATGTGAAAGTGAAGGTTCGTGAGGAGGCTGAGTGAAGGACTGGGGCATTAGAGATAAGTACCTATGCCAACACTGTGTCCTTGGACTTGTAGCCTCTAGAAGGAGCAGAAAATTCATTTCTGTATTCCACATAACTCAGTTTGTGATATTTAGCTATGAGATATTCATGAGTAATTCTCCATCATTAAAAAATATTTTAACAATTATCTTATAAAGAAAATAAATAATCTGGCTCATCTGTTTTTGGACTCTGGGAAGGTGACTCATCACGGGACTGAATTTATCAGCTACAAAACAAAAAAGAAAGAGGTCTTCCTGTAGCATTTAAAGGCATTCACTCAAGACCTTCCATAAGACCCTTCTTCAAAGATTCACCATCTTCCAAGTGTTCTACAGTCAGGACTATGCTTTTAATAAACAGACATTTAGAACATAGTGACTACCTAAACTATATCATGATCCCTAGGAATCTACAATATCCAGTAAAATTTAAAGCTGTTTAAAAAAAAACAAACTACATTTATAGAAACCTTTTGTTGGAAGATGCTCAATATGCATTAACATATGATATTCAATCTATGCTTATATAAAACTATACTGGATCAGTGTTATCCACATTTTGAATAGCAGTATTTTATTCCAAATAATTATAATAGTTTGCTAACACTGCTCACACAAATTAGATTTTGACTATGTTTTAATGTTCTGCCACCACAATACACATTTAGTCTCCTGCTCATTCCAGATTGATTCTTTTCTTATCTGGAGCCCTGGAGTTTAGATTCTTCTTTGCAGGATTTGTCACTACAAAACTTTCTTTATCTGACAGTTTCAATGTCAAGATTATAAGTAACACCAACTTCAGTATTGTCTAAAGAGAACATACATGGATATGAGTCTTGAAGAGACCAGTCAGTAGCTGTGTGAACTGAATTGACTCATCCTGTCAGAATCTTGAATCCTCATCTGTGGGATGCAGTTCTGTCTAATCTGAGAGATTTTCCAAGGTTTGATATAATGTCTGTGCAGTGTATCCATTTGGTAACAGGTTTTTATCATATCAGTGTGATGCTACATTGCTCTATCACCAAAGATTCAATTTTTGTATTTCCATAGGTAAAGAACTTAAATTTTCTTAATCTAATAATAATATTTGACAATCGAAATTCATAATTTATACAGTAACATTAATGAAAGCAAAGCAAATGATATTTTTAGGCCAGTATGCTTAGCTAAGAATTGTTTTCTCATTAGATTCTTTCAAACAGAAATTCAATTTTGACATAACCAAGAGCAAGAGTTGTCACTAACTGATAGGCATCATAAGCAAAAATTGAAATATTGTTTAAAAATTCCACCCTTCATTATTGCTTCATTGTTGATCCATTCATTCACTTAATGAGTAGCCAATTGATGACCAATGTATGTCCAGTGCAGAGAGGAAGTCAAGGTCCCAAAGATAAATCAGAGATAGACTTAAGTAAAAATTTTCTGGTATTAATGTAGAATAAAAAAAAATGAAAAAGGTTATATTGGAATTCCACAGAAAATCACCAGTGTTGATAGAAAAGAGACAATTTTAACTGAATTTATTAGACAATATAGAAACTACATGCCTCCAGCAGAACTCTAGAAATAAATGGTCAGCTGAAATTAAGTGAACAACATGTAGGCCTCAAGGAAAACCTTGTTACAGGCAAAAACAGGCTGTTTCCTGTCCCAACACAGAAATGCTGAATACAGTCATAAGAGCACAATAGGAGATTGAGCAAAACTGGACTTTCCCTGACGAAAAATAAACATAAAAACCAGGTGATATCCTTGTACCAAATTAAGCAGTTTTGATTTGTTTGGGGGAAAATGGAGATTATTTATATTTTCGGAACAAGCAATATTATATTCAGCCAAAGCTGTGTGACAATTCAGTAACATTTCTCTAATGTACCTCAGTAAAAGGAAAGTTTAACTTTGTATTTGCCTTACAAATTAATAATTCTCTTGTAAATTCTAACCTTTCAATTCCTCTAAACCAGAGGCTTCAGCCTTTTACCAATGGACAGTCAAAGAAATCCATAAATGAGACATGACCTAGAACATTCTACAAGCACATATACAGACACATTCGTATTTGTGTAGATTTCCACACATCTTTCTTTGACTACCCATTAGTTAGTTACACTGAAAATTATCTACTAAGTTATGGAAAAATTAGAATAATTAAGTCATAAAATTAGGTTAAACTTAGGTTTAAGCTGGGACTGAAAAGAGCACTTGTTGCAATAGCAGAGGAGCTGGGTTCAGTTACCAGTACCCACATGGTGGACAAAATCCTCTGTAACTACAGTTCTAGGAAACCTAATGGCCTGTTTGGATCTCTGGGGGACTTGACACTCATGTGTTATATTTATATACATGTAAGCAAAAAATTCATAGGTATAAAAATAAATGAATATGCTTTAAATATACACAAAATTATTTACATGATTACATCAATGTCACCATGTTACATTAATATGATTACATCTCTGCACATCTGCAGATGCCATTTTGATTTCTTTTGGAAGCCTTTATTGATTAATCAAACCATGAAAACATATTTCATTTAGAATAATGTTCTTTATATGTAAATTAACTCAAAACCTTTTCTTTTCCTTTCTTTTTTTTTTTTTTCAAGGTTATGTACTGGTTAGAAACTTTAAACAAAATGAAAGACATTATCCTTCAATATATTATTTTTTATTTTATTTATTTGAAAACTACAGTGCTTGTATCAGAGCATTTTTATTTGTTTTCCTCTGCCAGTTGAGTTTTTAAGCTACCAAAGCTAGCAATACCCCAAAGATATGTCCAAGTTACAAATACACCCGGCAGTATGCTATTTGTTATGACACGTTTGCTGCATCTTGAAGGCACTGGGCATCAACGCTACCCTGAATCTCTGCACTCACTCAGTGCTTCCAAGAGGACGGCGCGTTGCATTTCCCATTAGTACGTAAAACTGCTTATAACTGGTGACACGTCGATACAGCCATCTGTGTAGAATGGGGAAGCTGGTATATATCATCGCTCAAGAACAAAGAAGCACACCAGTCACCAGTGACCTGGATGACTCCCGTGATCCACAAAAGACAAGAAGGTCCTTGAAGAGGCAGTGAAGATTCAGCACACAGTAACAAGAAACCGAAATCTCTATGCGCAGCCAGAACCCAGATTTCAGTTCTCACAGGAGGAACACACAACTCATCAAAGAGAATTTCCATTTGAGGAGTTTCTCTTAGAACTCCTGAAACTTCCTGAATTTCTTCTGTAGCTAAACTTTTTAACTGAAAGGAAACCTCATCTTTTGTTCATAAATGGAGCATCTGCTACACATGGTGTCTCCACCTCTGCTGTTCTTCACAGATGAAACACACGGGCTTATTTCTTCACAGACGGCTGAGTACTGGAGAAGAGAGAACACAAAGATTTTGAAGGAAGGCTTGGACTTTGGAGAAATTGGCTCCAGTGGAGCTCCTGTTCACTCTTTCCAGGGAACATAGAAGGACTTAAGGCAGAAACTGTGATTGCTCTCTTGTAGCTGAAAAATTAGTCCAATGGATTTCACCTGTTAATAAATAAAAGCTGAAGTGTTTAAGTGATCTTCAAGTTGGCATTTTATTGTTTATTCGAACAAAGAGAAAAGGTTTACATAAAAATAACAAGGAGTAAATCTTCCAGACTCTGTTAGCTAAAAACACTTCATCATAGAAGTTTTATTGACTTGATCTCTCTGTTTCTTGGAAGAAATTAAAATTTTTCAATTACAACATTTGCCTGAGCCACCAACTTAAGTGTTCTATTTTGATTAATATATTATTTAATACAGTTATGATGAATGTAATTATCATTGTCCCTTTTATAATGCATAATCTACTTGTTTGAACTTATTTTAATGCCTTATTTCCATCTTTATTCTGACTCTTATTTACATGATAGTATCTTACAACATTTTAGTTTTTTTTAATTTTAAGTGTTAAAAATCAGTCCTGTAGAAGGGTATATCTTTAACATAAATAAAATTATTAAATTAAGCCTATAGGGACACATTGAACTTTCTCTGAATAAGAATATATGCACATCATGCATATTTTCCAGTTTGCATTAATTGTGTTTCCTGGCTTTAATTTGTGGGTGTTTGAATATGTTGAGATTTCATTGGATTATTTCAAAGTTGTGCATGTGTCACACATATAAATTGATGGTTTTTTATTCATGTATCCTTCTGTTGATCAGATTCAAAGTCTCATGACCTTTCAACCCTGATAATTCTTTATTATGTTAGCAGTTATTGTGTAGCATTTCATTGTTCTAATGAAATGATGATTTCAGTCACCTTTTTTCAACCCGAATTTCTTTTTTTTTTTTTAATTTAATTAATATATTTCAACTTTTTTTTTCAGCAAATCAAAAAAATTTAAAAAGCATTCAAACAGAATAAAATGAAAATAAACAAACAAGCAAAATACCAAGGGTCAGATATACTTATACAAGAATTCAAACAAGCAACACTTTTTGAGTTATGTTTAAAAAAAATTCAGAACCACAATAAGCTCCTTCACAAAGCAAATAATATTGAAATAGTGAAATCAAGTGTAGACCCAACAAAAATATATAAATTATAGTCCAGTATCCCTCATGAATATACATACAAAAATTCTCATTGAAGTAGTTGCAAACTGAATACAAGAGATATAAAAAAATAATATTCCATGAATAACTGAACAACTGTTTTTTTTTTTTTTTGAAGACCGTACTCCATATACAGGCTGCATGTTTTGGGATAGCCCCCACTCCAGATGTTTGAGACCTACATGAAAACCAAGCTGCACATTTACAACATATGTGCAGGGAGGCCTAGGTTCAGCCCATGGAGGTAGATCTGTGTAGACTAGGTATGCTCCACGGTTGGTGATTCAGTCTCTGAGAGCTCCAAGGGTTCAGGTTCGTTTACTCTGTTGATCTTCCTGTGCAGTTCCTATCTCCTTAGGGCCCACAATCCTTCCACCTATTCTTCTTTAAGAGTCCTCAAGCTCCATCCAATGTTTGGCTCTGGATGTCTGTATCTGTCTGAGTCAGCTGCTGGTTAGAGCCTCTCAGAGGACAGCTGGTACAACCACTATGGAAAGCAGTCTGGCGATACCTCAGAAAATTGAACATGGGGTTACCTGAGGACCCAGCTATACCCCTCCTGGGTATATACCCAGAAGATATTTCAACATGCAACAGGGCCACATGCTCCACTATGTTTATATCGGCCTTATTCATAATAGCCAGAAGCTGGAAAGAACCCAGATGTCCTTCAACAGAAGAATGGATACAGAAAATGTGGTACATTTACACAATGGAGTACTACTCAGCCATTAAAAATAATGAGCTCATGAAATTCTTAGACAAATGGATGGAGCTAGAAAATATCATCCTGAGTGAGATGACCCAATCACAAAAGAACACACATGGTATGCACTCACTGATAAGCGGATATTAGCCCCAAAACACACAATACCTAAGATGCAACGCATAAACCTCATGAAACTCAAGAAGAAGGAGGAAGACCAAAGTGAGGGTGCTTTTGTCCTTTTTAGAACGAGTATCAAAAGATTCAACCAGAGCTCCCAGGATCTAAACCTCCAGCCTGAGATCAACCCGAATTTCTGTTGTTAAGAATGTTTCTGTATCAGAATTTATAATTCAATGGCTGTTACACAGAGGTTGTAGAACTTATTTTATCTCAATCCAGGTCATTTAATTCCAAGATAAAAGACTCACAAATTTAATTTTATTAACAATAGTCACAAGAGCTGGGCAGATATCTAGCCTCTATGCTGTTAGAATCTATTTTCCTATCAATATCTCTGAGTTATTACTTAATATGTTTCATCTGGGCTGCTCTTAACTCCAGTTGGCTAGAGCTCAGGGTCACATTTTCATGATTCACCTAACCCATGGCTGCTTTTCCTCCATTCACCTTCTTCTCTCTCTGTCTCCTTCATGGTTCTCCTCTGACCTCTAGCCTGCGATTTCTAACTCCCACTTCTGTCTCTTCTGCCCAGCTATAGGCTGTTGGCATTTTTATTTGCCATCAGAAATAGCATAGGGGCAAGATTATATATCTTCACTTGGTTCTACATGCAGACTCTCTTGTTTCTTGGGTAACCAGGTCTTGAAGAACCAACGTTAACATTAGAATGCACACAGCATCAGGCCAACCCACTAAACACAGATTCCTTTAATGTGGTTTTTACAGACCTTAAGTGAAAGCCAGTGAAAAAGGGTACCATCCTTTTTGTCTGCAATTGCCAAGTAGAGCACTTGTTCAGAGAGTCGTTAGCATGACAATGAGAAGGAGGTGTAAAAACCTGATTCATACATCTAGCCTCTCTGCTCCACATAAGAGTAACATTTCTAGAGTTAATACTTCTCTATGTCTATGCTTTCCTTATCTCACACTTCTATCCACTCATCTAGCTATTCTTTCTCTTCAGTCAACTTGCAGAGACTTTTGATGGCTTATTTATAAATTTTTTCCCAGTAAAGCTATTTTGATGAGAATATAGCAAGAAAGTTCTTCATGCTGTTTTCTGAAGTCTATTTTAGTGTATGACTTGAAGAAGTATTTGGATTTGTATAACATTTTACAAAATGACTATCTGTGGTTTTGTTGTGACTTCTGGATGAAGACTCACCGTAGCAGGTTTTAGGAGATTAACTACAGCTATGCTTATATTGCATTATAAACTAATTTGAAGTAATACTGGAAATTGAGAATTTATCACATGAATAAAAGTGAGCCACGCAGTTCCATGATAGACTGGTATGATGACTATTCTTGTCAACTCCATTGGAATGAGAAAGACTTGGGAGATCAATAAAACATACCTCTGCCTCTCTCTGGGAGGGGAACAAACTAATGCAGTGTGAACAGCTCTGAGAGCGAGGGATGAGCACAGACAGAGGAAAGGAGAAAGGGAAAGAAATCTGCTTCTACAGGCATTCTTGCCCTCTATGTCCCAGTCACTGTGAACCAAACTGCACTGTTCCATCACCTACACTTGCACAGCTTAGTGAAAACTATGAAACACCAGACAAAAAAAGACTTCTTTTCGTAAGTTCTCTTTGTGAGATATTTATCTACAATATAAACAATGAAGGTTTAAGGTAGCTTTAGAAATCAAGCTGAAAACAAATCTTTGTGGGTGAAATTTATTGGGAAGTAAAAGCTTCCTGTTTACCTGGTAAATCTTTCCAAAAGAGAGAAAATATTATTATTGACTAAACTCAAAAGACACACTGATAAAAAAAAAAATCTGTATTATTCTTCAGTAAGCAAAAACCAAATTTTCAAAAATCACAGGGAAACCCTCACTTTAAAAAAGAAAGTAAGAAAGTCAGAAAGGAAGAAAAACAGAAGAGAAGACTTAAATATCCAAGATAATTTTGGACAAAAAAGGTAAATTACTTGGACTTAAAATATACTTTAAAATTGTTGGAGTATATTAGACCATCTAATCATAATCCCAGATATTTATATTCAATTAATTTTTGAAAAGACTAGAAAATGTTCATTGATATTTATTCTTGTTATTAACATGCATGTCTTTTAGTCTGTGGATATGTGTATATATGTTTGAGAGCCTAAAGAGGCCAGAAGAACAACTTCCCTGAAGCTGGGTTTATGGGTGCCTAAGGTTGATTGATACCAAACTTGGATTTTCTGAAAGAGCCCCTATCTCTCCTATATACCGAGTCTCCTATATATCTCTCCTGGCTCTGAAAATTGTTACAGGAAGTGCTGCTAGGAAAATGGCATTTCTACATTTAAAAGAAACTATTTGGACCCTGATCTCTCAACTGTTACGAATATCTCAAATTGGATTAAAAGCTCAAGTATAAGATCAGAATTTCAAAACTATAGATAAAAATATGGGGAAGTGTTTCAGGATATTCTCATGGACAAAAGACCCCACATGCACATGAAACATAAACTTGAGACTTCATCAACCTGAATATTTTTGTAGCAAAGTAAATAGTCAAAGGAGTAAAGATATGACATACAGAATAGAAGAAAATATTTGCCAACTATTCATTCATCAAAGAATAATGCCAAGAATATATAAGAAATGCAAACAACACAAAAGTAAATATCAAATAACCCATTTTAAAAAGACCCAAAGACCTGAATAGATATTTGTCAAAGTGAGACATACACACATGGTCAGCAGAGAGGTGCAAATAAAAAATTCAGTTGCCTTAACCATTAGGGAAATGCAAATCAAAATTCCAATAAGATGGATACTCAGTGAGAAGGGCTGTTTACACAAAAATCAAAGGATAATGAATTCAGGAGATGATTTGGAAAGGAAAGCCTCATACAAGTTCAAACAGTATGTACCCCCACAGAAACTAAATACCATCCTCTGATCCCACCATGAGCACAAGCCAAAAGGAAATAAGAGTTAAATGTGGCAACTACAGCTGCAGTGCCATATCTATCAAAACATTATAGAACCAGCAGGGTGAAGAGCCAATCGTAATATTTATCAATCAATGAATAAAAAGGAAAATGTAGTACATGTATACAATAGGTTATTATTTATCTACCTAAATAGCACAATAGTCTGTATTTGTGATGATATGGATGAGACTGGATAACATTATAGTAAATGAAATAAGGCACAGAAGGACAAATATCACTTGATCTCACTCATAAGTTAAAATTCAAAATTTTATTTTGTGGACATCGAAGTAGAATAGTGGTATAGACATGACATTAGAGAAATAGACATGAGTGAGACTTAGTAAAGAGTCTAATGTTGTTTATAAAGAAACAATAGCAGCATGAGTATAAATGGCAATAGATGTATTTATTAGACACTTAGAGAAATTAGAAAAAAGATTAAGATGATGCATATGTTAAATTATTCAGAATAGGCCACTTATCAATGTAAATGACAATCAAAAATTATTCTGGACCAGATTTTACATGTGTGTGTGCACACATATATGTGTGTGTGTGTATACACACATATGGTAATTAAAATATTTAAAGACTTTAACTTTAATCCACATTTTAGACAATTTTATAGGCAAATCACGAGGACAGAAAGATTTCTTAAGTCATGTTACATACAAGCAGATGAAACCTTCAACATCCATGTTCTCAAAAAACGACAATAATGTTTTTTATTTATTTGTGACATAAAATATATACATTCACCAGTGAATGAGTTTTCAATCTATGCTAACAAGTCAGCTTTAACCAAAGAATAATTAAACTTCTAGTATCTTGACAGGAAGTAAACTTGCTGCTTGAAACCAGGCTAGCTAAAAGAAGCTTCTATCTCCCTCAGATACATGAAACCTGTTAAATAGCTTTGTTTGTGGCGACCTTCCATCCCAATGGTTCTGTGTCCTTAGGAAAGACATTCCTTGAGTGTAAAGTTAGGCAGATAAAATCTTGCTTGCTTTTAAAATGATGATGTCTCATATCTATAAAGAGAAAAAAGCACATATTTCCTAAAGGGACATGCTAAGAAACGGGAAAGGGACAGGGGTTTCTGCTTCCCTTTGTAAACCAAGAAAACTCTATTTCTCCCCCTTTTCTTCCTTACAGTGAGACATCTCTCAGCTAAAATGTGAAAGGTTGTGACATTTGCTTCTTATTCCTTGATCTTGGGAAAAATGGTTCCACAGAGTATTTCTTTACAATGACTATCTGAAGCAAAATGATTCTGTATGTGGTGATGGCTCCTTTTGTTTGCTCTACGGCTGATTAATTCTTACCAAAACCAAACCACAACATGGCCAAGGAATTGAAAATGTGATGTAAATTCATATTCTTCCACATTTCATATAGCAACAGTCCATACATCCCCAAAAGTATAGCTTATTTTATTTATTAATTTATTTATTCATTTTATAGCCCAATCATTGCCCTATCCCTGTGCCCCCAAAGTCCCTCCCCCATCCTCCCATCTCCTTCTCCTTCTCCTCTGAGAGGGTGGGTATCCTCCCAACCTGGCACATCAAGTCTCTGCAGGGTTAAGTGCATCCTCTCCCACTGAGGCCAGACAAGGCAGCCCGGTTGGGGAATGGGTTCCACAGACAGGCAACAGCTTTAGAGAATGTGCCCTTTTGAGTTATTGGCGGACCCACATGAAGACTGGGCAGCACATCTGCTACATATGTGGCAAGTGCCTTGGTCCAGCTGACCTATGCTCTTTGGTTGGTGGCTTAGTCTCTTAGAGCCCCAAGGGTCCAGGTTAGTTGACTCTATTGGTCTTCCTGTGGAGTTCCTATGCCTTCGAGGCCCTCAAACTTTCCCCCAAATCTTCCATAAGAATCTCTAAGTTCTGTCCAATATTTGTCTATGGATTTGTATATCTGTTTCAGTCAGCTTCTGGGTGGAACCTCTCAGAAGATAGCCAGTGTAGGTCTGCATATAACAGAGTATCATTAGTAGTGGCAGAGATCGAAGCTGGCCATTGGGATGAGTCTCAAGTTGGAACAGTTATTGGTTAGCCATTTCATCAGCCTCTGCTCCATTTTAATCCTTGTGTTTCTTTTAGACAGGAAAATTTTTGGGTCAAAAGTTTTGTGGGTGGATTCTTGTCCTTATCCAGTCCCTGGGGTTCTGCCTGGCCACAGGAGGTGGCCTCTTCAGGTTCCATATCCTCCTTGTTATGTCTCTAAGCTAAGGTCACCCCCATTGACTCCTGGGAACCTCCCCCATACCAGGTCTCTGCATATTCTAGAAATAACCTCAAATCCCCACACCCCAACCCCTGACAGATGCAGATTTCCATTCATTCTCCTGACTCTCTGGCTCTCTCCACACTTGATCCTGACCCCCTCCCATTCCCCTCCTCATTCCACTCCAAAGCAGTTTCCTCTTTCCATCTCCCTCCTATGAGTATTCTATTCTGTCTTCAACTAAGATTCAAGCAGCCTCACTTGAGGCTTCCTTCTTGTTTAGCATCTTTGGGTCTGTGGAGATATATAGTGACTACTCCATAATTTATGGCTAATATCCACTTCTCCACTAGTATATACCATGCATGTCCTTTTTGGGTCTTGATTACCTCACTCAGAATGATAATTCCTAGTTCCATCCATTTGCCTGCAAAACTCATGATATCCTTGTTTTTAATAGCTGAGTAGTATTCCATTGTATAAATGAACCACATTTTCTGTATTCATTCTTTTACTGAGGGATATCTGAGTTTTTCCAGGTTCTGATTATGATGAATAAAGCTGCTATGAACATACTGGACCACATGTCCTTGTGGTATGGTGGAGCATCTTTTGGGTATTTGTCCAGGAGTGGTATAACTGGGTCTTCAGGTAGAACTATTTCCAATTTATGACTTATATTTTAACTACAAAATAAATTAGTTCTCATTTGTATCCAAGAGGGCTGATAATTTGTTGTTGTTGTTGTTGTTGTTGTTGTTGTTCATTTTGTATCCTGCAGCTTCACCAAAAGTATTGATCAGCTATAGCAGTTCCATTGTGGAATTTTTCAGGTAACCTATGCATACTGCTCCATCACCTACAAATAAAGACACTTTGACATTTTCCTTTGGAATTTGTAACCTATTTATCTCTTTCAATTGTCTTATTGGTGTAGGTAAGTCTTCAAGTAATATAGAAAATAGGTATAGAGTATGGGCAACCTTATCTTTTTCCTGAGTTTAGTATAATTACTCTGAGCTTTTCTCCATTCAATTTGCTATAGGCTTGCTGTAAATTGCCTTTATTATATTTAGCTATGTCCCTTGTACACCTTATTTCTCCAGAACTTTTGTCATGAAGAGGTATTGAATTTTGTCAAAGGCTTTTTCTAATGAGGTAATCATTTTTTTCAGTTTGGTTTTATGATAGGTTAGATTTATTTATTTTCATATGTTGAACCATCCCTGTATCTCTGAGGTATAGCCTACTTGATTATCCTGGATTATCTTTTTGATATGTTCTTGGATTCAATTTGCAAATATTTTATAGAGAAAATTTGCATTTTTGTTCATAAGGGAAATTAGTTTGCATGATTTTCTTTGGGGGGGTTGGGTTTTTTAGTTTTTGGTTGTTGTTTTTTGCCTTTGTTTTGTTTTGTTTTGTTTGTTTTTTTTGTTTTGTTTTGTTTTTTGAGTCTTTATGTGGTTAGGGTATCAATGACAAATGGCCTGAGGGGAAAAAATCAGAGAAACAATATCTTTAACAATGGACTCAAATAATATAAAATATTATGAAGTAATAAAACAAGTGAAAGACTTGGATGATAAAATCTTCAACTCCTAGGGAAAAGGAAGAGATAGCAGAAAATGAAAACATTCATGTGTTATATAGGCACAGTGTTTATGAGAGTAACAACAGTATTCTCACTTCTATATCAATAAGAAACTAGTACCAATGAAAATCTTAAATTTGAAATCAAAGTAAGCTTTGTACCATTTAAGAAAATGTGGTACATTTATACAATGGAATATTACTCAGCTATTAAAAACAATGAATTTGATAAATTCATATATAAATGGATGGAACTAGAAAATATCATCCTGAGTGAAGTAACCCAATCACAAAAGAACATACATGGTATTCACTCACTGATTATTGGATTTTAGCCCAGAAGCCTGAAATACCCAAGATTCAACTCACAGACCACATAAAGCTCATGAAGAATGATGACCAAATAGGGGAGCCTTCAGTCCTTCTTAGAAGGAGTAACAAAATACTCAAGGGTGCAAATATGGAGACACAGTGCAGGACAGAAACTGAAGGAGGGACCGTCTACAGACTATTCCACCTAGATATCCATCCTATGTGCAGTCACCAAAGGTAGAGGTTGATGTGGATGGCAGGATGTACACGCTGACAGGAGCCTGATATAGCTGTCTCCTTAGAGGTCTGCAAGAGTCTGACATACTCAGAGGCAGATGCTCACAGCTAACCATTAAACTGAGCATGGAGTTCCCAATGGAGAAGATAGAGTGAAGGCTGAAGGAGTTGAGAGGATTCGCAACACCATGAGGAAAGCAACAATCCCAACCAACCAGAGCCCCCAGGGTCTAAGCCACCAGCCTGGGAGTGCTTAGGGGGGACTCAAGGCTCCAGCTATATAGGCAAGGGAGCTATATATAAGTGGGAGAAGAGATCCTTGGACCCATGAAGGCTGGACGTCGTGGGGGGGGGGGATACTCGAGGGTGGGGAGGTGAGGTACAGGGGAGGGTGGGTGGGGGCACACCAACATGGAGGCGGGAAGAGGGGGAAGGGATAGTGAGTTCCTGGGAGGGAGGGGGGAAATGGGGTAAGGAGAGAACATCTGACATGTAAAAAATAAAAAATTTTTCAATAAAAAAAAAAAAAAAGAAATTATAACTTCACCTTAGTAACAATTATACAGATTTCTACCAATAGTTTATAGCTATTCAATTAATCCTAGCTATTCCTCCTTGTTCCAACAAAACCACTACTTTTCCCTAGAAAGACAGCCCAATATTAACCACCTCAGTCCCCAAGCCCAGGGAATAGGGGCACCGACTCTTCATTAACTTCTTCAAGCTGATTGCAGGCACTGAGATATTAGAAGAGGGGTGGGGGAAAGAGTAAATTGATAAGCCTCTGATGTCTGTGTCTTCACTGCATTCAGCTGAGATTCCAGGACATCAGAGGTCAAGTAGGTCTGCTTAGCTTGCTTGATGAGTAGATACACCAAGGCTGTGTATTCTGCAATATACAATTCTCAAAACAAATTTTAGTATCAAGATAATTTTTGTTTGAATTCTGGAATCTAGTCTTCTGGTGGCCTGTCTCTATCATATCTAATCCATATAATTCTGGGAGATTCTATGAGGATGTGCTCTCACCATCCTCCCATTCCCACCTTCCTGCTCTCAAATTCCCCAACACTAGGGAATCCAAACTATTGGGTAGCAAGACTCTCCATTTCCACTGATGCCTGACAAGGCCACCCTCAACTACCTATATAGGTGGAGTCATGAGTCCCTCTCTTTGTGTTCTCGGGTTGGTGGTTTTAGAATGGCTTACCCCAGCTTGTTTCTTAGGACCATTTGCTTGAAAAATTGTTTTCCAGCCTTTTACTCTAAGGTAGTGTCTGTCTTTGTCACTGAGGTGGGTTTCCTGTATACAGCAAAATGCTGGTTCCTGTTTACATAGTATCCAGTCTGTCAGCCTATATCTTTTTATTGAGGAATTGAGTTCATTGATGTTAAGAGATATTAAGGAACAGTGATTGTTGCTTCCTGTTATTTTTGTTATTAGAGGTGGAATTATCTTTGTGTGGCTATCTTCTTTTGGAGTTGTTGGAAAAGGATTACTTTCATGCTCTATCTAGAGTATAATTTCCCTCCTTGTATTGGTGCTTTCCGCTAATATCCTTTGTAATGTTGGGTTTGGGGAAAGATATTGTGTAAATTTGGTTTTGTCGTAGAATATCTTGGTTTCTCCATCTATGGTAATTGAGAGTTTTGCTGGGTATAGTAGCCTGGGCTGCTGGCATTTGTGTTCTCTTAGGGTCTGTATGACATCTGCCCAGGATCTTCTCGCTTTTATAGTATCTGGTGAGAAGTCTGGTGTAATACTGATAGGTCTGCATTTATATGTTACTTGGCCTTTTTCCCTTACTGCTTTTAATATTCTTTCTTTGTATTGTGCATTTGGTGTTTTGATTATTATGTGATGGGAGGTATTTCTTTTCTGATCTACTCTATTTGGCATTCTGTAGGCTTCTTGTATGTTTATGGGCTTCTCGTTCTTTAGGTTAGGGAAGCTTTCTTCTATAATTTTGTTGAAGATATTTATTGGCCCTTTAAGTTGGGAATCTTCACTCTCATCTATACCTATTATCCTTTGGTTTGGTTTTCTCATTGTGTCCTGGATTTCCTGGATGTTTTTTGTTAACAACTTTCTGCATTTTGCATTTTCTGTGACAGCTATGTCAATATTTTCTGTGGTATCTTCTGCATTTGAGATTCTCTCTTCTATCTCTTGTATTCTGTTGGTGATGCTTGCATCTTTGACTCCTGATTTTCTTTCCTAGGTTTTCTATCTCCATGGTAGTCTCCCTTTGTGATTTCTTTATTGTTTCTACTTCCATTTTCTGTCCTGGATGGAGTTGTTCAATTCCGTCACCTGTTCGCTTGTGTTCTCTTGTAATTCTTTAAGGGATTTTTGTGTTTCCTCTTTAAGGGCTTCTACCTATTTACCTGTGTTCTCCTCAAATTCTTTGAGAGTGTTATTTATGTCCTTCTTAAAGTCCTCTATCATCATCAATAGAAGTGATTTTAAATCTGATTCTTGCTTTCCTGATGATATGGCGAATTCGGGACTTTCTAGCATGGGTGAATAAGGTTCTAAAGATGTCAAGTAACCTCGGTTGCTGATACTTACGTTCTTGTGCTTGCCTTTCGCCATCTGGCTATCCTTGGTGCTACCTGCCCTGTCTCTTACTGGATCCTTTCTTTCTTATTATCTTAGTTGTTTCAGAACTGTGTGGGGTGGGTGTTACTACTAGGGTTAGAACTGGGGCCCAAGATATGCTCAGTGCTCAGGCCCAGACAGGAAGGAACCAGTGCTCCGGGTCAGGAGTGAATTCCTGGGTCCTAGTGGGTCCCAGTTACTCCGTGTTTGCGCATGGTGGGCGTGGGGGATTGCTGTCTCCTTACTTAAGATACTGCCAGGGTTAGAGTTCCTGGAGGACAGCTTCCTCTTCAATTTGTGAGACTGGGTGCAGAGCAGCGCCTGGGATCTGCTCAGTAAGAAACTCAATCTTACCAAACAGAGACTTGTTTAACTATGTTCAGTATGGCTTTATTCATAATAGCCAGAAATTGGAAACAACCTATACATCCTTCAACAAAAGAATGGATAAAGAAAATATAGTACATTTACCTAATAGACAATTACTCAATTGTTAAAAAAATACATTATGATATATGAAAGCAAACTAATGGAACTATTTAAAAAATCATCCTGAGAGAGGTAATCCAGACTGAGAAAAGGAAACTTTGTATTATAAGTGAATATTAGCTGTTAAATAGATGAAAACCAAGCTACAATCCATAGATTCAGACAGGTTAGGTGAATGGGGGGGCTCTTGAGAAGATGAATGGATTTCCCCAGGAGAAATAGAATAGATTTTGTAGGTGGACTGGGGTTTGGTGGGAACTGGAGTGGGAAGGATCAGGTTTGGGGTGGAATGAAAGGAGAGAGTGCAGAATAAGAAGGTTGGGATTAGGGAAGAACATTTGTTCAGTGGTGTGGAAAGTGAATGAATTGAAAACTTCTCAGAATCCATGAGGGTGAGCCTAATTAGGACTTCTAGTAATAGAGAATAGGGAGTCTGAGTTGACAATTTCTTATAGCCAGGCAAGTTTTCCAGTAGTGCTACTGAATTGCATATGGTTGAGTTGTTGGCCAAGGGGTCCTGTGAATATCCTCAAACAATCCAGGCTGATGCTGGGAGGGTTGCTCTCCAGAAGGTGACAGCCAACCCCATTGAGGATATATCCCTACAGCTCATTGAATATGGAAATGTTGAACTGGTGCCTGAATGGAGCCTTCACACCTACATTTTGTCTTTTTGCTATGGGAAGGATCTCAGGTAGGCTACTGAAAGAGATACTACCCAGCACAAAACCTTGTCCAAATATCTGTCCTGCCTGCAAAATATGCTGAGACCTAGAGGCTCAGAACTTGTGGGAATGGCCAGACTGTCTAATTTAACTTAAAGCCCACTCCACACAAGGAAGCCCATACCCAACACTGCTTGGATGGACATTTGTACTGAATGGCTAGAAGCCAGAGACTGAATTTCCCAAAGACCTAAGGTATAAATAAACATGTTGGTCTAAAACAAAACAAAACAAAAACAAAACAACAATTAAATTACTCTTAATTATATTCTACTATACTCACAGATTGATTCCTTTTCCTGATGTCATCACAGAGGCTGTCTCTGTCTGTGAATGGGAGCAGACGCAGAGACTCACAAACCAAGCATTAAGCAGACAGAGTTTAACCTGGAGGTCTCCATTGGATCCCTCCCACAGAGGACAAAAAGCCTTGTGGAAGGGTAGAGAGGAAAGATAGTAGAAGTCGTAGGGCATAGAGGAAATATTGAGAACACAATCCACTCAGTCAACTAATCATGGCTCACATGGGCTCACAGAGAATCAGTCATGGGGCCTGCATGGGTGTGGAGCATAGGTTGTGGCTGTTAGCTTGGCAACTTTGTAAAGCAACTAACTGTTGGAGTGGCTGTTTCTCTGACTCTTTTGCATGCTCTTAAAACTCTTTGCCCCTTGTTTGGTTGCCTTATTCAGCCTCTGTGTAAGGGATTTTGCCTAGTCTTACTGGATTTTGTTTTGTGTATTTGATTGCTGTCTTTTGGAGACCTAATCTTTTCTGATTGGAGAAAGAAAGGGAGTGAATCCCTGGGAGATAGATGGTGAAGGGTAGCTAGGAGGAGTGGGAGGATGAGAAACTCTGGTCTGGATGTATTGTATGAGAGAAGAATATTTTCAATAAGTAAAATAAATAACTTCTAATAGAAATAAATAATTTCTATTAGATTATCTTTCAACAGAGTAAAACTTAATATTTATATTTAACTGTATTATAATATCTGTGCCTTACTAAAAAGCCTTTTAACTATAAGCCATCTAATTCTTAAAATAATTCCAAAATTCATTTTACTATATAGAATAAAAAATATGGCTGAACTCATTTTATTGAAGTGTTACTTATACAGTATATAAATATATTTTTCTCATTTGAGAAATGAAACCATGAGTCAGCAGGTTGCACACTCTTTGCCAATGAGGATTTATACTTTTCAAATGTGGAGGAAATTCCTGAGGCGATAGTTGTTTCTAAAGTGCAAATACAACATGCCTGCTCTCTGCTTCCTACCACTGGCCTCTGCTCTTCACTCACAAGACTTTTGCAGAGTACTTCATCTAATTCAGTCCCAAGTAAGTGATTTGAACAGTATTTATAACCCAACACCTCTGCCTTTATTTAGAGTCTAGTTGCATATGTGAGCAAGAATACAGTTTCACTATAAACTGATAAGCATTCTCGAAAATGCCAGCCAGATATTGTGTATGTATAAATAAACTTGGCTAGCTCAATTTTAACAATCCAAATATGACAGAGCAATTTAGGCACCTAAGTCTTTTATTTTTTAACAGTCATGCCTTTTGGAAATTGTGAGGTATAATTGACACATATCTGGGGTATAAGAAAAGGAAACACATATACAGAGCTAATGATTGATCACATCTTAGAAATTAATTTTCTTTCCTTCCAAACATTTTAGTGATGTAACCTGTAGACACTCTATTATGTCTGGCAGACTAAACTTATCCCCACCATCTGACTATTATTTGTTGAACATTATCTGATCTTTGTCACCTGTTCCACTGGTATT